>CM053626.1:304465061-304488753 GCA_028646595.1 Phalanger gymnotis | reverse complement strand
CAGGGCCCTGGGCCTGGGGCTTAGCACTTAACAGCTGAAAGTACTTCCACTCAAAAGAAACAAAAGCCATGCTAATGAGACAATTTTGCTTAACAACACACATGGGCAACATGGATCTGAAAACAGATACCATGTTTTGTTCTGTGAGTAGGAGGTGGGGGGAGGGGCTGGTGCCAAAGTACAGAATGGTCATTTATTTTGAATTAGGAAAATAAATATTTATTTCTTAACCCTCACCAGCTCCTTGCCTCCAGCATAGCCAAGGATGATTCATGGGCTTCGTGTTTACTTTCCAAGTTCCTGACTTAACAATAGTAGCATGCTGATACGGTTACTGTGCATTCTTAAGCAACTAGAAGGAAAAAGAGATGATGTTACTCATGGCTTTCGTGAGAGATTTTTTAGCATGCTTAGATAAGAGCTCCACAAACCCGGTGTTCTCCTCTTCAGTCTAAACACTCAATCTAAACATTTCATCACTAAAAAGGGAAAAGATAGAGAATCTCTTTCCTCTTTTTATCTCATCTACCCTTCTGCAGGTGGAAGCCAAGGACAGTCTTAGGAATACAACCATGTGAATGAAAAGGTCTTGACTTTGCTGTCACACTGTCTCTCTTACCTACTGGCTTCCGATCAGAGCAAATGCCACTATGTACTCTTCCTACCACCTTTCTGTCTCCTCCTCTCCTCTTGGCTTTGCTTCCACTCTTCCTTTGCTTCCATTCTTTCTTCCTTCCCCAGGTTAAGCAGATAAGTAAGGACTTGACAATACTTTCCTCATGCTCTTTCTTTTGGTCTGCCTCTCTCTCTCTCTCTCTTCTCCTCTCTCTGTCTCTCTCTCTCTCTGTCTCTCTCATCCAGCCAGGCCGCTATGCTGTCAGCTGCTGACCGTAACCATCTTTATATACATAGCTGTGCACCTTGTATACTTATTATTACTACCAATAACTACCATTTTTATGCCACTTCAGGGTTTGCGAAGTGCTCTACATATGTCAGGGTTTTCGTCTCTATTGTCTAGAAGTTGCTATTGATGGATTCACATGCTGTGGAAGTAATGATTCCCTGATGGTCCATGTGCTACAAAGTTGAGCTTTTCTCACATTGGTATATTCCCAACTGAGCTAAGAAGTCCCCAATAATCTATACTCTGATGATCCGTATTAATTACCTCTCTAGAGAAAAGTCGTGAAGTTATTTTGTGGGATTTAGCTTTGCAAGCATTCAAAGACCAAGGCTCAAAATCCCAGCATTCCTAGCACCCTGGTATATTTCAGGATTAAGCAGACTTGGTTACTGATAGAAGTCGAGGAGTCTGCCCTCTCCTCGCGGTCCTGTGAACATTCTCTAGGCTCTTTTCTCTTGCATTATTCTCTCTAATCTTTAATCTCTCCTTGTCCACTGGATCCTTCTCTGCTGCCTACAAACAGGCCCCGGGGTCATTAATCCTTTAAATTTCCTTCACTGGACTTCAAGCTACCGCTCCTCAATTTTACAACCAAACTCCTAGGGAAAAAAATCATCTATTATTGTTGGCTCCATTTCCCCACTTCCCACTCCCTACTTGACCCCATTCGGTATGTCGTCCAAACCCCACCCCCACCTCATCAGCAACTCCAAGGTTACTATGATTTAACTGCTAAAAGCCCAATGCCTTTATTCAGTCCTAATCTTTTCTGACTTTTCTATAGTTTTTGACAATGTCTACACTATCTCCCACCCCCTGTGCCAGCCTGGCTTCCATAATACTGTTCTCTCCTGATTCTCCTGGGGAAGGGGGGGAAGGCAACAAGCATTTATTAAAAACCTACTATGTATTGCACTAAGCAATTTACGTATGTGATCTTATTTTATTCTGGTACCTATCTGTGCCTTCTCCATCTTGTTTGTAGGATTATTACCCACAAAGCAATCCCTAGCCATCAGTGTCTCCCAAGGATCTATCTTGGGCCTTCCTGTCTTCTTTTTCTATATTCTCTTGATGTGCTCATTGGCTCCTATGGGCTCAATTATCGACTTTATGCTTACAGTTCCCAGACCTATAGAAAAGGCCCCTTGTCTTCGGTGTTTTAATTTTCTTTTTCTATATTCTCTTGGTGCTCTCATTGGTTCCCATGTGCCCAGTGACCAATTATGTGCCAATGATTCCCAGACTTATAGATGCAGCTCTCGTCTCTCTCCGGTACTGGCAACTCTACTTGTTGGACATCTCCATCTGGATGTCCCATTATCATTTAAAAATAGGACTTCTTCTCTTTCAAACCACCCCCTTCCTCCAAACTTTTTTATTTTTATTGAGGATACCACCATCTTACCAATCCCCCAATTTTCCAACCTCAAATTCATCCTCAATTCTTTACTCTTCAATTCTTCACTAATCAATTGCTAAATTGTATTAATGATATTGCCACGATTTCTCTTAATGTCTTTTCCTTCGTCTCCGATCAAATGACCACCATGCCTGTTTATGCCCTTATCACCTCTCACCTGTATATTTGCAAAGCCTCCTGAGCGGTCTTCCTACTTCTGTTTCCTTCCTTCCCCAATCTATGGTCTATACAACTGCCCAATTAATCTTCGCATAGCATAGATCAGTCAGGTAAAGCTTCTTCCACAAAGGGAGACTTTAAGGAAGCTACGAGGTAAAGATGATGAAGGAGAGAAATCCAGACACAGAGTCCGGATTCCCAGAGTCCAGCAATCAAATGTCTTATGAGAGTATTGAGGAATGACACGGAGGTCAATGTCACTAGATTGAAGATTATGTAGCAGGGAAGATTAAGTACAGCATAAGAAGGCTAGCAAGATAGGAAGGGGCCAGGTTATAAAGAGCTTTAAAAGCCAAATGGAAGATTTTGCTATTTGATCCTGGAGTTAAAAGGGAGCAGCTGGGGGTTATTGAGTGTGTGAGGGGGAGGGAGGTGACATGCTGAGACCTGTGCTTAAGGAAGATCGCTTTGGCTTGGAGGATAGACTAGAGTGGGGAGAGATTTGAGAGAAGGAGAACTACCAGCAGACTTTTGCAATAATCCAGGCATGAAGTGATGAGGACTAGGCCAAGGTGGTACCAATGTCAGAGAACTGAAGTGGGCATATACTAGATACATTATAAAGGTAGAAAAATTAGGACTTGGCAACTGACCGGATATGTGAGGTGAAGGAGATCGAAAAGTCAAAGATGAGACCTAGGTTAGGGGTCTGGGTGAGTGGAAAGATGGCGGTATCATCCACAATGGTAGGAAAGTTGAGAAGAGGGAAAAACTTGGAGGAAAAACAATGAGTTCAGTCTTGGACATGCTGAATTTAAGATGTCTATGAGGCGTCCAGGCATTTGGAAATGTTTGACTGGAGGTCAGTAGAGAGATTAGGGCTGGATAAATAGATCTGAGAATCATCTATATAGAAATGATCACTAAATCCAAAGGAGCCCATCAGATCATCAAGTGAAATAGTATGGAAAGAGAAGAGAAAAGGATCTATGAGAGTTCTGGAGTCCCCTACAGTTAACAGATATGACCTGGAGGAAGATCTAACAAGGGAGACTGAGAAAGAGCAGTCAGACAGGTAGGAGAACCAGGAGAGTGTCAGGAAAACCCACATAGACGAGACTATCAAAGAGAAGGTGATCAACAGCGTCAAAGGCTGCACAGAGGTGAAGAAGGACGAGGATTAAGAAAAGACCAGTAGACTTGGCAATTAAGAAATCATTGGTAGGGGTAGCCAGGTGGCACAGGAGATAGAGCACCAGCCCTGGAGTCAGGAGGACTTGAGTTCAAATCTGGCCTCAGATACTTACTAGCTATGTGATCCTGGGCAAGTCATTTAACCTGATTGAAGAAGGAAGGAAAGAAAGAAAGAAAGAAAGAAAGAAAGAAAGAAAGAAAGAAAGAAAGAAAGAAAGAAAGAAAGAAAGAAAGAAAGAAAGAAAGACAGAAAGAAAGAAAGAAAGACCATTGGTAACTTGAGAGAGAAAGAAGTTTCAATTGAATGATGTGGTTGGGAGCCTGATCAAAGAGACACTAAATAATAAGACAATGAGAGGAAAGAAAGCGGAGGCACCCATTGTAGATACTCTTCTTAAAGGGTATAGTTACAAAAAGAAGTTATTGAAAGATTTCCCACATCTTTCTATTGCCTCTAGAAGAAAATATAAACTTCTCAGCCAGCCACAAAAGGCCTTCTCCAATCTGGTTCTAACCATACCTCCCCTGATGTATCTCTCACTGGTCCTCTTCACCCACTTTGCAATCCAGCCATCCCCAAACTCAAAATTCCTTCACCTGTCACAATGTCCCATGCCCAGAATGCATTGCCTCCTCCTAGAATCCCTGGCTTCCTTCTAAGCTCATCTCTGGAGCCCCTGGATCTTTTGTATTCTTTCTTGACTCAAGTTATCTTGTAGTTACTTGTGTGTACATCCTGTATACTTGACTGTTTGGGGTTTTTGTCTTTGAATTCCCTAGCACCTTGGACGGGGCTTTCCACATAGTAGGAGCTTGAAATAGGTGTTTGTTGAATTGAATTGAACTAATAACCTCAAATTCTTCCTTCTCTCCTTCTTTCCTACCAGCTTATTTTCTAGTTAACTGAAGTAGTCATATCATCTTTACTTTTCTGGCAGTCTCAGGCAGCCAGGTGGTTCAGTGGATAGCACACTGGGCTTGGAGTCAAGAAGACCCGAGTTCCAATGTGGCCTCAGATACTTACTAGCTGTGAGATCCTAGGCAAGTCATCTAACCACTGTTTACCTCAGTTTCCACAAATAGAAAATGGGATTGCACCTACCTCCCAGGATTGTTTTGAGGATCAAATGAGATAATATTTGTAAAGCAATTAGCACAGTGCCTAGCATATAATATGTGCTAGATAAATGCTCAATCCCTTCCCTCTAGACCCTTCAGAGCTGTGAACAGTTCCAGGTGTTTGGTAGAGTGTAAGTGATGGGGGTTCATATTTCCAACCAACCAAATAACAAGTGGCAAAAAACCCCAAACTCCAAGGGTTAGTTGGGGCAAGGGAGAAAAGGAGGTTCTAATTCCTCTCTTCTCCAAAGCCTTTGTCCTCTCCTTGGCTCCTTGGTAATTCACAAAGAAAGTGACCCCATGTCACAGTTTGTCTGCACTTACATGCAGGTTCAGGATGACCTAGGCCTTTCCTTAAATCACTCACCCACCCCATAGAGGGTGCCCTCACCAGCATCTATAGCCATTCATTCAAGATCAAGGCCCAAAATTAGGCATGGCTGGAGTGAGCTGGCTTATACTCATTGCAGACAGAAGTGCACTTCTTATAAAAACATCAGGAAAACCTCATCACTTTAAAATATCCTGTGGTTGTGGCTTTCTCTGGGCACCAGGTGACTGCGTTCATAGCCTTACTCTCCTTTACTTGTTCTCTGCCAGCTCCTAATGCTTTCTGATGTTGCCTACATTTCTGAGATGCCAACACCTTCATGCCTGGCACAGCTAATCCCAGGGACTGTCATATCCCCCTGCTCCACACACACACACACACACACACACACACACACACACACACACGCACACACACACTGTGTCTCCCTCCCTCCCCCTCCTCCTTCCACCCTAGGCTGACAAACAGCTGCCCTTGCCCTGCTCCCAAGCAGAGAGCCAGGGCTTCAGGGCACTAGGGTCTGAGTCATTTGACAGAGCAGAGTACAGACCCTGCAGACAGGAGGAAATGCTGCTCAGCCTAGCCTGGTGTCCTAGCCTGACCTCTTGCTTCTCTTCCTCCCCAGAGGAAAGGTGGCCTTTCCTTCTGCCAAACCTTTCGATTCTCACTTCCTTTCCTTTCTAATGACTGCATTCCTTTTCCAACATGGCATATAGTGAGGGCCTTAGGATTTCTTCCAGACTGAATTATGCAACAAGTCCTTTGTTCTCTGATCTGGGAACTCCTCAGGGACAGACAGCAGCTCTCAGCTGGAAAGGCCAGGCATGCCCTGCCTCTGATGGCACATTTTCTGAAATGGAATTTGTGAGCCCAGCCAAGCTTCCACCTCCCCAGGAGGTCTGGCTCACTAAGCATGGGGTTGTAATTTTAACCCATCGGGGTTCAGAGCTGGAAGGAAGCTGATCTAATCCAATCTTCCTGCTGCCATTTTACAAATAAAGAAACTGAGGCAAAGGGAGATTAAAGTGATATATCCAAGGCTGCACATGGCAAAATGAAGATTAGAACCTAGAGCCTTGGGAATCCAGTATTTTCTCCTCTGTACCATGCAGAAGCCCTGGGGCATCTCAGAAGTCTGGAACAACTTTTGTCCTCCAAACCAACCAGTCAAAAAGTATTTAGTAAGTGCTTACTGTGTGCCAGGCAATGTGCTAAAGATATGAACAAAGGCCGAAGACAGGCTCATAGTCTAATGGAGAGACAACATGCAAAGAAATATGTACAGGTTATATACGAGATAAAGGGGAAGAAACCTCAGAAGGACAGCACTAGCCTTAGAGATGAAGGATTAGAGCTTCCCAGTCTGCCAAGAGCTAACAGAGAGTAAGAAGTATTAATCTCACAGTCAAGAGCCCAAAGTTTGAATTCTGTCTCTGACATTTGCTGTGAAATGCTCAGCCAGACACATTTCATTGCCACATCTGTTTCCTCATCTATAAATAAGGGTAACACTTGCATTGTCTTGCAGGGCTGCCTTGAGGAAAGTGCTTTTTTAACCTCAAAATTGGAGGCAAAAAGGCCTCACAGGAAACACTGGGTAGAAAACCAGCCTTGGTGTCAGAAAAGTCAGGGTCCAAATCCCTCTGAAAACATAGGCTGCCTGTGTGACCCTGGGCAGGTTGCCCCACTTCTAGGTGTCCCAGCTAACTCTTGAAGATTGTAAACTACAGAGCTGTTACCCATCTGCATTAGTGGAGGGTATTTCCTCCCTGAGTAGGTGAAGGGAGATGGCCAGTCCTGACAGAAGGAAAAAGTTGGGGCAGCCATAGGCAGAAATTTTGATGTTGATGAAATTTCCTTTTAATGTCTCTTGCTGGGAGCACAGAGTTAAATGTGTGTGTGTGTGCGCACACCAGAACTACTTGGTACTGGCTAAGGGATAGAGTAGTGGATGCATGGAATAGGTGAGGTACACAAGACACAGTAAATAGTGGCTGTACTAACCTACTGTTTGATAAACCCAAAGACTGCAGCTTCTGGGGTAAGAACTCCCTATTTGACAAAAACTGTTGGGAAAACTGGAAAATAGTATGGCAGAAACAAGATATAGCCCAACATTTCGCACTCTATACCAAGATAAGGTCAAAATGGGTACATGATTTAGACATAAAGGGTGATACCAAAAGCAAATTAGGAGAGCAAGGAATAGTTTGCCTGTCAGATCTAAGGAGAAGGGAAAAATTTATGACCAAACAAGAGACAGAGAACATTGTGAAATGCAAAATAGATCATTTTTATTATGTGAAATTAAAAAAGGTTTTGCACAAAGCCAATGCAACCAAGATTAGAAGGGAAGCAGAAAGCTGGGAAACAATTTTTACAGCCAGCATCTCTGATAAAGGCCTCATTTTTAAAATATATAGAGAACTGAGTCATATCTATAAGAATACAAGTCATCCCCCAACTGATAAATGGTCAAAGGATATGAACAGGCAGTTTTTAGTTGAAGAAATTAAAGCTATCTATATTCATAATTTTAAAATGCTCTAATTCACTATTGATTAGAGAAATGCAAATCAAAACAACTCTGAGGTACCACCTCACACCTATCAGACTGGCTAACATGACAAAACAGGAAAATGATAAACGTTGAAGAAGATGTGGGAAAGTTGGGAAACTAATGCATTGTTGGTGGAGTTGTGAACTGATCCAATTATTCTGGAGAACAATTTGGAACTATGCCCAAAGGGCTAAAAAGCTGCATACCCTTTGATCCAGCAATACAAGTACTAGGTCTGTATCCCAAAGAGATCATAAAAAAGGGAAAAGGATCCACACATACAAAAATATTTATAGCAGCAACTTTTGTAGCGGCAAAGAATTGGAAATTGAGGAGATGCCCATCAACTGGAGAATGACTGAACAAGTTGTGGTATATGAATGTAATGGAATATTACTGTTTTTTAAGAAATGATGAGTCAGTGGACTTCAGGAAAATCTGGAAAGACTTGCATGAATTGATGTTGAGTGAAGTGAGCAGAACCAGGAAAACACTGTATCCATAATCGCAACATTGTACAATGACCGACTTTGTTAGACTTAGCTCTTCTGAGCCATACAATGATCTAAGACAATTCCAAAAGACTCATGATGGAAAACCCTATCCACATCCAAAGAACTGTGGAGTTTGAATGCAGATCGAAGCACATTATTTTCTCTTTCTTTCATCGTTCTTTGTTTTTTCTTTCTCATGATTTTTCCCTTTTGTTCTGATTCTTCTTTCACGACATGACTAATGTGGAAAGATGTTTAATATGATCATACATGTATAGCCTATATCAGATGGCATGCCATCTCGGGAAGGGGGAAGTGAAGGGAGGGGGGAAATTTTAGAACTCAAAATCTTATAAAAGTGAATGTTGAAAACTAAAAATATATAAATAAGGAAAAACAAACAAATGTGCCCTCTCCCATTCAATATCTAGAATTCAATTGATTATCCTCTAATATAGTAGCTAGGTGGCTTTACAACCTCACCCCCATCCTCATCTCCCACTAGCCACCAGGTAACCAAGGAAGAAGAAAGAAGAAGCCACATGGCCAGAAGTGCTTGAACCGTTGCCTAGTAGAATAGCTCATTTTCAGAATCTACACCTGAGCTGTTAGAGATCTTGAGGGACTAGAAAAAAAAATAAACTGGAAGTGGCAAACAGGAGAACTAAGGAGTATTGATGAATTATCATTAGGTCATTGAAGATTTTTAAATCTATATTTGTTTGTGGGCTATTATTCATGTTTGTCTTAATGTAATTTTTCTGATTAATGTGCAGATTTCTATATGTATATGCACATACATATGTGGGCAGCTAAGTGGCACAGTAGATAGATCTGGGGCAAGAAGACTCAGCTCCCTCATTTCAAATCCAGCCTCAGACATCGAATAGCTATGTGACCTAGGAAAGTCACTTTATTCTGTTGGCCTCAGTTTCCTCATCTGTAAAATAAGCTGGAGAAGAAAATGGCAAACCACTCTAGTATCTTTGCCAAGAAAACCCCAGATGGGGTCACAAAGAGTTGAACATGATTAAAACAACTAAACAACAGTAACACATACATACATGTATATATACATGTATATACACATATGTAAATAAACATACATATATATCCACATGTTTATATGTATAGATATATATTTGTTTTGGTTGGTTTTTTTCTTCCATGCTGTGGATGGCAAAAGAATTCTCCACACTGGGGCCAGTCTGATGGTGATAATCAACTCCATACTCCACTGGCTGATCCTGGGACAAACAAAAATGCAGCCTATCATCCCATTGATGATAGGTCTTTCCAACTTGACAGAATCTGACAGAACTTTCAGAGGCTGGAGTTTCCCATCACCTCCATGTCTCAATGAGGTAGGACTTTCCTGGCCCTCAGTCCTGTGTGGCCCCGTTAGCTTCCAAAGCCACTGTGATCAAATAGTGAGAATCCAGAGGTGGAAGATGGTTGGTGAACCTCAGGATCACCCCATGGGGAGGACAGGTTGATAGAAATGGGAGTATCTCACCCAGGGACAGAATGATAGCTGGCTCCAAGCAGTTGAAGGTGCATCGTAGGGAAGGAGAATCTCAAACTTACTCTGCTTGGCCCCAGAAAGCAGAACTGGAATGGAAGTTTCAGAGAACAACAGTTAGGTTCCATGTCAAGAAGATTTTCCTGTCCTCCAATGTGGCTCTTTGATGGAATCCAAACTTCACAAAACAAATCCCCTTAATAAAAGGATTTGTTCTGTAAAACTTAGACTCAGTCAAAAGGCCACACTCAAGGTCCTAGAAGGCTGAACTAGATCTATTCCTAAGTAAAATGGGGTGTCTTGAAGTAGGAGAGGGTACCTCTCCCTAGAGATCTTCCAGCAAAGAATCAGTGACCACATGGGTCTGTTTTAGAAAGGATTCTTATTCGGGTACGGTTTGGATCAGATGGCCTCTGAGGTCCTTAAGCCTAACAATATTATGCTGATTACTGAACACCCCCTAGCTCTGTGCCTTGGCAGAGGCCATCCACCATGCCTTGAAGTCATGTCGTCTTCACATCCTGCTCATACATAGAATGAGGTCAAGCACTGAATTTCTAAGTGGAACTTCTCCTTGTCCCCCAACTATTATTATCCTCCCTCCCAAGCTATCTTGTATTTAACTGTGTGGTTTTAAAAATTAATTAATTAATTAATTTTTAGTTTTCACCATTCACTTCCATAAGATTTTGAGTTCTAAATTTTCCCCCCTCCCCCCACCCCAAGATGGCATGCAGTCTGATACAGGCTCTACATATACATTCAGATTAAACATATTTTCACATTAGTCATGTTGTAAAGAAGAATTAGCACCAATAGGAGGAACCATGAGAAAGAAGAAACAAAAAAAAGAAAGACAGAGAGCAAATAGTATGCTTCGATCTGCATTTAAACTCCATAGTTCTTTTTCTGCAATGTGGATAGCATTTTCCGTGATGAGTTGTCTAATAACTATGCATTTATTCGCGTTTATTCCCTTCACATTTATTCTATTTCTATATTTTACATATGTTGCTGCCTCCCCTGTTAGAATATAAGCTCCTTCAGAGGAGAGATTGTTTCATTGGTTCTATTTTCATCCAAATTGCCTGGAGCATATTAATAAATACTTGTCGTTTGGTCAATAGATAAAACCCTTGAATACTATGAAACCTTCTCAGTGAAATCTGCAACCTGAAAAAGCTTCAAGTCAAATCTGGCTATAACGGCATTCTGTTGCTGTTGAGTGGTGCTCAGGATTGGCCTTCCAAGCCACAAGAGGACTGATTTCTGACCTCCATGCTGGGCTGAGTGGGCTGCTGGCCACAGGCCCCAGACCAGCCATTGAGTAAATGAGGACGGGAGAGCTCTTCCAAACATGAAGGACCCTAAGAAGCCTTTCCAGAAAGCAGGCCCTGATAATAGCAGCAAAAGTGATTGAATTAATCAGGGTAACATGTTCTTAAGCAGAGCAAATGATATAAATGAAGACAAGTTTACACTCAGAGGCAGAGGACAGGCATTTCCAACTTGGCTTAAAGAAATTAGGTTTATTTTTCCCCTTCATCAGATTCTTGCTAATTGGCTCCTTCTGCCTGGACCTCTTGGTGATGAGGCTTAATGGATGGCACAGAATCTCAAAAAGGAAGAGAGAGCATTGGAAGAAGAGAGCACTACTGAGCTTTTAGAGCCTACAAGAAAACCTAGCACAGTTGAAGAAGGCCTGGAGTCAAGAAGACTTGAGTTCAAAATCAGCCTTAGGCCCTTACTAGCTGTGTAACCCTAGGCAAGTCACTTAACTCTGCCTCAATTTCTTCATCTGCAAAATGGAGTTAATAATAACACCTACCTTCCAGGGTTGTTGCGAGGATCAAATGAGATAATAATTTTAAACTATGATTGGGGTGGGGTTTTTTTAAGAGAATAAACACTATTTTATACCAGTACTACAGAAAGCAAAATACTACTTAATACAGGTCAAGTTGCTAGAAATCTAATCTGATTAAAATTATAAATAAAGTCAACAGCCAAAACTAAAACAAAATAACAACAACAAGAGCAAAACAAAATTTCAACACAATGCCTGGCACACAGTAAGTGCTATACATACCTACATACATACACACAGATGAATACATACACACATACATATATGTGTGTTTGTGTGTTAGGTATTATTATTATTGCATAATGTTTTTAAGTTTGCAAAGCGCTTTCTTAATGATGTCCCTGAGAAAGACAGATCATACAAGTCCTATTATCCCATTTTACAGATGAGGAGGCTAAGGCACAAGGAGGGACTTGTCCTTTAGCAGCTAGTACGTGTTCACTATAAAGTTTGAACCTAATCTTGCTTCCAAGTCTACTGTCCATTTTTACTCTCTCATGCTGACACAGCTGTTTTTTTTTTTTTTTATCATTACCAGATATATGGTCAAACGTCACCTGGAACCCAAATAGCACCATTCCACTCATGATAGTCCCTACCCTCAAATAGCTTACATTCTAGTAGCGATGAAAAGACAGATACAAATGATTAAATTATGAAGGAGAATCAGATAGATGCCTAAAGAGAGAACAGGTGAGAGAGAAATCACTGCAATGTAGAGGAAAACATTTTTGGTTTTTGAGTCAAAGGACCAGGGTTCAATTCCTGACTCTGTCATTTACTCGCTATGTGACCTTGGGAAAGTCATTTTTAATACTTTGGGCCTCATTTTTCTCATCCAAACAAAGAGGGGTTTCCTGCTCTAAACCTATGCTCCTGTGAAGGTCAAGGAAGACTTCATGAAGGAGGTAGTAAATAATGGTCTGATGTCAAGCTAACCTATGTCACTGAAACCTAATGATGGCTTTCAGGCCCGGAAACAACCTGAAGGATCTTCATTGGAAACATCAGTGGAAGCCTGGATGTCCTCCCTTCCCATCTTCCCCACTCCATGGTGAACCTACCCACCTGTGAAGCACAACTTAAGTTAAATGACTTACAGCAGTGGGGTCAAACTCAAATAGAAATGGAGATCACTAAACCATTAATAAAGATCCCTGAGGACCATATGTGGCTTTAAAAATTCACTTAGCTAACGTTATCTATATTATATTTTTATTTTTTTAAAATATTTCCCAATTACATTTTAATCTGCTTCCTGTTCACTGGGAGTGTTGCAGGCCACGACTTGCCCAATGGGCCCTGGGTTTGATACCTCAAACTTAACATATATAAAGTGCATTGCATACCTTAAAAAGCTATATAAACACAAGTTCCTGATATTAATAGTAATATAACTCAAGTGTGCCTTCTCCAGAAAGTCTTCCCTAATCCCTTCTAATTGCTAATAACTTTCTCTATCAAACCACAATATGGTGGCAGAGTGGGTGGAGTGCCCAACTTGGAGTCTTGAGGACCTGAGTTCTGCTCCTGCTAGCTGAGTGATGCTGGGCAAATCCCTTGCCCTCTTTCAACCTCAGTTTCTCCATCTGTAAAATGAGAATGATAATAGTTCCTACAGGGTTAGGAAGAAACATAAGTAAAGCACTTTGCCAATCTTTAAGTACTATGTGGATGTTAACGATGATTATTCTTCAATAGTACGTTGTAATGTCAATGCACTTTTTATGTAATATGTATTATATCTATCCGTGTTGGCATCCCATCTCCCTTCTGGACTGACAACTCCACGAGGGCGGGGATCATGTCTTATCTACACTTTGCATCCTCCTTCCTGTCCTCCACCTTCCTCTGTGTTAAGTACAGTGCCTTGTACACACTAAGTGCCTAGTGTATGTTCTTTAATTTCATCTGTAGTCTCACTAGACTCCGCTTGTTATTCAGTCATGTCTCACTCTTCATGACCCCATTTGGAGTTTTCTTGGCACAGATACTGGAGCGATTTGCCATTTCCTTCTCCAGCTCATTTTACAGATGAGGAAACTGAGGCAAACAGGGTTAAATGACTGGCCCAGGGTCACAGAGCTAGTAAGTGTCTGAAACCAGATTTAAACTCAGGTCTTCCTAACTCCAGGCCTGGTGCTGTATCCACTGTGGCACCTAGCTGACCCTTACTAAGGTGCAAAAGTGGATATTTGACAAAGACTTTCTGCAGCCAGGACTTGACCGAAAAGGGGTTTGGTTGTTACCCAGACCCTTACTAGAACCACCTGGTCCCTGAATGCCCTGGTTTAAACAAAGATTTCATGGATAACAAGAGCCTACCAAAAAGACAACCGGGTGCAATGGAAATTCCCTGCCTTCAAAGATTTAGGAGAGATTAAATCAGGACGTGGGAACTTGTTATCAAGTAACTGTGTTGTCAGGGAGACTATTTGGCCTGGAAAACAAAGAGAACATTTTTTTTTTTGAGGAGGAACTAACAAAAACAACTCTAAGTGCACATCTGAAAGCTCCCAGCACATAGTAGGCCTAAATAAATGTTTTTTAGATTGAATTAAATTTGAAAGAAAACCAAATGAGGGTATTGTACCTTCCCAGCTTTTTCCAGGAAAAGCTGGGAGAAAACTTTCTAACTTTCGATGGGAATGGGGTAGAGTTGGCTTTGGTTTTCTCTGGGTTTGGTTAGTAGGTAAGATAAATACCACAAAGACAGGAGCTTATTTGGTTCAATAATTAAAGGTCGGTCATATCATCTTCCTAGAAAACCTCAAGACATCAGGCAGTCAATAAGCATTTATTAAGCACCTACTGTGTGCCAGGCACTGTGCTAAGTACTGGGGATATAAAGAAAGGCAAAAGACAGTCCCTGCTCCCAAGGAGTTCACAGTCTAATGGGAGAGACAATATGCATCTTTGTGGCTCATTGGGATGCAGAGTGCTGGACTGGGAGGTCATCAACTTTTGTACTAGGCATGCTCTGCCACCAGCCAGATGTGGGACTTTGAATGAGTCAGGGTCACTCTAGTCTTCAGATACATTTGCAGAAAGAAGCACTATGGTGATTCATGAATGTAACAAGAGCTCAGAGCTGACCTTCTTGGTGCTAATTGACTGGGTGGGAGTTGGGGGGAAGGGGACAGGCTCCAGCCATCTATGATTCGGGCACAAAGGACGTGTGCTCTAAGATGATTCTGAGTCTCCATGTTGCCTTCAGATTCAGAGAAGCTAGTGACTCAATCAATATCCATTTATCAAGCCCTGACTACATGCCAGGTACCCTGCTGATGACACTCTGCATCTGCTGCTCTGCTTGGTTTCAACTCCATGGAACAACTCCATGGAACTCTGTACTGGATATCCCCTAAAACTCCCCCCTTCCTCCCTCCTTTTGTATGTTGTCTCCTTTCAACTATAAGCTCTTTGAGGGCAGGGACTGTCTTTCTTTTTTATTAATTGTATCCCCAGCCACAGTACCTGGCCCATAGAAGGCACTTAAAAAATATTTGGGCAGTTAGGCAGCAGAGAGGATAGAGTGCTGGGCTTGGAGTCAACAAGATCTAAGTTCAAATCTGGCCTCAGACACTTACTAGCTCTGTGACCCTGGGCAAGTCACTTAACCCTGTTTGCCTCAGTTCCCTCATCTGTAAAATGAGCTGGAGAAGGACACGACAAACCACTTCAGTATCTTTGCCAAGAAAACCCCCCAAAAATGGCATCACAAAGAGTTTGACTGAAAACCACAACAACTATAAGTGTTTAACAACACTGGGGATACAAAGAAAGGCAGAAAAGTCTCTGCCCTCAGGGAGTTTATAGTCTACTAAGCGAGATATTATGCAAACAACTATGTACAAACAGGATAAGTTGTTGTTAGGTTGTTTCAGACTCTTTGTGACCCCATGGTATGGAGGTGGTTCTTGGCAAAGACTGGTTTGCCATTTCCTTCTCTGGCTCATTTTAGAGATGAGAAAATGAGGCAGAGTTAAATGACTTGCCCAGGGTCACACAGCTAGTAAGTGTCTGAGGCTAGATTTGATTTCATGAATATGAGTCCCCCTGGTTCCATGTCCAATGCTCCTTCCACTGAACCACCTAGCTGCCCCACAAACAAGATTTAGACAAGATAAATTGGAGATGATGAGGAGAGGGAAGACATTAGCATTAAGTGGGGTCAGGAAAGGCTTCTTATAGAAGAAGAGATTTTAGCTGGACCTATTTTTTTTTTCAGCAGACCTTTTGAGGAAGGAGATAGCTTCTAGCTGGGCCCCTCTGAGCTGTGACTCTTCATGTGGCTCATTGTGACTTCAGTGAGTGGAAGGGAAGGATTAGTCCTTCTCCATTCCAGTATTATGATGACTGCTGCTTCTTCCCATGGGCAGCATGGACTCAAGTGGGTGAGCTTGAACCTGGGTCCCTGATAGCTTCTGCCTCTTTTGTGGTTCCCTTTACTGAGTAGATGATGGAACGAGCAACTTCCAGATAAACGTGACCAGGCTTCGAAGGGACCATGAGAGCGTGATGAGAGTCACGGGAATAGCCAATAAGGCCAGATCTTATGTACATGAGCAGTGGTCAATCTGATGAAATCCTTATATAGACTTTGGAACATGCATAGATATTTTGTAATTGGTTCTAGTCCATTGACCACATGGTAAAGAAATTGATTTTTTTATTGGCTCCTTAGCTGGAACTGGGGTACATTTAGGGGGCACTAACTGGCTATTATCTTCCTAGCTGCATTGAAGTAAGAGGCATGCTATAGGCCTCTGGATGGGGAGAGGCCTTCAGCCCTTCCCAGCTGGGGCCAATATGTGGCCCATGAATAAAAGTCTTTGTTTTTTAAATCTGTTTTTGTTCTCTCCTGAGTTCAAGTGGAGCCTTGGTGACATCTATGACCTTGGGAGTTTTAAAGGTTGCAATGGTGAGCTATGAGAAGTCTGGGAGCTGGAGTTCATACTAGTTTCTGTGACCAGTTATAAAGAACAAAGTCCTTTGTGACCTGTTTGACCCAGTGTAGATCAAAGGCAGCCAAGAGGGAATGATAGCAATTTTTCTATTGGCCACATTTGGCAGCAAACTTGATGGGAATGAAGTGGCATTAAGTTTGACCCCATGCCCTCCTGACGAAAAATACTATCCACCTCCAGATAGAGAACTGATGGACTCAGTGCAAACTGGAGTATATTTTTTTCTCTTCATTTTCCTTGTTTCTTTTTTTTTTCCTGCTGCAACATAGCTAATGTGGAAATGTGTTTTGCATGATCTCTTATGAATAATGGGTACTGTATTTCTTGCCTTCTCAATGGATCGGGGAGGGGTGAAGGGGAGATGAGAATTTGCAACTGAAAATAAAAATTAAATTTAAAAAAAGTTTGACCCAATGTTCTCCAAGGATCAAGGTGGTATAAAGGAAGGTGTGCCCCTAGATATTAGGGGAAAGTATTTGTACTTCTGCCTTTGATATAGCTTCTCAGCAAATATCCCTTTGTAAAAACTAATTAATGTTAATTAGTTAAATAAAACTGGGATGCTAATCACTGGTGATTAACATTGAGAAGAACACACTAAAATAGAGATTCAAATCAATAGCATTAGATAAATGAATCCCCAACTTCCAAGGGTACCCTTAGGACCCTGAGGAGATAGATATCTAGTCTTTCTTTGGGGATCTGACTCATCAATTTGAGTATGAGCTAGAATAAAAATGCTGAAGAGCTTTATAAAGGCTGCGTAAGTTTGATAGGTCTGTAAGAACAATGGCCACAGTTTCCACAGCATTAGCAATAGCAGCACATACCTAAGTGGCTGGTTGTAGCAGTCAAGCTCAGAGGAGCTTGACTGTGGCAGCAACTGAGCACGAAGTTCATGGGAGGTTCCAGTTGGAAGTGGAGTGACAGTGCAGAGCCAAGGTGAAATGAAAACTGCCTGATCAGTATTGCAAAACTTTATTTTGTATCAGTATTGCAAAAAAGCTTTATGAACTGATGAGGTTTAGGTATTAGCTTCCCACTTAGACTGTAGTGAAAGTTGTTACTGAAACCTTTTCTCATCATTCTACTGATGCCTATGGTGATTCTTTTTGTGTGTAGGAATAAGTTACCTGTCCTATATCTTTATTCGTATTGTTCATTGAATAACTTTTTTACTTGTCCCTCTTTTGGGGAACTTAGACCTATGAGTCACAATTTAATTTACTATAATTAAAATTATCCCTGAGAGCCCAGATGGAGACAAAGAGCTGAAGAACATGAGAAAAGGGAGTCTAACTCCCTAATTAGAGTCTGACTTCCCCCAGGACTCAACTTTGTCTAAACCACATGCCTGGACACAGAACGGGGGTAGCTCAATATTCCATCCCCTGTGTGGCCAGTGGTGATCTCCCAATGCCCCATACATAAGCTCTAATGTGCCGTTATTCAGTGGATTTAACACAGTGCCCTCTAGTCTATCTACAAAGGCAGCAGAATGGGGAAGAATTTTACTTTTTTATCTAGCAATGAGTTCTCCTGCCATGACCCAACAGAATATAACGTGTGATAATTGCTTCAGAAAGGTGGAAGCAAAGTGCTAAGTGAGATTTTAAGGTCATTATACACAGGAGTACTGGGGAAGGCATGCCAGAAGAGGATGCTTTTGAATTGAGGTTTAAAAGGTGGGAAAGAATTCAATAGCAGGGGAAGAAGGCTCTGACATCCCAAGCAGAGGAGACACAAAGGCATTAAAATAAGGAGTAGAGAGTGGACCAGTTTTGAGTATTACAGGGAGAAGATTAATAGTATACAACTGAAAAAGTAAAATTACACCAGATTGTGGAGGGCTTTGAATGCCAGGCTAAGAAATTTGAATCTTACCCAGTCAACAAGGGGGAACCACCAAAGTGTTTTAAGCAGAAAAATGACATGACTAGACCTATGCATAAGGAAGATTAGTTTGGTATTGGTGTGAAAGATGGATTGGAGTGAAGGTTAGAAGACCTTTTAGCAGACTATTGGAATAGATCCATAAGTGGTAGTAAAAGCCCATCTTCGGGCATTGGGCATCAGAAATACAGAAAAGGCTAATTAGAAGTGACCTTGAAGAAATAGGATAGAGATTCACAGACAGAGTCCTAGATTGAGTGGCTGAGATCCTTCATTCCCATCCCTTCTTGGCTTATAGCTTGCTGTATGTCACTGGGAGAATGGCTTACCCTCTCTGAATTTCATGGTAAAAATAAATAAATGGTTTTTGATTTAAGAACCTTTTGGGATAATTTGCTTAAGATATTTGGTGGTGTAGGAGAAAAGGCACCAGACAGGACTCAAGAGACCTGGCTACAAATAATTGTTTGTCAAATTTTAACAAAACATTTGACAAATTCACTAATGCTGTGTAAGAGATGAGACTTATACTTGAAAACAAGATAATTAGGTGAGTTCAATACTGTTTGAATGGCTGGCTCCAAGGAGTAGCCATTAACAGATTGATGAAAACTTTGAAGTAGGTTTCTCTTGACATGCCTGGAGAGATCTAGGCTTGTTCTATGGCTGTTTAACATCTTTATTGATGACTTGGATAAAGGCATACATGTTGTACAGATGACAGAAAGCTGGCAAGTTTAGACAGGAACTCGGGCGAAATTCCCTGACAACAAAAGCTTATCCAAAAGAAGACAAGGCTTGTGGGTTCCTCCACAGGGGAACAAAGTCTGGATGGCCACTTGTCAGCTACGTTTCCTATTCCAGTAAAGGTTGGACCAGATGGCCTCAGAGATCCCTTCAGGTTCTGAGACTCTGTTAATCCTGGGTCAAATAGAGATTAGAATCCTTACCCTACTGAGGTCATATGGGATCCATGGGATTTGTATTATTCATATTGGTTATTGGATATTGGATCTCTGATGATCTGGATTATTGCTAAGGGGCAAGGCTACATTTATAGCGTGTTTGGTAGGAGTTGCCTCACCTTAGAGTTCCCCATGCTAGGGAAATCAGAGGCCCAGTCCCTATCCCTAATCAGTGTTTACAGAGCACTTGCCTCATAACAAACCTGTCAAGGAGATAGGGAAAATATTTTGTCCCAATTTTACAGGTGAGAAAACTGAGCCCAGAAATGTTGAGTGACTTGCTTATGGTCACACAGCTAGTAAGTGTCAGAGCTGGGCCAGTTTTCTGACTGCAAGTGCTCTTTCAACTATATGCTGTCAACTATGTTGATAGCAACCAGCTGGGGTTGAGAAGAGCCTGGATCCTACATAAGGAATCCACCATGTTCCTTAATTAATCATTACAGGTGGGTTTTGAACGACTGTCCTCTGACTCCAGAGTTAGGGTCTTTCCATTGTTCCACATGCCTTTCCTGTAAAGGAAGCTTCAGGAGCATCCCAATAAGCGGGATTCTGAGTGTCCAGGGCATATTCAACCAGCTATAAGAATGGTCTTTTGGGTATGAGGGAAGACAGAAGCAAAGTCCAATGAAAGAGTGCCCTGCAACCAACTGGCCTGTAGCCTGTAGCAACAGGCCAACACATCAGGCACAGGGCACACAGCGAGGTCTGGGATTCTCCAGCTTGGAAGAGAGAGGCTACTTCCAGGAAGGAAGGCCTTAGACGGGTCAATAGAGTTGGGAGCACAGGTGTGGGTATTTGTGCCTGCATTTCCTCTCACAGTTTTAAGCAGAAGTAGCGTGTTTTTTGTGGTTTGCTGTGTTTTTTCCTTTGTTCATTTGCCAGACTACGTGAGACTAGCTACAAAGGCCTATTGTTCTTGGGCAATGACTCCTCAGGGGCAAGAGAAAGAGTCTGGTAAGACTCTAGGGCTCAGCAGAGAAAAGGGCAGCGTGCATTTTGCCGGCAGGAGTATTTTTCCCCAGCGGTGTCCTGTGTGCTCTAAAATGGTGCTAACTCCTTAAGAAGAGGGGTGTCTCCACCTGTTTTCCCATCTCTTGGATGTCTTATGCCCTGTGCCAGGGTCGGTACTCTGACATCCAAGTGTCCATCAGGATAGACCCTGGGGTGAGTTTCTAATCAGATTCAGCTACTTTCTGCTTATCTGATTAAGTACCTTGTGTCTCCTCCCACTTTTATAAGGGCATGCTTGATTTGTTCTCAGAAGTGACACTCATTCCCCTGAAGTTGATTTGACTGGTGATGTCATTCTCCTCCATGCTTCTGGGATCCTGTTTACTGACCTCTGAAGATCTATTTCGACTCTTAGCCTTTGACTCCTAGGGAATTTCCCTGCTGGTTTCCAGGGCGTCATCATTGTCATCATCCTTCCATAGCTAACATTTATATAGCATATACTACGTGCCAGGCTCTGTGATAAGGGCTTGACAATTATGATCTCATTTGATGCACACCACCCTGGCAGGTGCTATGAATATACCCATTTTACAAATGAAGAGACTAAGGCAAAAAAAAGGGGTTAAGAACTTGCACATAATCATATATCTAGTAAGCATCCGAGATCAAATTTGAACTCAGGTCTTCCTGACTCCAACCTAGACCAATCTTTAGTTACCCAGCTGACAACCTGTTCAGTTCCTTCAACCCCTCCTCACATGCCAAGTACTAAAGGTCTTTCACCACCCTACTTGGCCTCCTCTATATCCTCTCACCCTTAATAATGTCCTAAGACTTGAGAGACAAAGCAATTTGCCCACGGTCACACAGGGAAATAAGCCACAGATTCGGGATCTGGAG
Source organism: Phalanger gymnotis (assembly GCA_028646595.1). Lineage (NCBI taxonomy): Eukaryota > Metazoa > Chordata > Mammalia > Diprotodontia > Phalangeridae > Phalanger > Phalanger gymnotis. The sequence continues at coordinate 304,467,492 of CM053626.1, read as the reverse complement.
GAAAATCCTCCAGTTCCAAATCCCTTTCATTATTCCATGCTGTCTCATGGTTCTTGAGCTTTAGTGGGGAAATGTAGCTATGATTTGGAATATTTGCACATATAATAATGTCACCATGATACAGTGCTTTATATGTTACATAAGTGCTTTCTTTCTAACAGTCCTTGGAGGTAAGGTAATGCAAGTACCACTGTCACCCCCATTTTACAGATAAGCAAACTGAGAATCAAAGAAATTAAGCAGTTTGTCCCAGACCACAAACAGTGTAGCATTTCAGGACTATTGTATCTGATTCTAAGGCCAAGATTCTTTCAACTCCTTTTCATTAGTGATAGAAACTTGACATTCTGTCTTCCTGAGGAGGATTCAAGAAGGCTCAGACCCATATCAAAGGCCTGGAGGTGACCCAGATTTCAGATAAATTCATCCCTGAGGAGGACGCTATTATCTATATTGTACCTCAGAGGGAGAGGACAGCAAAGCAAGCTCTCCTGGCAAATTGACTTGTAAGTGCATTTTCTTTTTTAAAATCTAGTAAACATTCTCATTTTTCCCTCTTTCCTTCATTCCTCATCACCATGTGATAGAGGAATCTGTCATCAAAGCACCCGAGCTCAAACTTGTGTGGCTTTGAACAAGTTGCTAAAATGCCTCTGAGTGCCTCAGTTTACCTCAGCTGTAAAATGAGGAGGTCCGACTAGAGGGCTGCTGAGGTCTCTTCCAGCCCTCCATAGATGATCCCATGACCCCAACGTTTCACCATCCTGACTTCAAAGCAGAAAAAAAAAAATCCCAGCTGCCAACTCTCCCTTGGCAGGATTTCTGAGGGAGCTGCCTGACAGGCCTGGATAAGGCAGCTCTGCACACACTCAGCTTCCTGTGGTGGTGAGTTGATTAAGCTGTTTGTTTTCTCTTTGGGAAATTTTGTTAATAAACAGGCACTTCCGTCCTTTCTCCCATTGGGAATGACTGATAGCTTCAGGAGAAAGGAAACAAAATAAATCTTTCCTCCATGTCTAAATTGGCTGGAAGAGAGGGACAATTCGATTGCACTCAGCTCAACAAACATTTATAAAACTCTGGCTATATGCAAGGCACTGTACTAGCCGGAGATTCACAGAAAAAACAAGAAATAGTCCTGGCCTTTTAAGGATTTTATATTCCATTGGATTGGAATTTAAACAATTGATCAATAAACATTTATTAAGCACCAGCTGCTGTTAGGCCCTATGCTGGGCACTGAAGTGGGAGAGGGCAATTTGGTTCCCCATCCTTGGGTAATTGATATAATCACAGAAAGCAAGGGGCAAATAGCAGCTTATGAGATATTAATATGCTTTGTTCCTTTTAAAAGGACAAACAATCAGAGGACAAACAGTCCTCTGATTGAATTTCAAGCACAGCTGGCCATTGTCTTGGGAAGATTGACCATACTCGTGAGGGGAGGGGGTTAAATAAGCTTAGTCTACCAAGCCCTAGGGATGTTCAGTTGGACAATTCAAGAACTGTAGGCACAGTGGAGATGTGTCCAGCATGGAACAGAGATAGATGCACTTTCTGTGGAGCCACAAACAGAGTGAAGCAGCAGATGCCGAGTAGGAAGCCATTTCAAGGAGCATGACCTCCAGCAGCAGAGAAGAGGCAATCATCCTTGCAATCAAGATTCAAGTGTAGAGAAGAGGATCCTTGCTGAGCAATCAGCCCACCAGAGATGGTGCTCCAGGAGGAGCCCATAAGACTATTCTTCACCCCCACTGTACTCAGTCTTCACCCCTCATCACTGTGAGGGTGCCCATATTAGAAGGGAGGGGGGACATTTTATAGTTTCTGTTCTTACTATACCACCTTAGTAAATACCTTTCATTTGAATTAATTATACCTATTGGCTGACTCCTAAAGGTAAGCTCCTCGCTTGGGACTCGTGAACTATAGATGTGGGATGTCAGAATCCACAGAATAATGTCTTTGAACCAGGAGAAGGAGCAGCACCCCCTAGGATACAACCTGAGAATCTGAATTCTGAGCTGGGGAGGTAGCCCAGAGGCTATACTATATTATATATTATCGTATATGTACATATATTATTGTGTATATACAATATATTAATGGCAGATCTCGTAGACAGAGGCAATGTAAAATGAATGTTTTATTCTCTGCTAATAATCTCAGCACCTCAGCCCTTACCTCATTTAGAGGCAGGGTATACCTTTAATCTCCCTCTGGCTATCACCAACGTTTGTAGGCCCAGACTCCGCTATATCTAACAATGAATTTATACTAGGATAAAGAGCAATCACCCTAGTTCTGTCCCTCGTCACATCTGCATGGACTATGTATCGGCTTTATGATAGCAGGTAAAAATGCTGCACATTGGGAAATAGAGTGTTGGTATGAGGAACAGCACAAGGAGGCCAATGTCACTGGATCACAG
>CM053626.1:304441931-304464561 GCA_028646595.1 Phalanger gymnotis | reverse complement strand
CTGGAAATGTAGAAAGGGGCGAAGTTATGAAGAGCTTTTTATATTTAATATTGGAGACAATGGGAAGCTGCTGAATTGGGGGCTGGGGCAGGGAGCCGTACGGCCAGACCTTCATTTCAGGAAGATCCTTCAACAGTTGAGTAGAGGATAGATTGGAATGAAGCAGGGAGACTAATCAGCAGTCTATTGCAATCGGCCAGGCGTGAGGTGATGAAGGCCTGAACCAGGCTGGTGGCAGTGTCAGAGGGAAGAAGGAAAAATACATGAGAGATGTGACAAAGGCAACAAGACAGGTCTTGGTAACTGATTGAAAAAGACAGTGAAAGAGAGGAAGGCGTCAAGGATGGCACCTGGGTTGAAAGCTGAGATGACAGAGACGGTGGTTCTTCAATAGTAAGAAAGTGGGGAAGGAGAGAGGTGGGAATTTGGGAGGGAGGGGGAGATAATGGGTTCAGTTTTGGGCATGTTAAGTTTGAGATGCCAGTGGGCCATCTAGTTCATGATATCTAATAAGCAGCTGGAGAAGTGAAATTGGAAGTTAGAGCTAGACAAGTAGATCTGAGAGTCATCTGCATATAGAGATGATAAGTGACTCCATAGAAGACTGATCACATCACCAAGAGAAACAGGATAGAGGAAGAGGAGGGCCCAGGACAGAGGCTTGGGAGACACTCCTTATTAGCAGGTATGACCTAGAAGAAGATCCAGCAAAGGAGACTGAGAAGGAGCAGTCTGACAGGTAGGAGGAGAACCAGGAAAGAGCACAGTCATGAAAACCTCCAGAGAAAACAGGATCTAAAAGAGGGTGACAAACACAGGTGACTATGAACTGACTGAAGCTGACCTTGTCTGCGGTCTCAGGTCAATGGACTGCCTGGAGCTAAGCACACACAGTCACTCCCAGGCTCTGATTATTTAGTAAATCTCCCACCTGCAGCCTGGCCAGTCCCTCTGCCTGACCCCTCCCTCTGCCTGACCCCTCCTACCTGCAACCTGGCCAGTCCCCTCTGCCTTAATACCCTATATAAGCCCTGTTCTCAGCCCCCTCCCAGAGCACCCCAGCACTGGCTGTGTGGCACCCTGAGTTGCAACTCACTTGACCCATTAAAGACCTCAGTTTTGCTTTGTTGGCTGTTATCTCCCGGATTCAGCTTGACAAGGGTTATTGCAAGTGTCAAAGGCTGCTGAGAGGTCCAGAAGGATGAGACTTGAGAAAATGCCATCAGATTTAGCAACTAAGAGATCATTAGTGGAGAGAGTAGCTTCAGCTGAATGACGAGGTCAGAAACCAGCCTGCGAAGAGTTAAGAACAGAGGGAGAGGAAAGGAAATAGAGGCACCTATTGTAGACCTTAGCCATAAAAGGGAGGAGGGATATGTGACAATAGACAGTGGAGGTGGATGGATCGAGTAACAATTTTTGGAGGATATTTGTCATGCAATTGGAAAGCAGCCAATTCTAGCCAGGGAGCGGCTGGAGATGAGTGAGAAGGTGGGGGGGGGGCAGGAGGGGCAGGGGCATTGGAGGAGATGGGATGAAATGGGATAACTCTGAAGGGCAGGCCTTGGCAAAGAGAGGAGCAACCCCCTCAGGAAAAGGCAAAGCGTGAGAGACGGGGGTAGGAACCCCTCCCAAGCCCCGGCTCCCTTGGCTTCTCATGACACTTCCCTTTCTTTGCCCTCAAACCAGCAGACACATGATGTCATTCTCTGTCTGCACACCTCCTCCTGCCGCCCCACCCTCTCACTGGTCTAGCCCATGACATGTTCCCCTCGGGTCCTACTTCTTGGTAGTCATTCCTCAGGAAGATGTGGGTAGCCTAGGCAGGAGAGCGTTCCACTCAACCCTCAAGGCAGCTGTGCCTGTCTGGAAGGAAGCTAGGAGCAAGGGATGATGGAACCCGAGGACCCAGCTGGATGTTTGTGGATATTCTTTTACCAGAAGCCAGACAATTCCATAAGTTTGAGGGAAGCCAGGAAGGCATTGTGAAGACACTAAAAAGCAGAACAGGGAGATGATGGGCTGAGATAGAGGAAGGGAATATGTGGAGGGGAGGGGAGTGCGAGGGAGGGGAAGTGGTGGATGTGAGTATTGGGGGAAGGAAATGAGTCGGTATAAGTACATAAATCAGAATAATTTCTGCACTGGGAGAGGGTTGCAAACACAGATGTGGCAAGGAATTTATCCTCTGATAGGTGTTACTTAGCATTGAGGGATAGTGCCAAAATAGCTATGCACATCTTTCCTCTTCTTGAAACACGGGATACTTCCCCTACACCAATGGAGCAGTGGAAGCCACCTAACATCTTGGCCAACCTTGCAACTGGACTGGAAGGAGTCACAGTTGGCAAGGCTCCCCTTTGTGTTTCATCTTCCCATACAAAAGTGCATGAGTAGGAACCCTGAGAGTAGGAAGCATCATGGGTTGTAGGGGTGCACACCTTTAACCTTTGCTACAGGGGAGGCTGAGAAAAAGGAATTGCTTTCCACACTGTCTGACACAAACATGATAAATTTCTGGGATCAGGGGGCCAGCAGGTTGCCTAAGAAGAAGTGAACCAACCTAGGTCAGAATGGGAATAAGTCAAAGTTTCCATGATGACCAGCAATAGGATTGGGTTTGAGAATGGCCACTGTGCTTCCAGCCTGGACGAAAGACAGACAGAAGGACAGACAGACAGACAAATACAAACAGAAGAAGTCAGAAATGGGAAGAAAAGGGGAGAAGGAAAGAGAGGGAGACAGAAGAGAGAACCATCTCACTCTTTTGTATCTCCAACACTTAACACAGTGCCTAATATAAATGCTTCATCTACCTGTCATCTTTGGATCTAAGAGATCTAGTTTAATCCCCACATTCTATGCCATAATGGATAGAATGCTAGACCTGGAGTCAGGAAGAATTCTTTGTGAGTTCAAATCCTGCCTCAGACACTTACTAGCTGTGTGACCCTGGGCAAGTCACTTAACCCTCTTTGCCTCAATTTCCTCATCTATAAAATGAGCTGGAGAAGGAAACGACCAACCACTCCAGCATCTTTGCCAACAAAATCCCGAATAGGGTCATGAAGGGTCAGATATGAATGAAAAATGACTCCACAACCACAAAATAGTGGGGAGTATGTATATAGTATTTACTAGGCACTAGACGCTATGCTAAGTGCTTCGCAAATATTATCTCATTTGATCCTTACAACAATCTTATGAGGCAGGTACTACTTTTATTTTCATTTTACAGATGAGGAAACTGAGGCAAGCAGAGGTTAAGTAACTTACCTAAGGTCACACAGCTAGTGTCTGAGGCAGAATTTGAACTCTAGTCTTCCTTACTCTAGGCCCATCGTTTTATCTACTACCCAACCTAGCTTCCATGAACAAAAAGGCTCAAACACAAATGCCCCCCGGAAAAGGGAACACATTAACTGAAATTCACACTAATGTGTTTAACTGTTATCAGAGCCTTGCCTGAGAAAAGAGGAGACAATGAAAATCTGAAAGGATGTGAAAAGGGGAATGTGTCTTGAAGGCTCGGAGTACCAAGACTTGTCCTACTCCAAAGGGCTGATCCTAGAGGCCAGAATATGTAAACGGTTCCATGCAATCTTTCAACTACTTGAAGTGGATGCCATGGGAGGGTGGGAGATGATAGTATACACATCTATAACCATTTCAGACAGAGAAATTATAATGATAGCTAACACTTATGTAGTGTTTTGAGGTTTGCAAAGAACTTAATATTGTCTTATTCAATCTTCACAACAACCCTATGATGTACTTGCTAATATTATGTCAATTTTACAGATGAGTAAACTGGGGCAGACATAGGTAAAGTGACTTACCCAAGGTTACACAGCCAATAAGTGTCTGAGGCCAGGATCAAACCCAGCTCTTTGTGAATCTAAGCCCATCACTTTGTCCACTACATGACTGCCTCGGGATAATTAAAAAGTAAATCATATATGTATTTTCAGTAAATTACTTCCCCTGTTTCTTTTCAGAACCTTAGAGAGAGAGCTGGTGGGGTGAGGAGGTCAGTTTTAGCTCCATTGTTATTTGTCTGACCACAACACATTAAGTACTCTCAGTAATTTAATTCCCATTTGAAAGGAAATTTATGAGAAATTAATTGGCAAAGTTTCAACCTCAATTAACTTTACTGCAAAAAACACCACCAGGAAAATACTGGAGATGAGCAGCCAGAAGGAAAGCTGAGGGTGGAGGGAGGCCTGCACAGGGCAAAAACCCAGATGGATTTGTGAACTGTGGCAGCCTTGGAACACGGAGATGGCCCATCAGAGGAAGCCTGGCAGTGTGAGGAGCAGGAGGCTTTCTGCTGTCCACATGGGCCAAAGAAAAGAAATCACCAAATTAACAAGCAAACACCAGGCCATCTGAGCACTGGGAAAAGGCACATTTTCCAGCTCTAAATCCCTGATCCCATGAGCCCTTGGAGTACAAAATCAATTTTCCTCTCATCTTCTTTGAGGTTGTTCAGTAGGGACTGTGTCTTTCTCTGCCCACCCCAAGCCCAAGGGGAAATCAGAATGTTCCACCCTGTCTCATCAGGGGAAAGGCTGGGGGCCAGGAGACTCAAAGCCTCAGAGCCTCATCATATATGACTGAATATTCTGGGGCCCTGAGGCCTGAGCAGAAGGCTCGGTGGAGCCACTGTGTGAAATTCTTACTTGACACCAGAGCAGGCATTTTTCTTTTTTTATCTTTCTTATTTGTGTTACTCAATAAGCATTTTTTTGTTTTCGTTTTCTTTTTAATAATTTATTTATTTTTAGTTTTTAACATTCACTTCCATAAGATTTTGAGTTTTGAATTTTCTCTCCCACTCTCTCCTCTCCCTTCCCCAAGATGTCGTGCAATCTGAAAAAGGCTCTACTTATACATTCATATTAAACATATTTCACATTTACATGTAAAGAAGAGTTGGAACTAATGGGAGGAACCATGAGAAAGAAGAAACAAGAAAAAACAACAACAACAAAGGAGAGTAAATAGTACGTTTCCATCTGCATTCAGACTCCAAAGTTCTTTTTCTGGATGTGGACAGCATTTTCCATCATGAGTCTTTTGGAGTTGTCTTAGATCTTGCATTGCTGCGAAGAGCTAAATCTGTCAAGGTCAGTCATCATACAGTGTGGCTGTTACTGTGTACAGTGTTCTCCTGGTTCTGCTCATTTCACTCTGCCTCAGTTCATGTAAGTCCTTCCAGGTTTTTCGAAAGTTTGCCTGCAGAGAAGGCATTCTTAACCCAAGGTCCCCAAACATGTGCCTGGCTCGTAGTGAATGCTTAATAAATGCCTGTTGAGTGACTGAGCAAAAAGCTGTCTTCTCGCTTTCGTGTCTTTGTTTCTGGTCCAAGCCATGTTCGCCTCCTCTTCCCCATCCCTCAAGGTTCCATTTGATGATCAGCACTCTTCTCATAGGGGCCATTGGCTTCAATATCCAGAGGTGCAGAATAGGGCCACTCAACCCAGACGGGGATGGTATTCAGGGCTCTGTAGCCATGGCATGGTCTAAGCTCTTTACTTTTGAATGAATTCCACTGAGGTCCTGGCAGGAAAGAGGAACCCCAAGATTCCCCTGGGAGATCCAAACCATGTGTGGGAATTGGAGAAGAATCCAAAGTCAATGCTACTTAAAGAATAAAGATGAAACTTAGTAAATGCAAGGTAATTCAGTACAAAATCGTTAGAGAAGAAGAGCTCTAGCAGTTGGAATCGGGAAAGGCTTGTGTACAAGCTGGTGATTTCGCTGTGTTGTGATGGAAGTGAGGAATTCTGTGAGGTGGAGGTGAGAGGGAGTATATCCCAGGCATGGGAGATGGCCAGTGCAGAGAAGCAGAGGGTCATGAGAGAGGCCAGAATAAAAACCAGTTTGTCTTGACTAGAGAATGTGGAAGGTCACTAAAGCATAATAAAGGAAAACAGGTTGGTGTCGAGTTCAGATTTATATAAACCAGAAAAAAAAATTCAGATAGGAATGATGAAAAGAATAAGGCAAAGAAAACCTTCTTAGAAAAAGACACCATAGAAGAGAGTTAATGAAAAGAAAAGTTGGAGGGGAGATAGGGAAAGGAAATTTTGCATTGGACGGGGGAAGAAATCAGTATATAGTGCCTACTATATGCCAGGCACTGTGCTAAGCACTTTACAAATATTATCTCATTTTATCTTAATGTAGTTAAGCAAGGTAGGTGCTGTTATTATACCCATTTTACAATTGTGGAAACTGAGGCAGAGAGGGGTTAAGTGACTTGTCCAGGGTCATGCATTGTCTAAGGCAAGATTCGAATTCAGGTCTTCCTGACTCCACTCTAGCACCTAGCTAGCTCTTAATTGAGTGGGTAAAAGAGAAGGAACAAAAAGAAGGGGAGAATGTATTAATAATTCATGATTTAAATATAACCCAAGAACTAGAGAAAGGATAGGCATATTGGAACTTGCATTAAGGTAGGGAATCTGTGGAAAGAGAACAGCATCACAGTAATTTTTAGCAAAGCTCAGCAAAAGGACAAAGGACCAAATTCAATGATTTACCAAGTAGTATTGAGGCCCCAGCAGAAAGCAGATTATCACCCTTAGGAAGCTACCGCTCTCTGGGAGACCCATACTAGGAGAGTGAGTAGGGAAGGAGAGTAGGGTTCTACGTGCAGAATAAATACTAGATAATTAAATTAAAGATAGTCAGGGGGTACTAGGAGGTAGGGGGCATTTAAAGTCTTTAACAAGCAACAATCAATGAGATAACATTTACAAACTGCTCAGCACAGTTCCTGGCATGTTGTAGGTGATATATAAATGCTTATTCCCTCATTTCCCTTTCCCAATACTTCAATGATGGGTGACACATTTTAGAAAGCACATGGACATGCTGGAAAATGCCCAGAGTAGGGCAACCAGGCTAGGGAATTTATGATCCGCCATAGGAAGGTCTGTTGAAGGTTGAACTGGGAATGTTTAGCCTGGAGAAGAGAAGAAAGGCCTCAGAGAAGGGCTTATCGCTATCTTCAGACTGCACTGAAAGACCAGCCAGTGCAAGGGGGTAGTGGACTGAGCCCTTTAAGAGGAGGGACTAGGGTTTTGTTTTTTTTTTTGTTTGTTTGTTTGTTTTGTTTTTTTGTCTTTCTTTTTATGTCCAGGGTTTAGCACAGTGCCGGGCAAATAGTAGGTGCCTAATAAATGCTTATTGACTATTAGATTTGTTCTCCTTAGTCCCAAAGGGCAACAAGGTGTGGGGAGAGGGGAAGAAGGGGAAGGAATTTAGAAGGGTGAAGGGAAGAAAGTTACAAAGAGGCAGATTTAGGCTTGGTGCCAGGTGGAAAACTTCTTAACAATTAAGGCTATTCACAAGTTGACTGGGCTTGGTGGGAAAGAGAGGAGATCACTATTGGATTACCCCTCCCTAGAAGTCTTAAAGGGAGTCTGAAAGATGCTATTTCGTATATTTACAGAGACTGAGACAGAGAGAATGAATTTTTTAGTGTGTGTGGCTTACTTAAAGCTCTGTTGTAAAAACTGTGGATATCAGCCTCTCACATCTCAGATGTAGAAAATATAATTTTATATTAGTATTTTCTAACAAACAAGTTTGTGGAAGGTTTCCACCCTCTATTGCAGTTGTTCAGTCACGTCCAACTCTTCTCTGTCTTCATCTGCAAAATGAAAAAGGTGGAGAAAATGTGGCAGGTCAGTTCTCTTTCAACTTAAAATGATGTCGTTAAGGTATGTGCTATTGAAAGTCTCCACAGTATGGTGATGTTGAGGGTCATACGTGTGTGGACAAACATTTGTATTCATATCCTTAGGGTCCCACTTTTCTTGTTGTTTCAGTCATGTCCAACTCATTATGACCCCATTTGAGGTTTACTTGGCAGAGATACTGGAGTGGTTTGCCATTTCCTTCTCCAGTTCATTTTATAGATAAGGAAACTGAGGTGAACAGGGTTAAGTGACTTGCCCTAGGTCACACAGCTAGTAAATGTCTGAGGCCAGATTTGAGCTCAGGAAGATGAGCCTTCCTAACCCCGAGCCTGGCACTCTATGTGCTATGGCACCACTTAGTGCACTCCATCCTTTATGGTGGTGAAGAAATCAATGTGTTTGTCTGACAATAAAATAAAATCAACTGTTTTTAAAACAAATAAAGAGAACCTGAATGACCACTTGTCAGGTACAGCTGTAAAACATATTCTTGTTCAGGGGTACGATGGTGGAGATGGCCCCTAAGCTCCCTCCCACATTCTTCAATTCTTTGTGGCTGAAGTCGAGAATTTTTGGGAGATTCTGAGGCTGCACTTGCTTTTATCCCTCTATATTCTATTCAGTTGTTCCATAGTGGTCACTGTTGAGGCCACTCCTTCAATTTCGTTGGCTCCCCCTTGATGAAAGAGATCAAAGGGAAAGGTTTTCACCTGAAAGCACTGGGAGAGAAAGGAAGACCAGGTTCCATCCCCTTCCCGCCTGGCTGATGTTGGAATTAGGAAGATCCAAGTTCAAATCCTCCCTCACATTTGTGTGACACTTACAGGCCTCAGTTTCCTCATCTATAAAATGTGGTAGGACTCAATGAGCTCTATGGTCCCTTCCAGCTCCAACACTATGGTACTGTGTCCAGGGGTTCTATATCTGCACCAGTCTTTCTTCCAAGTTCTTTGATGAGGATTGGTCCTAATAAAGAGGATTGAGGACGGCTGGGATTTGGTTCCACCCTTCTTTCTTCTTTGGTTTGGCTGTGTCCCTGCAAGTGGTAAAGCGGAAGAGCAGGCCAAGAAGACTAAGACTTCTGTGGAGATCCTGGCGAGTTCTAGTCTTTCCCTCCCAAACTCAGGTAGGTAATTCTTGTTCTTTCTGCTGCCAAGCACCAATGTGTCCAGTTGTAGAATTTGAATTTGAGACCTTGGATTCCAGAGGACAGAGGAGCGGGGGAAGCTGGAGGGGCCCAGATTACTCTGGGGATGTTGGGGAAGAAAGAGGTAACAGCTACTGATGAAGCCAGCATTGTCCGTGCCTTCCTCCTGTTCTCCCCTATTCCATCAGGGTCTTCTTTGCCACCAAAAAGAGAGCTACTATAAATATTTTTGAACATATTGGTTCTTTTTTCCTTTTTCCCTGATCACCTTGGAAAACAGACCTAATAGTAGTATTACTGGGTCAAAAAGTATATGAAACACAGTTTCCTAACTCTTTGGGCATAATTCCAGATTGCTCTCCAAAATGGTTGGATCAGTTCATAGTTCCACCAACAGTGTATTAGTGTCTCAATTTTTTCACATCCTCACCAACTTTCGTCATTTTCCGTCTTCTATTATTTTAGCCAATCTGATAGATGTGAGATGATATCTCAAAGTTGTTTTAACTTGCATTTCTCTAGTCAATAATGATTTAGATGAATTTTTTCATACGACTATATGTAGTTTTGATTTCCTCATCAAAAAACTGCCTGTTCATATCCTCTGACCATTTATCAATTGGGAATGGGGAAGAATGGTTGTAAAACCATCTATAGTAAGTCCTAAGTGATATAAGCAGTAACTGATGGGAGTTCTTAACCTGGAGTCTGTGATTTCCAAAAATATTTTGATAACTATTTCCATATGATTGGTTTCCTTTGTAATATTAATTTATTTTATGCAAATAGCATGTGTGTCCTGGCCCCACTATCTCTGGGCTGGGCTAGCTAACATTGCTCCTCAGGATTCCAGAGGGTACCCTGAAGGATTTGTGGGCATCTCTTTTCTCCATCATTGGATGGAGCTCCCCTAGACTGTGTTCTCCCTCATTGTTAGGGGGCCCAATAGCCAACATCCCAGTTTCATTTAACCACTTCACATCAGATTAGCTTTTACAAAGGGATATTTACTTCAAAGACACAGCAAGATCAACCATGCAATCATACTTTCCCTTCCAATGCCTTGTGGCATACTTTCCCAAATATCTACTTGGTCTTTGTAGGGAGAAAAGTAGGTTCAAAGCAGTTCATTCCTACATGGCATTGGTCTCACTAAATTCATGTCCAAATGCTGAGTGACTGCCAGATGAATATTTGTCTCAGCCTCTGCTTGGCTAGTGTCCTAAAGGTCATTACCAAAGATTATTCCTAGCTTCTCAGAGCATCAAGGCTGTGTTGGCTGCAGAATCCAGACTCTAGAATGACAGGATACTGAGGAACCCTCTGGACCTTTCAAAGTCACAGAGTCATAGGAAACACTCCCTTCAACGGCTGCCATGCTCCTCCAAGAGGGCTGATGCAAAGAGAGACCAAAAGCTGAAGCTGATAGGCCTTTTTGAATGACCCCGCAGCCAACCAGAGAGTCTCCTCTTCCTCTTATAGCCCTTAGAACCGGTCACAGGATATCAATGCATGGTTCCATCTCTTCAAAGCATTTCCTTTGTACATCATCATCGCAATTCCTCAGAAGCAGCTCCGGACCATCCTTCATGTAGAGAGACTCCCAGTACTGCATTTGAAAACATTATTCTGAGATGGGATTTGAGGGGGTCTAAGACACAAAGAAGATTTAAGACACTCTGCTCTAAGGGTCAGTCAATAATCATTTAGTACTTAGTATGTACCAGGCACCATGCTAAGCATTGAACATTGTGGACGTTGGGGAAAGGAAGAGAGCACTTCTCAAAATGAGAGCGTACAAGAAATCAAGCTCTGACTCATTAAACACATAAAACATTAAGGCATTAGAACAACCACCAGACATTCCACTGGGTGTCTTCTCTGTGTGAGTCTAATCTAGAAACTTCTGGAATGGCCAAATGTTATCATAGAGGTTAAAATCAACATTAGCCAGTTCGACCCAGCATCTATGGTGATCCACAAAGGGCAAAGGAGGGAGAAAGTAACTTATTTCATCTCTAAATTGAGATCAGAATGTGAAATGGAAGGAAACAATCTGGCATAGGTTGAAAATAGATTATCAGCCATTATGATTGCAGAAATATAGGAGAAGTGGCATAAACAGGCATCAGGGTTCAGTATGGAAGAAGGCATAGGAAGCAGTGGTCAATAGACATGAAGACATGCACCATGAAGAATGATGATGGTAAAGAGGAATTTTAATGGGATTGTTCGACAGACCAAGACTGAGAAAAAAGTAAATATCAAACACTTGGTTCCCTGGGGCATGAGTCCTGAAGCTGATACAAATGGTTTGAACCAAGAATCACCCATAAAGACTCTGGCCAGGGGAGATTTCAAAGATGCTTTGAACTTTGCTGGGGACAACCTTGAGCTGCCAGTATTGGAAAATGAGGGGAGAGCTAGTGCTAGCTTGGGTTAGGTATTAACTATAACAAAAGATAGGATAAAATACTTAATGTCTGCATGAAATCTAGAAGGCAGACAACTGTGAAATAAGGAAATGAACATAGTATTATAAAAATAGTAGTAGTCATTTTTTTTTTAACCCCAAGGCAAGGATTTTTAAACTTTTCCATGTAACAGACTTCTTTGGCAATTTGTTGATGCCTACAGACCCCTTCTCAGAATAATATTTTTATTTACTCATTCACCCATCCATTCATTCATCCATCATTTGTTCACTTATTTTTGAGAATGGGTTTCCCTATCTCACTCTGGTTCAAAGTATAGATGCTCATGGGCCCACCCTTACTGATGATGGGCACAGGAGCTCTGACTTGCCCTTTTTCCGATGTGGGCCAGTTTGCTTGTCTTTTGGCAGCCTGGTACCACAACACTACCCCTCTCCCTTCTGGGGGCTCACCATAGTGGTGCCAAATTTAGTGCAGAGACTCAATTGACCTTACCCCACTGCAGCTCAGAACTCCCAGACTCAAGCAATCCACCAGTCTCAACCTTCCCAGGAACAGCTGGGATTATAAGTGTTGACCACCATGTCCTGCTAATAATGTTTTAAAGTAAAAATCCATAGGAATACAAAAGAAACGAAGTATTTTGAAATAGAATTGTAAAAATATTTCTAAAAATCAAGTTCATGGATGCCAGGTTAAGAATCCCAGCCCTAAGAGTTCATTAAAAAAAGAAACAAAACTTAAGAGGTCTAGGGGACTGATAACTATTAGTTAACAGTCTAACATCATAGCCAGAAAAGGTAGCCATTAATAGATGTAACAACTGACTGACCAAAGCCCTCTGGAGATGGGGAAATCATCACCTCCTGAGGGTTCCCATCCCACTTTTGGCTAACTCAAACCATTAGCAAGTTTTCCTTATACCTGGTGAAAAGTCACCTTCTCTGCTACTTCTACTGACTGCTTCTGGTCCTGCTCCCTGGGACCAAGTAAAACCAATCTAATTGTTCATCAGAGATAGAAGGGCCCTTTAAGATCATCTAGTCCAATCTCTCCATTTTGCAGATGAGAAAGCTAAGGCCTGAAGAGCTTGGTCAAGTGACTTGCCCACATTCATACAACTAGTGTGGAAAGAATATGTTATTATATTGTTCAGAAAACTTATTAATTATTAGTCTGTTTAAGTCCAACTTTATGTGATTAGAGGTTGTTTGCACCTAGATTGTTATCTGACCTCAGTAACTCTCTAAGAATGCTGGAATTTGGGGTTCCCCCAGGTCTTAGGTCCACCCAAAGCATTCTTGTTCTAGTTCCACCCAAGCTTGTGTTCTGGGTTCCTTTTAGGTGATTCTGTGTGACTCGTGTGCAGAAATTTCTATAGAATCCTATAGGATGAAAACTTTGCAGAACCTGGAGAGGGAGCCACCCCTTCATTCCAGCTCTCTCCTCTACCAAAAGGCCTAATCAATCTCTTTATAAAATGATTACAGGTGTTGGGGTTTGTTCTCACAAACAGCAATGGTTAAGGGCAGACTCTGAAGTGTCCTGACTCTTTGTTAAACTGCCCTCGTTTAGGCCTGGGCAACCGGGAGAAAAAAGTCTTTTAAAGTCTGGCACATGGCACACAGTTTGATCTTTCTACCAGATAGTAAATGGATAACTTTTAGAAGAAAAAGATCCAGACTGTTTGTTACTAGAGAGAGGGCAAGAGACAGTCCTGTCTTGTTTACCAGAAATGCTATGAGCAATGAGGTGTGATTCACATGTGATGTCACTGGAACTGGTTGGAATGAAAGGGTGAAGGCAGAAGAAGCCTGAGAGGACCCTACAGCCTCAGGGAAGAGGAGGAAGCCTGTACCTTCTGTTCATAGCATCGGAGGAAGGACGCTGCCCCTCCTGAGAAAAGGCTCACAAGGAGTCTGGGGATTAGAAGAAAGATGGCAATAGTTGAGAGCAGGGGTATTACATGGGTGACGAGTTTCAGAGCTGTCCCTTAGAGAACATCTAGTCCCACCCCTCACCCCCATTTCAGAGATGAAGAAACTGAAAGGAAGTCATAACCTGCTTGCCCTCTGTCATTGTGACACTCCGTGTTCACTTTGGGATGCCATGGTTTGAGAAAGACGTTGAGAGCCAGAGAGTATCTAGTAGAAGGCCAGCAGGATGGTGAAGGGTCTTAGGTACATGGCAAATGAGGACCAGTTGAAGGAGCTTCCCAGGTTCTGGAAAGTTTATATCTGTAATAGTAATTAAGGTGGGACTTTTTGCTGTTGACCTTTAATGATTCTGGCCTTTGTTTGAATGGGGCCGATAAAGTGGGATGTTTTTGTATTTCTTAGCACTGAGACAACTGGGAGCCATTGATTTGTATCTGATGTGATATTGGGGGTGGGGAACTTCTCCGCCCAGCCTGGGTGAGGTCAGGGCCCTGAACAGGGTATATAAGCACAGAAGTTAGTGTTCTCTCTCAGAGCTCTGAGCCACAGCAGGAGTGGCATGTGACTCTGGGCCAGCCGTTCTAATGAGCTCCCCAGCTGTACACCCAGATGTTGATAACTACGAATTGTATTTGGTCTGTAATTCAGGGTGCTGGCTTTTTCCCCTGAATTAGGTGGATGTTATTTGTATGCTGGATTAAAGTAAGATTGTTAACCCGTTAATGTTGCTTTCCTTAAGTAAAGCAGATCAAAAGGACCTGTGTTGGCAGCTTTCAGGGTGCTGGTTGTTGGTGGATCTTACACCCCCACAGAAGCTGCTAACTGGATTGTTGATACAACATCATAAAGGATTTTGAAAAATGTTTCTGCATGTGAGTCGCATAGAATCACCTAAAAGGAACCCAAAACACAAGCTTGGGTGGAACTAGAACAAGAATGCTCTGGGTGGACCCAAGACCTGGAGGAACCCAAAATTCCAGTATTCTTAGAGAGTTACTGAGACTAGATAACAATCTAGGTGTAAACAACCTCTAATCACATAAAATTGGATTTAAACAAGGCTCTTTTGCCTTGAGAAGAGAAGAGGCAAGGGTGACACAGTAGCTATTGTCAAGTATTGGCAGTGAGTAGAAGATGCAAAGAAGCAAGTTTTGATCTGACATCTAGAAAAATTTCCTAACAATTAGAGTTGCCCCAAAGTAGACAAGGCAGTCTCAGGGAGTGGTGGGTTCCCCCTCATTAAAGAATCTGAAGGAGAAGCTGGATGACCATTTATTGGGAGCATAGCTGTCATGCAGGCTTCTTTTTCCAATACCACCTGAACTAGATGTTGGCTCAGGACCTTTCTAATTCTGATTTGTAGCATTCTGACAGAGATGAAGTAAGCGAGGTACAGCCAAAGGACCAGGGAAAAAAGAGGAAAGAGACAGACCCCACTCTCAAAGAGCTCATGGTCTAACAGGGGAGAAAATAAGAAAACAAATATATACAAACTATATACAGGAAAAATCAGAAATAATTAATAGAGGGAAGGTGCTAGAATTAAGAGGGACTAGGAAGACTTCCTGGAAACGATGGATTTTAATCAGGATTTGAAGGAAATCAGGGTATCCGGTAGTCAGAGTTGAGGAGGGAGAGCATTCTTCACTCGGGAGAGTGCAAGAGAAAATGCCTGGAGCTGAGAGACAAAGGTCTCATTAAAGGAACAGCCAGAAGGCCAGAGTCGCTGGATGGGAGAGTGTTTGCCAGGTAGTAAGTGTATTGGGGATCCTTAAAGAGTTTGGCCTTTGTTTCCTTTGATTAATTCAGTGTCTTTGATCGAGCCTTACTAGGTGCTAAGCCCCAGGCCCAAACCCCTATCTATTAGGAGCTAAGCCTATGTGGGTGTGAATTGGTAACTAAGGTGGGGCCAATGAAGGGAGGTGCTAACACCAGAGCCAATCATAGGGCCCTAAGTTCTGGTCACTCAGATGATGTTTGATGATGTTGAAACTGTATAAAAAGGGAGAACAGAGGTATTTGCTTAAGGTTCTCACTCCCGGAGGCATGGGACTCTGAGCAGCCTTCTGGCTGAACTCAGATGTTGATGGTTTTCTTGGTAACTATAAATTGTATTTGGTCTGTTGATGTTTGTAATTTGTTTGTATTTGCTCTGAAGTTCAAGGTGCTGGCTTTTTCCCCTGAACTAAGCGAATGATATTTGTATGCTGGATTTAATCGAGATTGCTAACCCCTTAACGTTGCTTTCCTTAGTAAAGCAGATCAAAAGAACCTGGGCTTGCAGTGTTCTGTGAGCTGGTTGTTCTTGGTTTTACACCCCCCACAGCAGCTGCTAGCCGTATTGTTGAAACAGTAAGGCATAAAACACAGGAAAGGAAGGAAGGAGCTAGATTATAAAGGGCTTTGAATGCCCAACAGAGGATTTTGTATTTGATGCTGGAGGCAAGAGGGAGCCACTGGAGTTTATTGAGAAAGGGTTGACGTGGTTAGACCTGCACTTGAGGAAAATCACTTTGGCGACTGGAGGGAAAACGGATTGGACAGAGCAGACTTGAGGCAGGCACACCCTCACCCCCACCCACCTCCCAGCAGGTACACCTCCCATGCAATAAGCTAGGCATGAGGGGATGAGAGCCTGCACTAGAGTGGGGACAGTGCCATGGGGCAGAAGGGGGCAGATACTAGAGATGCTGTGAAATCAATAGACCTTAGCAGCAAATTGCATATTTGGGGTGGGGAGTGGATAACAGATAGAAGGAATCAAAGCTGACACCTAAGTTTTGAGTCTGAGGGACTGGGATGATGGTATTGCTTAGGAAATTGAGGCTCACGGGGTTAAGTGACTTGTCTAGGATCCTACAGCCACTAGCACTAAAACCCAAAGCTCTCCTGACTCCAAATCCAAGCACTCTTCCCACTATAAGGTGCTATCATCCACATAGAAGCAAGTATAACACAAGGTAGAATGCTACAGGGCCAAAGAATTACCCAAACACATGTAGAAATTAGGTCAAATAATAGGACTAAAGAGAAGGTCAAGACAAAGGGTGAGAGTCAAGTCTGAACAATAAGTGAGAGGCAGGTGAGAGCTTCACTCTCACATTTCCTTGGTGTCTAATGTGTTTAAAGAGATAGTGCAGTAAACTGCCAGAGGGTGAGGGCAGGGGTAGAGGGGTAGTGAGGTAAGTAACTGACTGGCCTTCAATAAATGAGCTCACTGAGCATGACAGTTAGAATCTTGGATTTAGATCTGAATGGAGTCTTCAAAGGTTACCTATTCCAAACTGCTCATTTGACAGAGGAAGAAATTGAGGCCCAGAGACTTTAAATGACTCAAGGTCATGCAATTAAAAATTATAATAGTAGCTGACGTGATGTTTTTCTATAACGATTGTTCCCTGTACCTAGAAGATACTCCCACTTCACCGCAGCCTCATAGTATCCCTCGTTCCCTTCAAAACTGTACTCGGGTGACTGTCTACATGAAACATGTCTGCTCCTGCCAGCTACCAGGGCCCTCCCCCTAAAAATTATGCCCCATATTTATGTTCTATACGTTATTTCCACCATCGAATGTAAGCTCCCTGAGGGCAGAGTCTCTTGTCTTTGTGCCCCCAGCATATAGTGTGATGGCTGGCTCACAGTAGGTGCTTATAAATGCTTGTTCATTGTTCGCTTGAAAGTCTGTAGTGCACTTTATATAGTACAGTGTGTACGATTCTTTACATGATTATTTCATTTGAGTCTTACAAAGCCCTGAGAGGGAGGTACTACTGGAATTTCTTTTTTGTTCTAAGATTTCACTAGGAATTTGAGGAAGCTCCTTTGTGAGGAGACCTGCTCTATGGAACAGCAGCTGCCCTGCAAGTCACAGTCATGGTTACCTGGACCCAATGAGAGGTTAAATGCCCACAGTCATACAACCAGTATGTGTCAGCGGTAGACTTTGAACCAAGTTCTTCCTGACTTGGAGGATGCCATATTTCCTCTATAACTACCAAATATTTTTTCTTCCATCATATAGGTGGGGAAACCAAGGCTGAGAAGGTGAGATGACTTACCCAGGGTCATACATTAGGTAAATGTGCAAAACAGGATGTGAAGTCAAAGCTTCTTTCCTAAGCCCTCTAACCACCACACCATGCCAGTAGCAAATACTAGATTTGAGATTCAAACGCAAGGCCAATCCAGTTGTACCAAAGTACATTAAGAGCTTATTCCTCTCCCCCGGCATCTGGACTTCCAGGAGTCTCACCCTGTGAGTAAAATCAACCTTCTTATTCCTTGGTCACACTGCCCAGCTCCTCCTCTCCCCCTTCCAGGTTGTCTCCTTGTCAGAATCAATAGCGGCTTCAGTAGCAGCGAAAGGCCAGAGCCAGCTCAGCTAATGGCACCCTCTAGCCTGCTCCTTTTCTGAGTCAAAGCCAAGCCAGCAACAAGAAGACAGACCTACTCATAGTCCTCCATCAGCTTCGAGAAAAGCCTTCTTTGCTAAGAGAGGCTGCCTGGTGGTGCTGTCGATGGCCGCATTTCCTGGCCTTTCTCTGTTTTCATCCTTCTTGGGGGCAGAAGCAGAGAAGGAAGCCATGTGGGACACTATATAACTCTTCCTGAATACTCTCTCCTCTGTGGGTTTTCATGACACTGCCCTCTTGGCTTCTCTGCTACCTGTAGCTGAGTGGTTTGTCTCAGCCTCCTTTGCTTCCATTGTCTCCATTCTCCTGATGATCTCATTAGGGTCCAAGGCTTCATTTATTATCTCTATGTAGATGACTTCCAGCCTTCATTTGTATCTTTTTTTTTTTTTTGGAGGGGGGAAGGCAGAGCAATTGGGGTTAAGAGACTTGCCCAAAGTCACATAGCTAGTAAGTGTGTCAAGTGTCTGAGGCCAGATGTGAACTCAGGTCCTCCTGACTCCAGGGCCAGTGCTCTATTCGCTGTACCACCTAACTGCCCTCCTCATCTGTATCTTAAGCACCATTCCCACATCACCAGCTGCCTCTTGGATATTTTGAACTAGATATCCCATACACATCTCAAACTCAACATGACCAGAATAAAATTCATTATCACTTGTCCAAACCCACCCCTCTTCTTCACTTTCAATTTCTGTCAAAGATCATTATCTTTTCAATCACTAAGGTTGTGGACTCACCCTCAATTCCTGACTGTCCCCCACTCACTATATATTCAATCAGTTGCCAAAGCTTGTACATTCTGCCTCCAACGTTTGTCTGGCATCTCTTCCCTCCTCTCGACCTTCCTCCTTCATCTCTGGCCTGGACTAATACAAGAGCCTCTTAATTGTTGTCCTTGCTTCTAATGTCTCACTTGTCCACTCATTGACCAACATGAAATTCCAAAATCACAAGCCTGAAGGTGTCATTCTCCTCCCCTCAAGAAGCTCCAGGAACTCCTTACTGCCTCTAGAATCAAATACAAACTCTTTTGACATGTAAAGTCCCTCACCATCTGGTCCCAACCAACCTTTCCAGGTGGATCACTTATTATTCCCCTCACAAACTTTCAGTTCCAATCAAACTGGTCTACTCACTCTCTTTTTTCGTTTGTTTTTTACATGACTTTCTATTACCCATCTCTCTATAGTTTCACAGGCTATCCATCCCACTTGCTTAGAATATACTCCTTAGCCCTGCTTCTTGGAATTCCAGGTTCCCTTCAAAGTCCAGGTTAAGGGCCACCTCCAACACAGGACCCTCCTGATCCTCCCAGCTGCATTTGTCCCCTGCCAACATTACTTCATATGTGCTTATTGGTTAATTTGATTTTTTTTTCTTGTTTAGCTATATGTGCATATATTTTTTCCTTTGATAGAACGTAAGCCTTTGGAGGGTTGGGACAACAGTCTCTTTGTATTCCCAGTGTTTGGCACATAGTGGGCACTTAGTAAATGCTTGTTAATCATTTCCTGTCTCTGGTATTTACTAACTGTGTGACCTTGAGCAAGTCCCTTAAATTCCCTGATCATCAATTTCCTCATGTGAAATAAGGATGATATTAATGCAGTGCTAACCTAACCTCACAGGTTTGTTTCGAGGTTTGAACCAGATAATCCATGGAACTAACCAGCAAGCATTTATTAAACATCTACTGTGTGTCCAACATCGCATGTAAGTCATGTATGTAAAGTGCCGTAGAGATAGCAAGTGTTATGAGAACCACACAAGCCCATCCGTGCAGTGACCATGGTCTTGTAGCAGAGTCCCTCTCTGATGGTCACAGCCTGAGTGAGGAATCCTCCAGACTGGACTGCCCAGTCACAAGGACCAGAAACAAAAGGAGGATGCTATGTCCTTTGCAGACACCTTCCATCAGCTCCTTAGGAACTCTTGTTTTTCTTTTTGGACAGCTGTTTCTCTCTTCCCTCCATTTATCTTCCTCCCCTCATGGCCTGGCCTCACCATGGCTTCCTTCTCTGCTTCGGCTTGCCAGCTCACTCGTTCATTTTGGTATCCAACATCCTGTTTCCAACCATTAGGAGACGATGCATGTTTCCTCGTCCCTGACGATCAGTCATTCCAAATAACAGCAGACTACTCTTGCTGGCCTCAGTGGATCTCTCCTCACAATAATCCTGATTACTTTTGGTCAATTCTAAGAATTTGGTTCATGTCATCCAAATGTAGCACCGCTGCTCTCTAGTGGCCAAAATTTAATCTGCAGGACAAGCTCTGAGGTTTCCTAGGACCTGAGAATTTAATCCTGGATCTCAGAACCTTTGACTTTTCGCTTTATCTCTTCCTCTCTCCCCAACCCCATGGCCAATCAGCCGCCAAATCCTGGCAATTCTTCCTAAGGCATCTCAAGTCTATCCTATCCTTGCCAATTTCACCTCTCCAAATTGAGTCCAAATTCTTGACAACTGGGACCTGGGTCACTGGTTTGAGTGGAGGGAATTCTGGATTTGGAGACAGAAGACCTGACATTTCAGCAGTTCCTACCAGTGTGACCCGGAGCCAATTACTTAACCTCTTTGGGCCTCAGTTTTTTTTATCTGTAAAATAAGAAAGTAGTAATAAATGGTCTCTAAGGTCCTTTCCAGCCCTAAATCTAGAACTGTGTGATCATATGACTATTGAAATAGCCCCCTAACTATTGACAAGGTCCTTGGCTCTTCTTTCTGATCCATTCTTTGTTGTGATTCAGTCATTTCAGTAGTGCCCAACTCTTTGTGACCCCATTTGGGGTTTTCTTAACAGAGTACTGGAGTGGTTTGACATTTCCTTCTCCAGCTCATTTTGTAGATGAGGAACTGAGGCAAACAGGGCGAAGTGACTTCCCCAGGGTTATGCAGCTAGCAATTTGTCATTTCCTTCTCCAGCTCATTTTACAGATGAGGAAACTGAGGCAAACAGGGTCAAGTAACTTAACCAAGGTCACATAGCTAGTAAGTGTCTGAGGCCAGATTTGAACTCAGGAAGATGAGTCTTCCTGACCTCATGTACAGCACTTTATCTACTGTGCCACCTAGCTGCCCTCCATTCCATTCTAGGTAGTCCTAAAAACAGTCTGATCATGGTAGCCTCCTACTCAAAAATCTTCAATGGATCCCACCGACTTCAGTATCAAGTTCAAATTCAAGATACGATGTGTTTCCATCCCACCTTTCCAATTTTCTCTATCTCCAGCTTTAATCTTCTACTCTAGCAAAACTGCCCTGTCTACTCACTGCCCCTATGCAGCTCCTACCACAGCACTTTTTCTCCTCTTTTTATCCTAGAATGCCCTTTCTAGTCCTCCCCACCTCTCTGAATTTTCTCTATCCTTCAAGGCCCAGCTCAAGTCTCTCTCTTCCATGAAGCATTTCCCTATCTCCCCTGACTCTTAACTCCAAAATCCCTTTTGTGCTACCTCCTCATCTTGGAATATCCAGATCCCTTCAAGGCTTTGTTATTTCTCCCAAATCTCTTTGCATTGATTTTTGCATATATCCTTTATTTACTTGTCTGCAAACCTATTATATCCTCCCAATATAATCTAAGCTTCTTGAGGGCAAAGACTATCTCATTTTTTTACTTGTATATTGGAGGTGGGTTGTCCAATGGGAGCTAGTCCTCGGAGCATACACAAATATTCTCTGTCTGGTTCTTGCCCAAGTGACTACATGGAAGTTTGGGGTAAGCCTGCTTCCATCATGGTGATTACATCCAAGCTCAGTGTGCCAATATAATGTTTGATGTAACATCAAGAGTTACTTACAAGAATGTACCTAACTGGCATAGAGATCTGGTACGAGTATGTGAAAATATCCCTATAGTGTTGTGTGGCAACAAAGTGGATATTAAGGACAGAAAAGTCAAGGCGAAATCAATTGTCTTCCATAGGAAGAAGAATCTCCAGTACTATGACATCTCAGCCAAAAGTAACTACAACTTTGAGAAGCCCTTCCTTTGGCTTGCTAGAAAACTTATCGGAGACCCTAATTTGGAGTTTGTTGCCATGCCTGCTCTTGCACCTCCAGAGTTTGTCATGGACCCAGCACTGGCAGCACAGTATGAGCAGGACTTACAGATTGCTCAGACAACTGCGCTCCCTGATGAAGATGATGACCTGTAAGGGAATGAAGCTAGAGCCCAGCGTCAGAGGTCTAGTTTTATAGGCAACTGTCTTGTGATGTCAGTGGTGTAGCGTGTTTGCCACTTTATTATATAGCTGAACAGAACATGTGCTTAATCTTTGGGATGCTGAAGGAAATGAATGGGCTTCGGAGTGAATGTAGCAGTTAAAAAAAATATGTAATTCATATTTTGGACCTGCGTATTTAGCTGTTTTGGGCCGCATTTACATCCCCTTGAGTTTCAAATATGACTGCTGCAGTCCCATCACAATATTCAGTGGTGAATCTTGTTTGTTACTGTCATTCCCATTCCCTTTTTGTTTAGATCATAATAAAGTTGTATTTCAAATAAAAAAAATAAAAAAAGTTAATTAAGTCTGTCTAGCTGATTGTCCACGAGGAGCACACCAGTGGTGTCTCCAGAGGAGCAGTACTAAAAGCACAGCCCTTCAGGGTTACCCCTAGAACCCAAAGACCAAATACTTACCACCCTCTAGGAACCTAGCCTGCAAGTCCAAGTGTGAGTCGGGGGAACAGCCTCAGAGGGATGCTCTACCTGCATCACCATCGCCTAGCACAGTGCCTGGCACATAATCCTAGCTTTGTAGATGTTACTGATTAACTGGTTGACATATAGTCCCTACAGTCTTTGTGATTTTGATGACATGAAAAGGTTATGGATTATTTTATAAATTTTATTTAATATATTTAGTTTTCAGCATTGATTTTCACAGGAGTTTGAATTACAAATTTTCTCCCCATTTCTACCCTCCCCCCCACTCCAAGATGGCATATGTTCTGGTTGCCCTGTTCCCCAG
>CM053626.1:304413013-304441307 GCA_028646595.1 Phalanger gymnotis | reverse complement strand
TGATTACATAATTCATGATATATTTATACAACATTCAGAGTATATTAATAGATTTATGCATATATATATAACTATGTCATTGTTTTGCTATTCACTTATTATTTACAATCAGTTTTATTATGTAGCTACAAAACCAGTTTTTCCTTTCTATAATATACATGTAGAAGTGAAGGCAGTATCCAGGTACTCATCAATTGGCATTATGACTTTATTTAACTTTAATTCAGCTTTATTTGATCACTTCATCAATAAGCTGGCAGGTGAAGAGGTGCACAGAGGGCTAAGTGTGAGGATAAGTGTGAAGCGTGTTATATTGAGAGGTGTCAAATACACTTAATAGCAATTTTTTCTAAGTGTAAAGTCACCTAAAAAGGTTGGAAACCAGGCAGAACTATGTGCTAAAATTTAAAAAGAGGAAGACCTTTGAGAAGCCAGGCAATAAAGAACATGTAGGAATTAAGGGAAACCTTATAGATGGTGGGAAAGGAACCCTTTGGATGGCTTTGGGAAGCAGCCTTGAGGTGGAGAAAAAGCACTTTGCTGGGACCATGGAGACTTGAGGCCAATCGATGGCTCCGTAAGAAAATGATTTATGGACTGCAGCCAGGGGGTGGGGAAGATTCTATTATCAACTACAGAAAGACCAACAAACTAATCTCTAATGCTACAGCTTCTTACAGGGAAATTTACAATGAGACAGGCAGGAAAAAAAAAATCAAAAAGGAGGCGACAAAGGGGATAACAACTGAGCTGTTTCTCAAAAACCCATCAAACGATCCTAAGCTTCCCTAAACGTCTCTTTGTAGATGGCTGTCAAAGCCAACCAACCCAAGAGAATTCTGCTTAAGGAAGACTGTGTCTGGAGCTGTTAAGCACTTCACCGCAAACTGTGATGTTACCCAAAGCTTCCCAGCCTTTGAAATGCCTGAGTCAGCCTTGATTTGCCCAAGATCATTCATACTTATTTAATCCATTACAATTCATCTTGCTCTGTAGAATCAAAGCTTGGGGTTTGAAAGTGAGCAAACAAACCCACAGCTAGAGTTGATTCTGAAGCCACAAAATCTAGTTGTTCAAATTCAGGCACAAGTCCTGGGTAGTGTCTAATAATCACGGGACATAGGGATGAGGACCCCTAGGTTTAAGTCTCACGTGTACTGACACACCATGGTCTGTGTGACCCTGGGCAAGTCACTTGTCAGACAGATAGGAAAAGGGGCCACTAACCTGTATTTAAGGGCAGCTGGGTGGTGCAGTGGATAGAGTGCCCGGCCTTAAGTCAGGAAGAATCCTCTTCCTGACTTCAAATCTGGCCTCAGACACTTACTACCTGTGTGACCCTGGGCAGGTCACTTCACTCTGTTTGCCTCAGTTTCCTCATCTGTAAAATGGTCTGGAGAAGGAAATGGCAAACTACTCCAGTATCTCTGAAAGAAAACCCCAAATGGGGTCACAGAGAGTCAGACACAGCTAAAAAAAATGAATGAACCGAAACGGCACAAAAATCCACAAGGGCTACAAATCGACTTATAAAACGATATATGAATATTATCTATATCTTACTGTATTTATTTTGTTAAATATTTCCCAATTACATTTTAATCTGGTTTAGCCCTGAAGATTCTGCACTTGGCACTCAAGACTAGATAAGAATATTGGGTCCATTTCGGACTATTCTCTAATGGACGAAGATAAAAATGCAGATATTCGCTGATGCCGAAGTTAATTACTGGGAGCTGCCTAGACTAATAAAAAAAGAGAAAAGGTAAAGCAACAGCAATAATAAGTTAACAACAGTTACTTGGACTTTTTTCAATTTTTTCCTTTTATTGTATGACATTCTCCCACTCATGTCACTTTCCCCTGCTTAGAAACCTTCTATGGCTTCCTAATGATCCACAAGGTACAAAGGAAAGAGCCCTGGATTTGGAGTCAAGGGGACCAGGTCCAAATTCCAATCCTGCCTGTGTGACCCCAGGCAAGCAACTCTCTGGGACTCAAGATCCAAATGAGGAAACGGAAATCAATGACCCTTGGTACTTTCTAACTCTAAATCTTTAATTCTGTTCATTTTCCTGTACATTCCAACTCCTCCATCTGCTTTTCCAGTGAATGGCCCAATTCTACCCCACTGCATATACACTAATCTACCCCTATTCTCTGCTCAAGTCAAATGAGATTACTTGCTGTTCCCCAAACACAGTCCTGCAGGTTTTCACCCAAGTGCCCTTGATTAAGGCATTTCCTCAGGCTGGAATGTAGGAGTTCCCCCATAACTCAGCTGGGAAGCCCTGCCCATCCTGACCCAAGGACCACATATCATCTCCACGAAAGTCTTCGTTCATTCTCCCCTCCCAAATATTTTCTCTTAAGAAACCCAATTATAACTTGTGTCGTTTGTAAAATAAATTACAGATTTGTAGTTACACCCTAGTCTGGCCACTCTCCCATGAAGTTTAATATAGGCTTTGGGCATGGGGAGCTCTGCAGTTGAAAGGCCTTTTAAAGAAGCTTTGCGGGGCAGAAGAGGAAGAAGAGTTTGCTTTGCTGAGGCTCTTAAGGTGAAAAGTCCAACTCATCTAGCTCAACTCACTGACTATAATCCAGGACTACACACTCACAACCTAAAATGTGCCCCCTATTAGCTGCCATCCTGACCCTTGCTGTGGTTTTCCAGTAGTGTTTCTACACCTGAGAATGACCACTTGGAAGCAGGTCAGTGTGGGAGTGGATAAAGCGCTGAGTCGGCCATCAGGAGGAACTGAGGTCAAACTCAGCCACAGACACTTACTGTGTGACCCTAGACAAATCACATAATCGCTATCTGCCTCAGTTTTCTCCACTGAAAAATGGGGATAATAAAGGCACCTACTTCCCAGGGTTGTTGTAAGGATCAAATGAATCAGCATGAGGACAAAAAACTTAACCACTTGAGTCCCTTAAGGGTATAACTTCGAGAAGGAAGTGAAATTTCTTAGAACTGCTCACAGTGTCAAGTTTGGACAAAAGAACATGATAATGCAGCAGAATGGATGTCAGGAAAACTTTCCTTAAAATCAAAAAGCTCCATACTCTCAGAATGTGCTATCTAGTGACCACTTAAAAGGTTCATTCAAAAACACAGAGCAAATGGAGCATTAAATAAAATATTCTAGGGAGAGAAAAAGCCATTACGATAGGGAGGGTCAAATACTTTAGTCTAATAAAGATTCTAAGTGTAACTTGCAGAAAGAAATGGGTGGGGGAGGAAGAAGGGAGAATTTTACCTCAACAAGGGTTGGATGAGGTTTGGCTTAGTTTGGGGAACTCAGAACTCAGAAACTATTTTTAAAATTAAGCTCTTCCTTCTTCCCTTGGAGGAGGGACCTCCTTAGGGCTGGTTATGCTACAGGAGAAAAACAAGAGGACAAAGCCCATCTGACAGAAGAAACAGAAACAGGCCTTTGTATTGTCTTCCTAGAGCTCTTATCTGTCCCCTCCATGGGTGGAATTGATAAGAGACAGTCTATCTATGGCAAAAAGAGTATTAACTCATTTCCAAGGAAGATGATGCCATTTAAATGATGTGATGGTGTTTCATATTTAGAATATACACTCTTCAGGGCTGGGCAGGAGGTACTGATTCTGGGAGGGGGCTTTGGACACTGGGCCAAGAGATGAATAAGCCATCACTCAGCAATGAGTAGGACTCCTATGCAGGAACATTTCTAGTGGCCCTGGGGGAAAAGAAAGTAATTTTTGAGACTCCCATCATGACTGTGATGGGATCCTTGGTAGCTATGGACACATCTCAGAGGGGCATTAGTTATCTGTGGGCCACAGCAGACAAAGGGAAGCTACCATCTGAAAACTAC
The DNA here is from genome assembly GCA_028646595.1 of Phalanger gymnotis. Classification (NCBI taxonomy): domain Eukaryota; kingdom Metazoa; phylum Chordata; class Mammalia; order Diprotodontia; family Phalangeridae; genus Phalanger; species Phalanger gymnotis. The sequence goes on along the minus strand of CM053626.1, from coordinate 304,437,453 downwards.
GATTTAAAATCCAGCACAAAAGAAGGGGAAAATCCTCATAACCTCTTGGGATTGGGGCTCTTTTCAGAGCGACAGCAGTGACCCTGGCTGTGGATAACAGTTCAGGAGATTGCTGTTTGTTCTGGCCCTTATTTCATCATCTTCAAAGTGAGGGGGATGGGGAGTAGAGGTGGTTAAAGTAGAGATAAGATGATCTCCCACAACCCTGAATGCTTAATGTGGTCTTTTGGAGAGGCAGAAAAGAAGTGAACCATCACATGACTATGCATTCCTCTGGGCTCAGGGGGAGAACTGCCTCTGTCTGACTTTCTATTTCACCTTTAAGATGAGAGGGTAAAAGAATGCTCAAGAGACTAGAAATGCCCGGGTTCAAAAAAAGGCTTGGAGTGGGGACACCTAGGAAGGCCGTCAGATTCCTTACACCCAGCCAAGTGGTTCTCCAACTGTTTTCCAGACTCAACTCTTCAGCTTCCATGTCCCGCCACCATCGAGGTCTTTCTTTCTCCTTAGTGAGAGTTATTTACACTGCCCAGGAGAGGATGCTGGCCTCTCACTGCTTGAAAAGAGCCCAAATTGACCAGAGGTGTGTTTGTCAGGCAGAGGAACTCCAGGGAGAATGCCAACAATAGCTGATATGTTTTCTTAGAGCACTGTGAGGATTCTATATAGTACTGCTCAGTTGCTCCTCATGGCAGCCCCAGCTACTACACTGGTTTTGGCAGTAAACAGAGAAATTAATGAAACTACAGTTTGAAAAACACTGTATTAGAGGCCAGGTAGGAAAGGCTACCAACCAGGCTCAGTTCAACTGCCACCTACTTTCTCCATAAGGATATTTCCCCAATTCCTGCCCCTTCTTACCTTAAAAAAAATCACCTCACATATAACTCTGGATTTATTTATCTCTGTATGTGTTGTGCTCCCTGCTCCTCTGCAGGGAGCACAATGTAAACTACTTGAAGATACAGACTTTCATGTCTGTCTTTGGTCCCTAGAGCCTAGCATAGTGCTGGGTACATAGAGAACCTTTAATCAATGCTTATTAAATTGAATGAACAATGTAATCTTCAGTAGGAAAATCCTAACCCCTGCCCCCATGCAAGTTGGGCTACTTTTTCCCTTAAAAGGCATTAAGAACACTCAGTTGGCTCAGGCTACTGTCACTGTTTTCCTCATCACCTGAATACAAAACAGCCATGAGACGCTCCAGGAGCTTTCTAGCTTGGGGGGGAGGGGGGAGGGGGGGAGACAGGCCCCGGAATTCAGGAAAGGGATTACTTTACTCAGCTGAATCAACTACAGCTGCCCTCAGTGTATATCCTTCTTGAATTTCCTGCTCCTACTAATGGCTAAGTAAATCTTAACTTTTGTATAACCTATAAGAGTTCTCATTTGCTTCCAATCTCAAACCCTAACTCCCAAGCGTGATTCGAGTCCAGCCCAGAACACTCCATAAAACAAGAGCACCGACCAGTGTGACCATCTTCTCCCATTAGAAAATACTCTTCTTGAGGGCCTTTCTTTGTATTACCAGGGACTAGCAGTGCCTGGCATACAGTAAATGCCTAATGAATGTTAGTTGACAGGCTGACTGGCCCTACAGGATGTGTGACTGGTGAACAGATTGCTATCTCCAACAAGGCAGATAGCAACCCACTTACCAGTCACACATAGGTGAGATCACAGTTCCATCATCATACTTCCAAGTACATTGCTTAAAATGCCAGAAAGAGCAGATGCAAGCCACCAGCACTGTGTGAGGGGGGTTGGTGAAACCCTGGAATTGTGTAAAGTAGAGCCAAGGCAAACAAAGACGATGTTGGCATTTCACTCCTGTAATGCTATATCTTGTCTATTCAGCAAATCTGTTGTTACATAAACATCTTTTGACTTTATTTATTTATTCTGCCAAGGTGGGAAGTCGATTTGAAAGCTTTGGGTCTGCATCCAATCACACTGCACCATACTGAGAGGACACCCTGTCTTCCTCCAGCAAGGCGGCCAGACTGGTGCGGAGAGCAGAGAGGACAGAATGCCCTTGTCTCCTTCATGTGAAGCACCTGGCTTCATTTCAGTGAACTGCACATCGGACTGTGTAGAGAATGGGAGTCAAGAGAGGTCAGCCCAGGCCACCCGCTCATTTTACAGATGAAGAAACTGAGGCCAAGAGAGGCCTTTAAGCTACTCACCCAAAGTCACTCACTAGCTAGTTAATGGCAAAGCCAAATACTAGAATCTCCATCTTGTCATTCTGAGTGTAGTCCCTCAAAGAATTACATAGCTTTGGGGCTGGGAAGGCATCTTACAGATCTTCTCCATGATATAGTGAATAGAATAGAGCTCTGGACTTAGAAGCAGGAGGAAGTGGGTTCAAATCCCACACCCTTGACATTTGCCAGCTGCATGTATTAGGCAGGTAAGTGGCACAGTGGGTAGAGCGCTGGGCTTGGAGTCAGGAAGACCTCAGTTGAAAACCAGCCTCAGGACACGTATGAGCTGTGTGACCCTGGGCAAGTCATTTAACCTCAGTTTCCTCAACTGTAAAATAAGGATAATAATAGCACCACCTACCTCCCAGGGTTGTCCCAGTGAGGTAATCTTTGTAAAGCTTAGCACAGTGCCTGGCACATGGTAGATACTTTGTTTCCTTCCTTCTCATACTTTTTTTGTGCCGTGGACCCCTTGGACAGTCTGTTGAAGTCTATAGATCCTCAGAATCATGTTTTTAAACATATAAAATATATAGGATTATCAAAGAAAACAATTATGTTGAAATAGTCATCAAAATTTACATTTTTTTAAAAAGTTTGCAAACTCCAGGTTGAGAATTCTTGTTTGAAGATTTACCTAGTCCTTGCTTGTTAACCCCATAAGGCAGCTGGGGCTGCCATGAGGAAAAACTGAGCGGTACTATATAGATTCCTTATAGTGCTTTTTAACCACATAAGGTAGACCATGTAAGATTTATCATGATCATTTCCCTGATGGCTCAGAAAGTTTAATGTGACAAGTCACTAGCCATGTGACTTGTGCACTGTCACACTGCCCTCTGAGTCCCAAAGTCCAGACTTCAAACTTAGGCTCACTTCAAGTCTATTCCCTTGGATTACATAAAATACCCAGGCCAATGTGACCCAGAAGTAAGAAATGGGAGGAGGAGTTTTGTTTCCACTGATAGCCTCCCCCCCCCCCCCAGCTTTAGCAGAAACCAGGCCTCAAGGTCTGTCAGGTGAGAAGTCAAAAGCTTGCAGACATGGGCATGCTTTTTGAGAAGGCAGTCAGGGGAATTAGAGAGGCCAAACAGCTTGAACCAGTTCAAGCTTATCTAGGGTCTGGTCTTGGTGAAGAATCCAGGCCTACTGATTTGCATAATTTGCATATGTTAAAGAGGGAAACTGGGGGAAGTAAGAGAATGTAGTTTAATTCTAAACTAAGACAAGGGAAATCCAATTAACTTCACTTTTGCTTCTGTATCCTTATTATCCTACCTATATAAACTATAACCTAGGAAAACTGTAAAAAATAAAGATTGTAAACTAACCGTAAGCAGGAGTGGAGGGAATGGTTAGCCCTGATCCTGCAGCTACGCTGTAGCAGCGTGAGTGGTCCAGTGACCACTACCCCCTTCCCTACCCCCCCCCCCCCAGGAGCATCACAAAATGCCTTTCTCTGCCTACTCTGGTCTTAAGTTCTTTGGGTGAGAATAGGCAAGTCACATGGATCTTCCTGAGGTCAACTGAAGGGAAGCGATTAGCAGAGAAGTTTGTCTCAGGCTTGTGTACCCAGATCTTGCCTTGGGATGTCCTATGATTCCCCCCTGTGGCGTCAAGAGGGCTACCGCTCTGGATTACCTTGGGGAACCCTGTGGTCTGCACAGCCTTCTTAATGGCCTTCAAGACCTGTCTCGGGAGCCTTGTGAGCTTACCACTGTTCTAAGGGGCCATCACTTGGGTCCTTCTAGGGTCTGACCCTAGGAAGCCCTGTGGTCCCCATAGATTAAGGGGGGGGTGCTACCATGCACAGCCTTCCTTAGGGATTGTCACAGGGTTCTTCCTCAGGACTTTGGCCCTGCCTAGGAAGTCCAGTGATCCCCAAAACCACATTTCTCACAGCGGGCCAATTTCTTTTACTCACAAACATGAATAGTCACAATTTTACTGAGCCATAGAAATTCAAACCTGGAAGGGCCTTTAATCCAACCCATACCTGGAGAAGATTTCTCTCTGCAACATCTCCACTAAATGGTCATCCATTGTCTGGAGACCTCCAGAGAGGAAGAACTCATCACTGTCCCAGGCCCCTACTATGTGCCAGACATCGTGCTAAGTGCTTTCCAATTATTACATCTTTTGATCCTCACAATAACCCTGGCAAGGTAGATGCTGTTATTACCATCCCCATTTTACTCATGAGGAAATTGAGTCAGAAGATGACTTGCCCAGGGTCACCCAATAAGTCTCTAAGGCTAGATTTGAACTCAGGTCTTCCTGACTCCAGAACGAGCACTCTAACCACTGAGCCACCAGTTACTTTGTAGAGAGTTCTAACTGCTAGGAAATTTGGTTTTTGTTTGTTTTCCTTCTCCCTCCCCGCACCCCCCATCTAAATCTACTTTTTTGTGTCTTCCAGGCTTTTTTTCCTGGTTCTGCCTCTTTGGGACCAGATATTTTGAACTACCCATCCTTCCCAAGCCTAAGAATGTAATCTATTGGTCTGTGTCTGCTTCCTGAATTAAACTGTAAACTCCTTGAAGGCAAAGACTGTGTCTTGTGTTCATTTCGTTTCACCTTTTCTCACACACCTTCTCCTCTCCTCTGCTGGCCACAGCAGCAGGGGGATGTAGGAGCGCTGCTTTTAGATTCGGGGTTTGAATTCTGTCTCTTTTCATTTACACATGTGTGACATTGGGCAAGCCACTTAGTTTCCACATTTGTAAAATGAGGGATGTCAAACCAATCAGTCAATAAACATTTACTAAGTACCTACTATGTGCCAGGCACTGTTTTAAGTGCTGGGAATACAAAAAGAGGCAAAAGATAGTCCCTGCCCTCAAGGAGCTTACAGTTTAATGAGGGAAGAAGCAACATACAAATAAATATGTACAGGATAAATATGAGAAAATTAAGAGAAGGAAGAAGGTTGGGAAAGTCTTTCTGTAGAATATGGGGTTTTAGTTGGAATTGAAGGAAGCCAGGGAAGGTAGAGATGAGGAGGGAGGACATTCTAGGCATGGGGGACAGCCAAAGAAAATGGGGCTGAGAGCTGGAGGGTCTTTTTGGTGGAAGACACAGGAAGCCAGTGTCATTGGTTAGAAAAGGATGTGGTGAGATGGGCTTTCCTTCTCGGTTTTTTTGTCTTCCCCTCATTTGGGGGCCAACCCACCTTCCCCAGCATGAGAAATGAGAATTGCTTCAACTCCACTCTCCCCAAAAATCAATTCCCTCCAAGAGAAGGGAGCAGGGACAACAGGATACTTCCCTTCCCATTGCCATATTTTTCCTTTGTTTTCTCTTATCCTTTTCACTTCTGCAATTTCTATCTTGGGCTCTTCCCCTCCCACTTCCTAGGGGTTCTGCTTTGGGTTGAACTTGGCTTGCTTTTTTTCATATTGAAAAGACATTGCCCCCAAGCCAGAAAATGAACAGGAAATGAGAGAAAAAGAGTAAGTGGTGGGGAGTAAGGCATAAGAAGACAGGAAAGGTGGAGGGAGGGGCAAGTTATAAAGGGCTTTGAATGCCAAAAAGAGGATTTTGTATTTGATCCTGGAGGCAACTGGGAGTCACTGGAGCTTTTTGAGTAGGAGGGGGACATTATCGGACTTGCATTACAGGAAGATCGCCTTAGTGGCTGAATGGAGATTTGGATGAACTAGGGAGAGAGACTGAGGCAGTCAGACCCACCAACATGGTATTACAATAATAGAGGTGTGAGGTGATGAGGGCCTGCACCAAGGGGATGGCAGTATTAAAAGAGAGAAGGGGTATATTCAAGAGATGTTGTGCAAGTGAAATAGTTGCTTTGGCAACAGATTGCATATGGGAGTGAGAGATTGGGAGGAGTCAAGGATAACAGTGGGTTGTCGGCCTGAGGGGCTCAGAGGATGCTGTGGTCCTTTACAATAAAAGGGAAGGTGGGGGAGGAATTAGGAGGAAAGATAATGAGTTCTGTTTTGGATATGCTGAGTTTAAGATGTCCAATGGACATCCAATTTGAGATGCCTGAAAGGGATTGTGAAAAGCTCTCTGAAAGGAGATGTGAGATTGGAGATCAGCAGAGAGGTGAGGACAGGACAGGTAGATTTGTGAATCATCAGCATAAAGATGGTAGTTAAATCCATGGGAGCTGATGAGAGGAGGGCCCAGGACAAAGCCTTGTGGGCTACCTAAGGTTAGAGGGTGTGATTTAGATGAGGAGACTCAGTAGGATTGGTCAGATAGGTAGGAGGAGAACCAGGAGAGAGTGATGTCTCAAAAACCCAGAGAGAAGAGAGTGTCAGGCAGGAGAGAGTGATCAAAAGTGTCAAAGATCGCAGAGAGGTCAAAGAGAAAGAGGACTGAGAGAAGGCCATTGGATTTGGCAATTAAGAGATCACTGGTAACTTTGGAAACTTGATGGCTGAGTGACTTCCGTATTTAAAGCTATGATCCTAGAATCTTGTTAATAACAAATATCTGTTGATTAATTGGATCAATTGATAGAATTCCTTTATCAATAAAAGGCTCTTAACATGTGGACAGGTGATAACTGATAACAGATGTGGAGAGAAAAAACACAACTCAGACCTTTTGGCCTGGGTGATGGTCCAGGTAGGGAAGGTTATGGGCCAGTCTTCTAGATATGAGTCCTAGGTCCTGTTTGGTTTGACTTAATTAATACAAACAATGAGGATCCTTTCCTCCTCTCTCCTCCCAGGGACCAGTGCCCTGTGACTTCAGTCTTGAATGAACAGTTCAAAACCTCAAGGAACTCAGTGGTATAGAAATGGCATTGGATTTGGAGTTGAAAAGAACTGAAGTCTCATTTTGGGCTCTGTAAGAATCTGACTGGTTATCTCCTCCAACCTGAACAGGATATATGATACCATATTATTAGCAGTTTCTAGCTTGCAGTGTGTGCCAAGAATAAATCACAGGATGACTTTTCAGTGAAGATATGTACCCACATGTAATACATACATAATAAGAATAAATATATTGGATCACCTCTGAGAAGTCGATCTTACAGTCTGTAGACTACAAAAGCAAAAATGCTTCAGTGGTGATATAATTTAAAATAAGGGCAAATGCATGAGTATATTTTTTGGCTGAAATTTCTATCAGCAAAGTTTCCTACCCTCAAGAGGTGGCACAATGAATGAGTACTGGACTTGGAGTCATGAACACCTGAATTCTAATTCTGCTTTAGACACTTCCTAGCTGTGTGACCCTGGGCAAGTCTATTAACTTCACGCCTCAAGTTTCCTCATCTGTGAATGGATGTGAGAATAGCTCCTCTTCACAGAGTCATTGTGAGAATCCAATAAGATAACACATATAACAGTACTTTGCAAACCTTAGAACACCATAAACATGCCTGCCATTGCTATTATCACCTTTCTCGTTGTATTCTATGGTAGGGGAGTCACTCTGACAGAGTATGTCACATTTCACTTCTCTGAGACTTGGTTTTCTCATCTGGTTTTTTGTTTGTTATTGTTGGAGTTTGGGATTTGGGTGGGGGGTTCAGAAATGATTTTATCCATATAAGGGCATCTCAGTAGGGAAACAAGACTATATCCATAATTTATGTCTCAGGGATGCACTGTCAGTATGTGTGTCGCAGGAGGGACCTTATCCAGAAATGAAAACAGTAAAAATAGACAGAATGTGTCCCAAAAGTCTTTGGGCACTTTTTACCTTTAATGCCTCAAAATGGCACTAAGAGCTTTTTTTTGGGGGGGGGGTCATTCTGTATTTGTAGTGTCTGCCTCACAGGGCTGTTGTCAAGATCAAATGAGATGATATGTGGAAAGGATGTTGCAGATCTTAAATTAAGCACCACAAAATGTCAGATATCATTATTGTTAACATTGCTATTCTCTATTTTTCACTGGAGTTGATAGAGATAGCCCAAGGACAAACTGCTCTCTGGCTACATCTTTCTACAATCTGTCCTGTACTATGAACCACTATAGACAGGGAGGATCAAATTACTGCTTACTGTAATTGAAGGAAACAATGAGGAGGTCAGCTTATCTTCTGCGTGCTCTCTGGAGCACTTTTGGAGTAGCACTAACAATGATCACAATAACAATAACAATAATGGCACTTCCATAGGGCTTCAAAGTTTGCCCCACCCAGGATACACCCATCACCAGAAACTCATCATCATGGAAATTGCTTCAGCCTGGGCACTCACCCCTCATCAGTAACTATCCTCCATTGCTTCTGCCTCTCTATTTGCAGGGCTGGAGGATGGGGTAAAAAAAGATCCCTCCCATACCCTCCCTTTGTAGGGGGCTCAAAATGCTAGCCTTCTCTTCATTCGCCACCAGCTGCTTGGCTTGGTTTCAACTCCATCATCATCTTCATCATGCCCCTCTAGACAAGGCACCCCTTTTGCTCTTTCAGTGCCCCTCAGTGCCTTTTGTGTATCATTTCCCCCATTAAATTGTAAACTCCTTGAGGGCAAGGACTTTTTTTTTCTTATTTGTTTCCCTGGTGGCACACAGTAGGCACTTAATAAATGTTCATCTTATATCACTTTATAAATACTGTCTCTTTTCATTTGCACAATGACCCTGGGAGATAAGTGTTATTATTATCTCCATTTTACAGATAAGGTAACTGAGGCTGAGAGGTTAAGTTTCCAGAGTCACAAAGCTAACAAACATCTAAGCCAGGATTTGAACACAGGTTTTCCTCACTCTATGCCCAGTGCTCTACTCACTGTGCCATCCATGGATTTCAGAAAAAAAAAAAACCAAACCTAAAGCAGGAGTAGATAAAGCTGATGAATAGTATTCTCTATAGTAATTGAGAAGGTTAAAGACCTATGTCCAAGAGAATGACACACAAACATCCTTTTTCATGGGGTAACTTTACCCTCTCAGACTAAGACAATAAAATTTCCCTGTCCTTCTAGGTCCCCTCTAGTTCAGCTAGCCACGCTTTACTACCATGGGGGCCTTGGCCAAGGCATTTCTGGGAGGCAAGGGTGGGGGAGGGATGGAACTTTCCTCATCTATAAAATCAGTGCATCAATGGACTCTAAAGTCTCTTTCTATCTCCAAACACTAGGATCTTCTGAGTGACATACATGCATATGTGTGTGTGTGTGTGTGTGTTTATTAGGCAATTCTGAGGGATTAGAATGAAGCACCCTGCCCCCTCAAAGTAGAGAATGTCTACAGTCATCCATTTACCATTTGGAGAACCAATAGCAAAACCCCAGTATGGTCATCACCAAACCAAGGAGAGGCAGGAGTGGAGGTGGGGTGGTGGATGATACTGGATATACTTGTGGGTTGCACTGACCTAGCCCTTGAATGTATTACCAACGTAATGTTGTCTTTTAAAAAGGGAACCTGACCTTGAAATGGGGAATATGCTAGAACCTAAAGTCAACCCTTTAATTTAGTGCAGACTATCACTAGAGTTTTGCTTTTAAGTATGGAGACCTAATAAAGGCAGCTGGTGGATGGAGTTCTAGGCCAAGAATCAGGAACACCTGAGTTCAAATCAGGCCTCATATACTTAACTAAGCTGCATGATCTTGGACAAGTCACTTAACCTCTGTTTCCCTCGACTGTTAAATGGGGTTAATAACACCACCTACCTCCCAGGATTATTGTGAGGAACAAATGAGGTAATATTTGTAACATGCTTGGCACAGTACAGGGCAGATAGTAGGCATTAATTAATACTTGCTCCTTCTCCTTCCTTTCTCCGATGAAGGGAAAAAACCCAACAATGAGCATTTACTTTAAAACAATAAATTAACAAAGGAGTGGAAAACAAGCGGAAAAGTTAAATAAGTTGGGTTAATCTAGCCTGGTGGTGAAATTCCTCATCTGTAAAATGGGAAGACTGGACTAGAAAATACCTAAGATCCCTTTGAGCTCTGAAGCTATGATTCTAAGAGTGAAGTGATAACTGTTAGCCAGTCAGTGAGCATATATTAAGTGCCTTCTCTGAGCCTTGCGCCTGACACTGTGCTAAGGGCTGGGATACAAAGAAAGAGCCCTGCCCTCAAGGAACTCACAGTCTAATGGGAGAGACAACACAACGACCATGGTACAACCAACATATGTCCAGGGTAAAATGGTGGCAGTAATAACGTGCCTTCAAGAGTATGGGAGAAATGGTGCCTTGAAAGGCATCCCTACAGAATGCTGACCTATGTACAATATAGATAATTTAAATTGAAAATAAATTATTTAATAAATAAGTTCAATAATTTAAATAATTCAATAAGTAATAAATATTTTAAAATAAATTAATAATAAGATATTATAAATAAGATGAATGACCAAGCTGCAGAAAGAGAGCTTTAAGGTAGAACTAAGGAACAACCAGAACGTCCCCTGTCTTTAGTTACTGCTATCAGTGGATCCGACAAGAGCTGACTAAACAGGCGATTTCTTTTTTTTAATTTTATTTTTTCCAATTACATGTGAAGATAGTTTTCAACATTCATTTTCTGTAAAATTTTGAGTTGCAAATTTATTCTCTCTCCTTCCTTCCCCCCCCACCCCCACCTCCTCAAAATGGCAAGCAATCTGGCATAGTCTTTACGTGTGCAATCATGTAAACATATTTCCACATTGGTCACGTTGTGAAAGAAGAAACAGAACAAAAGGGAAAAGCCACGAAAAACAAAAAAAGTGAAAATAGTATTAAGTGAGCAATTTTCAGTGACGCCGCATAACCTTCAACTGTGGAAAACTTTAAGACTGGAGGACCCAAGCCTTGCCTTGCGGCTGGTTTAGTGACTAAACTTTCTGACTAAATCAATGACTAAACTTTAGTCACTGATCGAACTTCGCTGTCTGGAAGAGCTAGCCTCCAGCCATGTAGCATAGAGTGAATCGATAACTAGCATTTGTGTGGTAGTTTAAGGTTTGTGAAGGGCTCTGCTCATGTTAACTGATAGAATCCTAAACTGGGAGAGTAAGATTACCTATTGATATGAGTAGTTAGGCGGTCCAGTGGATAGAGTACTGGGGTCTGGAGTCAGGAAGACCTGAGTTCATATCCAGTCTCAGACATGACCTGTGTGACTGTGGGCAAGTCGCTTAACTCTGTCAGTCTCAGTTTCCTCATCTGTAAAATGAGCCGGAGAAGGAAATGGCAAACCACTCCTGGATCTCAAGAAAACCCTCAAAATGGAGTCACAAAGAGTCAGATATGACTGAATAACAAGTTACAGTCTTAACTCTGCCTCTTAATAGCAGTATGACCGCGAGCAAATTACTCAACTAACTTCTCTGAGCCTCATTTTCTCTACCTGTAAAATGAGTTTTTTAATACCTGCTCAGGCTGCCTGATTCAGTTGTGAAGGTCAAGAGCTAGCTAGCATGTGAAAACCAAAAGGAGATATGGAAAACTATCACTTTTTGCCACAGATAGTAACCTAACATATCGTAACGGGAAAAAGAGTGCGGTGTTTTCTGGAGAAATAAAGTCAAAATGAAATGCCTTCTGGGAAATTAGCTACTGATAGAAGCTGAGCCCAGCCAGGTCTGTGAAAGGTAAAAGGTCATCTGAGAAGGGCCAAAATTCAGGGTTCATAGACTTAGAGACACATTGTTTTTCCATGTATCTTAATCCTTCTGTAAAAGGTCAAAGCTTTGACTTAGAATGATGTGTCAAGAAACCCTAATCCACCTTTTCTTCTGCCTGCAGAGCAAAGAAATGTCTACTTGAAGGCACAGTTAGTTATCTTTAGAGGAAAAACTTTAGTTACTTTGGAGGAAAAACATTTTTATCTTTCTTTAAATTCATAAAGCAATTGTAAATTTGTGCATAGGGCTGTACTGATGTCAAGATGCAGATTTACATGAAATGTGCCTGATTTGATTTGGGGCTGAATGTGATAACTGATGACTTTCTTTACCAAAGGGCCTTGAGAACTCTGCCTCTGCTAACAGCCTCAAGACGCTCTCAACCTCAGTATGAGAATTTCAGTAGTCATTTAGTCAAACCCATCCCCCACATGAGCATCCTCTCTACAACAAACCCAATTGAGTTACCATTCAGATTTTGCTTGATGACCCAATGAGAACTATAACCCACAGCCTCCTGAAGCATCCCTAGGCATCTGATGGCTAGGATATATTTCCTCTCCTAACAGCTAAATCTCCCCCCTCTCTGCAACCTCCACCCTTGGTTCTTCTGCCCTCTTGAGCCAAACACAATGAGTTTAATTCCTTCTTCCACAAGACAGCCCTACCCTTCGAATATTTGAAGACTATAATAGAAACTCCACTAACCAAACTCTCCTCTTTTCTAGGCTAAACACCCCTAGATCCTTCAACCAATTATCCTATGGAGATTACTGGAGGTCCTAGTGGCTATAACCAATCACACTGCAGCTTCATGTCAAGCTTGCCATCTACTAAGACCCCCAGATCCTTTGCAGATGCATGACTGTCTAGCCATGCCATCCCCATCTGGTGCTGAAGAAGCTTATTTTTTAACCTCAACTCTAAGACTTTACATGTAGTCTATTGTCCTTGATACTTTGATGTGAGGAAATAAAGGCATCAACAAATTCTGTCTACCACACCAATGAATGAGTGAAAAGTTGCAAATTCCCCTCTAGGCCACGAGTTCCACAAAACACAGGTTAAATGCAAAACTAAAAATTCATTTAAGCAGGTAGCGTGGCTGAGCAGTCTAAAGCGCTGGATTTAGGCTTCAGTCTCCCCAGAGGCATGACTTCTAATCCTGCTGTTGCCAGGGTGGATATAATTCAAGAAATAATGAAGAGTGAAATGAGCAGAACCAAGACAACATTGTACACAGTAACAGCAATGTTATTTTAAGAACAAGTTTGAGCAACTGAGTCATTTTGAGTATTATAAACACTTAAGTCAACTGCAAAAGACATATGAAGGAAGATGCTGAACACATCCAGAGAAAGAACTGATAAACAGAAGTATGTACTGTATGGTTTTATGTATAGATATATAGATATACACATACACAAGTGTGTATATATACACACCTACACATATACATATATGTGTATATGCATGTAAAACATGCATTTTTATATACAAATATATGCATACACACACATATATGTATACATACATACATACATATTAGTGTCCAACAGCACCCTTCTCTAGGGCAGAGTGGGAAGGGAGGGAGAAAAAAAAAGTGCCCGGCAGAGAACAAAAGAAAATTTAGAAGGAAGCACAGAAAAGCAGGGTAGCTTTGGAAATGGTGTCTAGTATTTATTATATAGTTTTTTTTTTAAAAAAGTAAACAGCTTGAAATGGAAATTAATGGTTTTATAGCGAATCCTCTTTTTATGTTGTGCTGAGGACATGGGAATGTTCTTTCTTTAACTTTTTTTAAGTTCAAAATAAATAAATACACATTTAAAAAATTCATTTAGTAATGAGGCCAATTCTGAACACATATGGAAGGCAAAGTAATAGAGAAAATCAATCCTCAGATTCTAGATTGTGCTAAGTCACTGTAATCAAAGGCTGTCATGTAATACCCAGCCAACTTACATCATGCAACGAGCTGAGTCTTTGTTTCAAACTCCCATTAGAGCTGGTTTCAAAAAAGAGCTTCGGGAGAGAATGGAACAAAGTCAGGCAGATCACCAATTTAAATGGGTCATGTTCTATATGTTGATTTGAAAATGTCCAAGGAATTTTTCTACAAAAGCCTATTTAACCCACGATATAGCTGAAATAGTGTCCATCTCCTTCCCATTCATTTGTGGACATGAGGTGTAAAAGAAGACTCCAGCCCCTCTGCTTCCTCTCTATTTTCCACACTACTCTGAGCCTCCCAGTAGCACCAAGGACAGGAGAAATATTGGGCTCTTGAGACACTTCTCACTCTCCAGGGCCCGCAGGGGTTTCCCTGTCCAAGGAGTCCATGGATAACAGCAGGGTTCCTTGAACTCGGATGGGGAAAAGATTCTAACTTTATTTTCATTAACCGCTAATGGAAATTTAGCATTTCCTTCAATTATTTAAAAACATGATCATGAAAAGGGGCTGCCAAAGGCGTTCATGGTGGAAAAAGAGTCAAGAGCCTCTGGTCTAGGGTTCTGGGGAAGCCCCTTCCATAGGCTGATCTTTGTAGGGATTCGTGCCTACTTTGGATGTTCCTAGCCTTTGGAAATGCCTGTATAGTGGGGTACTAGTTAGCTAGGAGGGCACCCTTGGAGAGAGAAGATCTGAATTCCTCACAGGATCACAAGGGACCCCAGAGGCCAACTAATCCAATGCCTTCATTTTAAGATTGAGGAAATGGAGGTGGGGGAAGAGAATTAAATTAAATTACCCTGGTAGTAAGTATAAGAGGTAAGATTCAAACTCAAGTCCTCTACCCCAGAGCCAGTGTTCTTTATATTGGAGTTTTGGCCTTTGACACTTACTAGCTGCCTGACCATAGGTAAATCACTTGACTTCTCTGAAGCTTAGTTTCCTAATCTGTAAAATGGGGATAATAATAGCTATAGTACCTACCTCACTGGTTCCAGTGAGATCGTGTCTGCCAAGTGCTTGTTAGATTTTTGAGTTCTCTGTCGATATCAGCTATTATTATCACTGATTGTGTGACTCTGATGAAAAGATTAACCTCCTAGTTCCGTGGGGGCAACTCTCTAAGACAATTAAGTGCAGAGGAAGTGGGATCTGTGTTAGAAGACGAAGCTTCTTGATAAAAGTACCCCACACAAATGGAATCATGACAGACAGCTCTAGAAGGAGGTAGAGATAAGGAAGGATGGTCCCCTGGGCCAATCACAGATTTTCAGCTGCATAGGACCTCAGCAAGCATCTATTCTGAACTTTCTCATACAGAGGCAGAAAATGAGACGGATGCCCAAGATCACGTTCATGATGTTTGGTTGTTTTCAGTTGTGCCTGACCCTTTGTGACCTCGCTTGGATTTTATTTTTTTTGCACTGGAGTGGTTTGCAATTTCCTTCTCTAGCTCATTTTACAGATGAGGAAACTGAGGCAAACAGGATTAAGTGACCTGCTCAGGGTCACACAGCTATTAAGTGTCTGAGGCCATATTTGAACTCAGGTCTTCCTGACTCCAGCCCTGGCTCTCTATCCACTGTGCCACCTAGCGGCCCACCCAAGGCCATCCAAGTAATAAAAAGCAGAACCAGGATTTGAACCCTGGTCCTTTATCCAATGCCTGTTTTGCTACACCAAACTGACATATTTTTCTATGGAATTCACCCAATACAGCTGAGTAAACATAAAGATACTCTCAGAGTATCATGAGATCTTCGTGAGATCAGAGATGAAGCATGTTGTTAAGGGAAGCCTGAAATGAAGTCATCATTATTAACTAGCTCTTTTATTACTTTTCCCTCACTTCAGACCCTGTGATTTTGTCAGTGTGGGCACTTGCTCAGGGCACAGACACAGCCCCTGACCTCATTCCAATTTAATAAGAGGCTTCCAAAAGCTGTTGTGACTGCTCGACTGACCACTACGGGGCCAAGCAGCTGATGAGTAGGTTCTAAGTTTGGCTGGGATGATGCTCAGGCAACAGACCCCAGCCTCTTGCTCAGCCTGTGCCTGAAACCTTTCCTGCTGGTTAAGATCCCCCAGGACTTGGCCTCTGCTAGCACACTAGCATTGATGGAGAAATAGGGCTTCCCCAAGTCTGAGGTGAAAAAGGCATACAATATAGGCATGGGGTATTGGAAGGAGGAGGCCATGAATGTGGAATAGTTGTTGGGACAGGATGAATAGAACAGAAAGTGTGGGAAAGGAAATAACATTAAATAAAATTGGGAGCCAGCTTTGGGAAGACTTTAAATGCCAGACTAAAGCAAGAGGGAGCTGCTGAGGACTTGAGAGGGGGAAGGGACTGGACAGGAGTTACTTAGAACCACTGTGCATATGGCAGCTGTGTGAAGAAAGGAAGGAAAGGCCAGAAGGTGGGGATTCCTCCACCCCGACTTCCTTGCTGTTGGCCATATGCCATTCTTGCAGGGCAAATCCTTGATTATGAGGAATTTAAGAACTTCCTCAGCCCCTACTTCTCCATCTGGCCAAAGGCTATGGAGGAAGTCATGGAACTGTGCTGACCACAAATAATATTATAGAACTCCAACTGGGCCCTCCTTGCTGTGTTTCTGTTTCAACCTTTTTATCTCTTAGTGACTCCCTAGCACTTCCCCAACAACAGGGGTTCCAACCCTCCTCTCTCAGAGCCTCACCCCGCCCAGTGGATGACCTTCCTATCTATTGTGTTGGGAAGCCAGGGGTCATCTGTCAACTCCCTTTTCTATACCCTTTCTTCATCTGCTTTTCCTTGTCTCCAGTCAACATCTCCCAACTCTGGCCATTTTCAATAGCTATCACTCATGCCTGGAATATTCTCCCCCCCCTCAACTCCACTTCCTAGTTTCCTTCAAGTCAGCAAAAATCCCACCTTCTATAGCAATCCCTTCTGATTCCCCTTAATTCTAGTGCCTTCCCTTTGTTAATTATTCCCAATTTATCATATATTGTTATTGTTGAGTCATTTTTCAGTCATTTCCAACTCTTCATGAACCCATTTGGAGTTTTCTTGGCAAAGATACTAGAGTGGTTTTCCATTTCCTTCTCTAGCTCCTTTTACAGATGAGGAAACTGAGGCAAACAGGGTTAAGTGAGTTGCCCTGGGTCACACAGCTACAGTCTAAGGTGAAATTTAAACTCAGGAAGATAAGTCTTTCTAACTCCAGGACCATTTATCCACCCTTATCCTATATGAAGAAAGTTTATTTCTATGTAGTTGTTTTCATGTTTTCTCCCCCACTAGACTGTGCTCCTTAAGGTCAAAGACTACCCTTTGCCTTTCTTTGTTCCACCGGAGCTTTGCACGGTGCCAGGTACATAATGGGCTCTTTACTGACTGAACTGGCAGAGGCAGCCCTCACCCTTGCCATGGCTAACCTTTCCTCTTGAAGTCATCAACTCTAGTCCCCTGGATCTATGGATCATTATCCATCTCCTCCTTGACTGGCTACTTTACCTCCATATTTGATGATGCTTTGTTCCTTTCTAGGTTAAGCCAAAATCCAACCGAACAAAACCACAAAAATGTGTGTAGACTCATTCATTCCTCAAACCACTGATATCTCGCTCATCCCTACTACTACTCTACTGAAATTTCTCTGTCCGAGGTCACTAGCAGCCTGCATGGCCAACCTGGATATCAAGCCCTTTTCTCAGTCCTCATCTTCCCTCACTCTTCTCTGAACCACTGTCCCCTGTTTGGAACACTTCTTCCAGCCAGAAGGGAGCATAAAGGGCAGGTAGGTGGTGCAGTGGACAGAGCACAGGCTTGGAATCAGGAAGACCTGAATTCAAATCTGACCTCAAGAGCACTGACTAGCAGTGTGACCGTGGCCACATCACTTTACCCTGTTTGTCTCAGTTTTCTCATCTATAAAATGATCTGGAAGAGGAAATGGCAAACTGCTCCAGTATCTCTGCCAAGAAAACTCCAAATAGGAAGAGTCAGATGGAACTGAAATGACTGAACAATAATCACCACCACCACTTCCTGAGAGCTGAGGATGTTTAATCTGGAGAATTGAAGATTAAACGAATGTGTATTTCAGGCAGCAGGGCATCACATCAACTATCTTCAAATATCCGAAGAATTCTCATAAGAAAGAGGTACTGAATGCCTTGTACTAGTCCCCAGAGGGTTGAACCAAGAGGGGGCTAGGTGGCACAGTGGATAGAGTGCTGAGGAAGACCTGAGTTCAAATCCGGCCTGAGGCGCTTAGTAGTTGTATAGCCCCGGGCAAGTCACTTAAACTGTTTGCCTCAGTTTCTTCATCTGTAAAACAGAGACAATACTAGCCCCTACCTCCCAGGGTTGCAGTGAGGATCAAATGAGATAATATCTGTAAAGCGCCTGGCACATGGTAAGTGCTATGTAAATGCTGACTCTTCTTATTAACCAAGAGCAATGGGTAGAAATTATAAACTGATAAACATAGGTGTCACATAAGGGAAAACTTCTTGACACTCAGCTCTTCAACAGTGGGATGGGCTGCCTAGAGGGAAATGCAAGGGAGGACCCTCTCCCTCACTGAAGGTCACTCCACAGGGACTGGAAGACTACTTAACTCTGTCGTTGAGGGGATCTCTGCATAGGTGATGAGATTCAAAGAACCTCATCACAGGGTTGGAGTAACTGGCTTCTGAGATCCCTGACAATTGTGAGATCTTGTGATTCTGTGAGATCCCAAGAAATCACAAACTGATTACTAAACCAACTCCTTGGCCCATTTTAAGTGTCTGTTGTGGTGAATTCTGAGGTTTCCAAAACAAATGATGTTCATTCAGTTCAAATAGGGCAGTTGGAAGAAAACTGGGACAAACATCCAGGCTTGAGGCAAATACATTCTGGGACTCCGGCAGTTCCATCGCCTGAAACCCTCATTAAGCTCAGCAGGGCTGGAGCCAATGAACAAATTAGGAAGGTCCCCTGTGCTAAGATCAGCACAGGGATGGCCCCCTCCCTCTCCCCCCTGGGAAAAAGAATGCCTACCTCCCAGAGCTGCTGTGTGGAACAAGCAAAATGATGTCTAGAAAGGGCTTTGCAAGCCCTTTGAGCTACCCTCTTCAATGCTGCCTGACCCCATGCCCCCAGGGAAAGCCCCCAACTGTCCAAGAAGTCCCCACACTGAATTTGAGAACAGCCAGCAGGGCACGTGGAACAGTAAGGTACCTGCTTGAACAACTGTTTACCCCCCAAGGTGGTCTCAACTAGCTGCCATCATCCTTCTCTGTGGTTCAGAGGGATTCCCCTAACTGCCCTCTTCCATTGGGGGCAAGAGCAAACTCCCCGAATATTACTGAGTGCCTGATCTGGGACAGGCTCTGTGCTCCAAACATAAAGACCAACGAAGCCCAGCTCCCAACCTAAAGGAATACCCTCCATGAAAGAATCATCCACACATTCATTTTACATTGAAATCCTGCCAGCAGCCCATGCTATATTTCTTAGGCTGTCAAGGTATTGGGTGGCTTGAATAATGAGCTAGGAAGACTTGTGTTCAAATCATGCCTCAGTCAGTTGGCCAACTAAATGCCTACTACGTGTGGGGCAGCTAGGTGGCATGGTGGATAGAACATCGGCCCTAGAGTCAGGAGGACCTGAGTTCAAATCTGGCCTCGGACACTTACTAGCTGTGTGACCTTGGGCAAGTCACTTAACCCCTATTGCTTCCAAAAATAAAAAGTAAAAATAAATATCTACTCTATGCCAGGTACTGTACTAAACACTGGGGATATGAAGAAATAGAAAAGACAATCCTTGTTCTCAAGGGGCTTATGGTTTAAAGAGGGAGACAACAAGCAGATGAATACATGCAAACAAGGTATATAAACTGGAGGTAACCAACAGACTCTAGCTGTGTGACTCTAGGGAAGCCTCCGTTTCCTATATGTAAAATGGGGAGAATTTTAGTACCTTCTTCAGAGAGTTGCTGCAACCTCAAATGAGATAACATCTGCATAAATGCTAGATATTATTGTGATTATTGAAACATTAAGAGGCTATTTATTTAAATACAAGAACATGGGGCTTAGCTGAAGGAGAAATGCACTAAGGTATCTATGGGTTAGAGAACTGGCCTCCTGAGCATGTGCTATGTTGTCGTGTATTTTGGTGGGGGTGGGGGTAGGGTACAGTGAGCTGCAGTTTCTACCCTTGGAGAGTGAGCTTGCAAGAGGGGTTAAGGGGTAGAGAGGGGTAGCCAAACATCACTGAGATGCAGGAAATGACAAGGGCCATAAGAGAAGGGTGGAGCTTCAGAGGTGCGAGTGGATCCTGGAGGGCTTCACAGTGGAGGTGTGAGCTCAACTGAGCTTTGAAGTTTTTCCATGGTAAAGATTCCTGAAGGACCAGCATGATCAAAAGCAGAAGGGACAAGGAATTGTGAGACCGAGTAGAAGGGACAGTCTCGGGATCATAGATGGAGAGTCAGAAGGGAACCTAGAGGCCATCTAGTCTAAGGCCTTATGAAGGGAAGTAATTTAGTTTGGTTGAAATTCAAGAGGATCATAGGAGTTGAGGCTAGAAAGATAGGGTTTGATTATACTGAGAAGGGCCTTGAATACCAGGCCAAAAATGGCAGGGTTTATTCAGTGATACAGAATGACTAGAATTTTGGAGTGAGGCAGTGATATGCTGATATCTTACCATTTCCTTGCCATTTCCTGAGGAATTTGTCACTTAAAAAAATCTCTAACAAGGAAGGCAGGTGCTAATGCTACCTACTTTTCAGGTGGGGAAATTGAGGCTCAGAGAACTCAAGTGACTTATCTAAGGTCACACATCTAGTTCATAGAAGAGCTGAGACTTTCTGATGCTTTTAATATTACACTTGAAGAAAATTGGTCTTCCAGAAGTGTGAAGGGGTGTGTGTGTGTGTGTGTGTGTGTGTGTGTGTGTGTGTGTGTACTTGGTGAAGTGCCGGTGTCAGGGGGAGTGAAGAATGATAAAGATTGAAAGCAGAAATACTCAAGGTGCTATAATAATAAAGGCAAGAAGCAATGAGGGTCTCTGAGGGTGGTGATAGTGGAAATAATGAAGATTTTGCAGAAGTAGCCCTCTGTAATTGACTTGATGAAGATGCTGAGGGTAGGATGGGAGAGAAGCCAAAGCTAAATGAGTGAGGTCTGAGCCTGGAAGAATGATGGAGCCATCAAGAGAGATAAAGAAGTTCTGGACAAGTATTGGGTTTAGGGTGGTAGAGAGTGGAAGGAAAGGGAGACTAAAAGATTTAACATCACAGAAATAAAGCAGTTTACCATCATTTCTACTATTTGAACCTATTTCATTTGGTTATTTGAGGGGAGTATCTTTTGTTTTTACATCGCCTTCATTCCAATATTCTTATCCCTCCAACTCCACCCTCACCCAGAGGGACAGCTCTGTTACAAAGAGGTTTTTGGGTTGTTTTTTTTTAAGTAATTCTGGAAAACTAGCCAAAACTCAAGGCGGACAGTATATGCAATGTATTTATCTCTGTTTTAAGAAATTAACATCATTGAAATTGAAAGGCTTCTCATCATTTTTTTTATCAGGTACATCTGTTTCTGGTTCTTTATAAATTCCATCTCACAATCAGCCAATCCATGACACAGCATAACCCTGCCACAAAAACCATGCCTTGGTCTCCCACGTTATTTCTGACATCTATCAGAACCTAACTCTTATGAGAGGAAAAACAATCCCGGCACAGCAGTAGGTGAGTCACCAACAGAGGGTGATCAAGCTCAGCTGCCTGCTCTCTCCTGGAGTGTCTGGAACAAAGGCAAGCTGGCTCCCACAATTCTTTCTATTGCCCACTTCCAAACTCTGTCCTGTTCTATCCCATTCACTTAAATTCAAAACAAGTTCAGGAATACTTCTAAGATTCTTCCCACCTTCATTCCACTCCAGCTGTTTCAAGTTGACTTAAGCTGGCTAGGCTGCAGTAACACCATGTCAGAGTGACATGATGGGGGCCTAACATTTCAGAGACCACTTGGGAAACATGGCGGGATAGCTGGAGTAGGCAGGGCAGTGCTGTTAGAAGGGAACTTGTCCCTAGAGCAGGGGACAATGTTATTTTTGTGCCATGGGCCCCTACTGGCAGCCTGGCAAATATCCTCAAGAAAACATCTGAGCGCCTCAAACAAAAAGGTAGGATAGCAAAGAAAACCAAGGAGGTTGAAAATACAGCACGTCCCAAAAAATCTTAGCGCAGTTTTAAGCATTAATAACTTCACAAGAACCACAAAGTTCCAAAAACATCATTTAAAAGATTAATTACTTATATTTCTTCTTTCATCTAGGTGGTTTTATAGATTTTGATGAATAAATTTTTAACTAATTGAATTTTTTTTGATGATACTTTCTCAGACTGGTGGATCAGTAGAGGGGGTTCCTCTTGGCCCCCTCAGTCACTTGATCTATCTGCATAAACACTTTTTCTTGGGGGGGGGGGGGTCACATCAAAACTGTCACGTATACATCAAGGATTACCAATGCAATCTTTCCAG
Source organism: Phalanger gymnotis (assembly GCA_028646595.1). NCBI lineage: Eukaryota > Metazoa > Chordata > Mammalia > Diprotodontia > Phalangeridae > Phalanger > Phalanger gymnotis. The sequence goes on along the minus strand of CM053626.1, from coordinate 304,415,198 downwards.
TCACTGAGTAGTAGTAACTAAAGAAGGTTTGTACAAAGTTCACAAATCAGCTAGAACGATGTATAGTTTCAGATGGTGATGACGGTGACTTTTATTTGTGCAAAAAAATTTTTGATATAATCACAATTATCTATTTTATATTTCGTAATGCTCTCTGTCTCTTGTTTGGTCCTAAATTCTTCCCTTCTCCATTGATCTGACAGGTAAACTATTCCTTGCTCTCCTCATTTAATAATACATATTTCAATAGTTTAAAATTTTAAATAATTAACCTTTCAAATTTGTTGAGTTTGTAGGTTTTCTTACTTCTGAAGTTACTGAAGCTCAAAAGTGCACTAAGAGTTTTGGGACATGCTATATAGTTATCAAAATATGATGATGACGATGATGATGACGATGATGAAGACGATGACAAGGATGAAGACAATAACCTCAGGCTAATAACCCCTAGACTAGAGAGAGAAATAAAGCTAACCAGTGTGCCTGGAAGATAGGGAGAAGAGCACAGCAGATGCTATCAATGTCCCCTACGCCTGAGCACCGGCGTTTGCCATCATTTTGATTGTTCACATCTATCAATGATGACCTTCTTGCCCTAATTCAGTCTACGCAGAGGAAGCTTTCAGGACACCCCGCTGACGCTTGATAAATGAATCAAAAAACATTTATTAAGCAGCTAATATGTACCAGGCCCCAGCTGACTTGACTTGCTGTACTGAAGAAGGTTCTAGATCAGAGATGGGCAACCTTTCTGGAGTGTCCACAGCCCTGTTTGTTGCTCATAATAAGGAAACAAGAAAGCCATGAAGTCATATAGGAAACCTCATTATGCTATTTTCCAGAGAATATTATTTTAGCATTCATCATTAAAGTGTAGTAGAATTTTTGAGCCAAAGGATTATAAATTTAGAGCTAAAAGAAATCTGAGTGAAACCTCTTAGGTGTGTTGTCTCTCACATTGAAATGTCGATAGCAGGGATTTTCTCTGCTTTTCTGTTTGTATCTTTGTACATGGCATGGACTTAATTCATACTTTTTCATCCATTCATTCAACTCAATTCGTTCCTTCATTTTCATTCAGAGGACTCATTAATGGAATAAAAAAGATGTGCATGTACATAGACAAGAGGCAATGTGACCTCCAGTCCAACTCCCTTATTCCACAAAGGAAAAGCTGGGGACACAGAGGAAAAACTTACTGGATTTCAGAAATGTCTGCCAAAAATCAGAAAAATATATAGATTTCTGAAGACATTTTTATTTCAGGTCAGCCAATTTTGGGGTAACTAAAGATAGATACCCACTCTGGCAAAGCTAAAGGGACTCACTATTTCTCACTATTATCAACACCAAGAGTGTCCTTGTATTGCTTCTTCTGACCACTATGTGAGCACTTGCCCTGTGTTAGTTCTCCATAAAAAGGTCTTTTAGGCAAGCATATGTTTGGCATTTGAACGTGGTCAGCCCATCATAATGGCAGAATTGATTGTGTGACATGGGAGACACTGATCCAGGACCACCCAGCATGGCATGCCCTCATCAGAGAACATGCTGTGCTCTAAGAGCAAAGCAGAATTGCAGTAACTCAAAAGAAGCACGAGATGCTCAAATTTAGAGAATCCACCCCAAATGTTCACATAGAGTATTTGTGCCTGACCTGTAGGTAGAGCATTCTGAGCTCATATTGGTCTGATCAGCCACAGATGAACACATTGAAACTTGACTCTAACATAGTGATGTCATTTTGGTCCTCTTTGAGAACAAAGGACAACAACCAAACACCACCAATCTAAGGCCAAATTTCACCAAAGGGAATGTGAACACAAGAGCCCCAGCCTCCTGCTCCCTTGCTGTTCCAGACCGTTAGACCTGCTTCTGGCCCAAACAACCATCATCCTTCCAAAGCAACCCCCGTCCCTGTGGAGGTAAGACCAGGCAACTATCTCTGCAAGGCCTGCAGCTGCAGCTACTCAAGGCTCAAAAAAACCACCCAAGTCCTTGGTGCTGCCAAATTGTTCAGCATCGGAAATGGATACGATTTTATCAGTGAAAATGACATCAAAGAAGAGGCAAGACCATCTGCTTGGACACTACATCCTAAGGATCTTTCCATCTGACTTGTAACTGATACCTGTTCTGTATGTGATCTCCATGACAACATGAGCTCCAATGTTGAGCAGGGACG
>CM053626.1:304388447-304412513 GCA_028646595.1 Phalanger gymnotis | reverse complement strand
CAGATGCCTCTGACCCTAAATGTTTCTACCTAGTGGGCCTTTTAGATAATCTCTTAAGCTTCTTGAAATGTGCTTTGCCGAAATAGACTTTTTAATTAACTCCTTCCTATTTCTTTTCTGGATTTTTAATCAATAAGCATTTTTTTTTAGACACCTACTATGTGTGCTAAGCACTAGCGATATGAAGACAAAAATGACCCAGTCTCTGCTCCCCAAAACATTATATTCTATCAGGGGAGAAAATGGGTGCATGTAGAGAGATAGAAATTATATATAAAGTAGAGATACAAGATGGGAGGATTTCTATCATCGGAGACAATGTGTGCATATAAAGAGAAAAATTACATAAAGAGATATAAGATGGGAGGATTTCTATCAGGGGAAACAACAGGTACACGTAGAGAGATAGAAATTATATAGAGATGCAAGATGGGAGAATTTCTATCATCGGAGATGACATATACATGTAAAGAGATAAAAATTATACATAAAGTAGAGATATAAGATAAGAGGATTTCTATTAGGAGAGATAACATGTACATATAGAGAGACAGAAATTATATAGAGAGATGCAAGATGGGAGGATTTCTATCAGGCGAGACAACATGTACATGTAAAGAGATAAGAATTATATAAAAAGTAGAGATATAAGATGGGAGGATTAGCAGTTGAGGACATTAGTAAAGGTGCCATGTAAAAGACTGCCCTTGAGCGGAGTCTTGAAAGAAACTATTCAGTCAATAAGCAGTTCTTAAGCATGCCAGGCAATGGGGATACAAAGAAATGAAAAGACCATGATTCCTGCCCTCAGAGCACTTACATTCTAATTGGAGGAGAGAACATGTAAATAACTAGCTGCATAGAAGATATGTACAAAGTAGATGGCTGGCAGTCTGAGTGCAGAAGGCATTAGCAGCTTGAGGGGGACTGGGAAAGATTTGCTACAGAAGGTAGGCTTTGAGCTGAGTCTTAACGGAAGCCAGGAAGGTGAGGGAACTTGGAGGACGGCCACTGCTATGGCACAGAAACAGGACCTACAAACGTAGGGAGGGAGAGAGCAGGATCATAGAATTGTTGCAAGAGAGGAGAGTATAAGGACACTGGAAAGCTAGGAGGGTGCCAGATTATGAAAGGCTTTAAATGCCAAAGGACTTTTCTATTTCATTTTGGATGTAATGGGGAGCCAGTGCGGTTCATTGAACAGTGTAGTGACCAGGTCAGACTTCCACTTTAGGAAAATCACCAGCAGTTGAATGGAGGATGGGATCAGAGTGAGGAGCAGCTTGAAGCAGAGAGACCATTTCGAACTAAGCATCATAAAAGGCATGGAAGGGGAGGGAGTGAGCTTGCTTTGTTGTTACCTTTTCCCCAAACTGCCTTTCTTTTACTTTTATTTTCTTTGGGGGGGTGGGGTGGGTGGGAAGCAATTGAAGTTAAGTGACTTGCCCAGGGCCACATAGCTAGTAAGTGTCTGAGGCCAAATTTGAATTCAAGTCCTCCTTTCTCCAAGCCCAATTGTTCTATCCGCTGTACCACCTGGCTGCCCCTGCCCTTCTTTAAAAAAAAACATTCAATTACACCGTACACAGTAACAGCCACAGTGTGTGACGACTGATTTTGATAGTTTCAGCTCTTCTCAGCCACACACTAGGATCTAAGACAACTCCAAAAGACTCATGATGGAAAATGCTGTCCACATCCAGAGAAAGAACTATGGAGTCAGAGTGCAGATCGGAGCAGAACATTTTCTTTTTTTTGTTTTATGTTTGTCTTTCTCATGGTTCCTCCCATTCATTCTAATTCTTATATACAATGTGACTAATGTGAAAATATGCACAATAGGAGTGTATATGTGGAGCCTACATTGGATTGCAAGCCATTTTGGGGAGGGAGAAGAAAGGTAGGGGGAGAAAATTTAAAACTTGTGAAAGTGAATGTTGAAAACTAAAAATAAATTAAGTTCTTTAAAAAATTAATTAAAAAATTTTTTAAAAACCCACACTAAATTAGCTCATATATTGAATTGGGGAAAAAAATGTTACGACCTAAAAGTGATCCCTAGTCCACTCTGGGTACTTGTGAGACAGTGACACCCTTGCATTTGGGAGCTGAACATCCCCTGAGATACAAATGCCATTCATCCCTCTTCCCTTGGCCATGTTCCCTTGACCATTCAGCCAGCCTCTCTCTCCCCTTGAGATAAACCCCTATTGAGGTTCCCCTTCTCCCTTCTAATTCAGCACCTTCCCATATTCCCCTGAATTGCATCCCTAGGAATGAGGTAGACTGTCCTTATGCTTGAAGTGGATGGAGACCACATACCTCCCACCTCTCCTTACCTAACCCACCCTTTTTGCTCAGTGACTTTCTTCATCCCTATCTCTAGTCTCAATTTAGCATCATGAAATAATCTGGAAGGTGCTTTAAAGGTCTATTTATTCTGTGAGGGAGTTCTTTCGCTGGCCTCAGTCATGCCGTATTAGTCACAAAGCTTTCCTCTCATTCCCATCTTTATTGGTGGAACAGATTGGTCAAGCTTCTGTTCTTTTCTTTCCTTTCTCTGTTTTCTTTTCCAGGTCCTCCTACTTCTACTCAGAAGCTCGATTGTTTTTCCTTTTTTTTCCTTTTTAAAATTTATTTTTAGTTTTTAACATTCACTTACTCAATTGTTTTTCTAGCCCTTCTATTCCTTAGGTTTTAAGCACACTCAGGCCAAATTAGAGGGCAGAGGAAAGGTGTTGTGTTGGGCAAGACATCTTTCACAAGGGACAAACAAAAGAAGGATTTCCTATAGATGAGAGGTGCTCCAACATCCTATTTGCTGATGATGTCAGACTAATTGTATCAAGCCTGGGAACAATACTACTCAGAAGAGGGATTAGAGTTTTTCTACAAGGTCCCAAAGGGCAGTATAAGGAGCAGTGGGTAGAATTTACACAGAGGCAGAAGCTGATTGTAAGAAAAGCCTTCCTAACAATGAGAGCTGTTCCCAAAGTATACTGTGATGCTTGGGGAGATGGTGAGTTTGCCATCACTGGAGATCTTCGAGCTAAGGCTAGACAGCATGCATTTGTATGGCATATGGTAGAGGGAATTCTTTTTCATGTCCTGGTTGGGACAAGATGGTTTATGAGGGGCAGTCCATCATGCAGATGTTGTCTGTGAAAGTCTCCATAACTCCAAGAAGTACATAAGGACACAAGAGACTGGTTTAGCCATCAACGGCGAAAACGCAAAGTGGGTAGAAAGTTCATCTTGACACACAATAGTTCAGTGGGAAGCTGGTAAAATTGATCCTTGCTCTGTACAAGTGCTGTAGGACAAATGGCAAATGGGTCTTGGAATGGAGGGCGAGGAAGAAGGCACCTGGCGTGTGTTTTGGAAATTGGGCTCTGCTTTCAATGAGTCTAAACTGCTGACTGCCAGGGAAGTCTGCCTCCCATACTAAAATTCTCCAAGTGCCATGCTATGGCTGAGAATCTTACCACACCAGTAGTTAACGATGAATGAAGAGAGATAACTCAGAGGACATGGGAAGAGCCATGACAGACACAGGTAGACTGTGGCATATGACATCAATGCAGATAACAAAAGGTGGGCATGGCCAAAGGTGGACCGTTTACATATCGAGAATGAGAAGCAAGGAACGGTCGGCTCAAATGGTGCACTGGGACCTCCTCCCCCCAGCAGATGCTCAAAGAACAAGAACAATGAAGGCCTCTATTGGGTTTTATAATACATTCACCTCTACAAAGGCAAAACAATAAGGATTTCACAGGCTGGCAAGGTGTGGAGAGGTTGTTCTGTATACTGGAAGGGGTGGAAGGAGTGCCCACCTTGATGATATCGAATCCAATTCAACTCAACATGCACTTACTTAGTGTTGACTAGGTACAAGATTCTGTACTAGCCTCTGATCACACAAGGACAAAAGATAAAACAGTCCTTGTCCTCAAGGAGCTTATGATCCTGTTGGGGGGCTTACATCGTGTAAACAGAGAAGTATAGAGATGAATATCTGGGGGCAAAGAAAACATTAACATCTAGGGGGACAAGGAAAGGTTTCTTATAGGAGGTAGTACTTGGGCTGGGCTTTTTTTTTTTTTTTACTTTTTAAGAAACTAATATTTTCTTTTTTCCCCAGTTGTATATAAATAGAATTTTAACATTCATTTTTTAAAACTTTGAGTTCCAACTTCTCTTCCTTCTTCCCTCTTGTCTCCCCTCCCTCAGAGGGTAAGCAATTTGATAGAGGTTATACATGTGCAATCATACAAAATGCATTTCCATATTAGTCATGTTATGAAAGACACAGACCAAAAGGAAAAAAAAAACCATGAAAAAAATAAAGTGGAAAATGGCGTGCTTTGATTTCAGTCACCAACAGTCCTTTCTCCAGGCGTGGGTAGCATTTTTCATGAGGCTTTAGGGCTGTCTTAGATAATGTATTGCTGGCTAAGCCACTCAGTTGGTCATCATCCAGTATTGCTGTCACTGTGTACAATGTTCTCCTGGTTCTTGAGCACTTCACTTTGCATCAGTTCATGTAAGTCTTTCTAGGTTTTGGGGGGAAATCAGCCCTTGAGACGGGCTTTGAAACAAGCTAGAGTAGGGGTGAGGAACCTGTGGCCTTCTAGGTCATTGGGGGTGGCCTTTGGATTGAGTCCACGTTTTACAGAACAAATCCTTTTATCAAGGGGATTTGTTCTGTGAAGTTTGGATTCAGTCAAAGGGCTGCACTTGAGGACCTAGAGGCCACATGTGGCCTCAAGGCCACGGGTTCCCTGCCCCTGAGCTAGAGCTTTCTAAGAGGGAGAAGACAGGAGTGAATGTATTCCTAGCATGGAAGGGGGAAGGTGGAGATATTTCATGGCAGTTAATGATGATGATAGGAAGAAGAATAGCTAATATTTACATAGTGCTATAAGGTTTACAAAGTACTTTATATATGTCATCTCGGCCGATCCTCACAACAACTCTGTTTGGTAGATCATATTATTGTCCCAATTTTACAGATAAGGAAACTGAAACAGACCGAGGTTAGGTGACTTGCCTAGGGTCACACAACTAGTAAGTGTCTGAGTTACGATTTGAACTCTAATCTCCCTGATTTCAAGTTCAGCCCTCTGTACTTGAGTCTCCATTCAGCTTCCAATCAGGACATGCCCTTTCCTGGTTTCAACCTCTCTAATTTAAAACTTTCTTTGCTTGATCATTCAAATTCTAAGCTAGGATTATTCCGTTCTCTATAAAGTAAATATGGTCTCTAAGCAGCAGGCGCTCCTCCTGAAACATCGCTCCCTATACCAAGGATGCTCTAACATCTGAATGCTATTGACTTCCTAAATAAATCATAGACATTTTTACTGTAACCCTGCAGAGGATATAATATTGCCAAGGGAGGTAAACATCTTAATGATAACAAAATACATATTAATCTTTGGGAGTATACCTTAGAGAGAAAGACTTGGATTATCAAGGACAGTGAAGTGAAAATCACAGGCATCAGGCTAAAGACACATTGGGGAATTTAGGCTCCAAACAAACTCCCTGCTCTATTTAAATTATTGGGGAGGAGGCCCAACTAGAGGAAACAATTCTCAAAGTACAGAGGAAGGAAAGCCCAAGATGTGATCAGCAATATTCAGTTTATAGAGACTTTGTGTTCTCTCTCTCATAAAAAGGCTAAATAGGGATGAAAAAATGGAAGTTACTTTTTTTTCTTTCATGAGTTATTCATTCATTTAGTATCTATTTGAGGGACTACTAATTTAATATATATTTGAGCTGGGACTAGGGGCTTTGCCCCAGGATATCAAAATATAAAGAGGGCAAAAGGGACAGCTAGGTGGCACAGTGAGTAGAGCACCGGCCCTGGAGTCAGGAGGTCCTGAGTTCAAATCCAGCCTCAGACACTTGACACACTTGCTAGCTGTGTGACCTTGGGCAAGTCACTTAACCCCAATTGCCCTGCCTTCCCCCCTCAAAAAAAAATTTAAAAAAAAGAAGAGTACAAAAATGTTAAGTGATGATTTTTAAGAGATTGTGCTGTTTGAAAAATTAGTTACATTTTGACATTTGCATTCTTTCAACAGATCTTAGCACTGAGTTGGCAAGAATAATTTATTTAGCTAAGAAATAATCATATAGCCAGCTTTTCTTAATTATTCCCCAACATACATGTACCAGGTGAGCTCCTGTCCGAATTAAATTCTCTCTGTTATCCTCTGCCAGGTGGCAACCAGGGTCTCTCCTGTTGTTCAAAGGAATCTGTCATAATTGCTTCTTGTATTATTTTCACAGGCCAGCTAGTGGCACAGATGATAGAGAGCTAGGCTGGGAATCAGAAAGACCCAAGTTCAAATCCAGTCTTAGATACTTACTAACTGTATGACCCTGTGCAAGTCATTTAACCCTGTTAACCCCAGTTTCTCGTCTGTAAAATGAGCTGGAGAAGGAAATGGCAAACCACTCCAGTACCTTTGCCAAGAAAACCCCAGATGGCACCATGAAGAGATGGACGTGACTGAAAAATAACTAAACAATGACAAAAATCATTTTCACATTGTGAATTACAAAGTTCTTTGGCCAGTGAGTACCCTTGTTTGGGAGGAGTTGGCACAGAGTTGCAAAATCCCTGAAGGCTGGGGTTGCTTTTGACTTTGCAGCCCCAGCCTGGTGCCTGGCATACAGTAGTTGTTGATTCTTCCTCTGAATCTTCCTAAACCTAATCCAAGGTTCCTTGCTCTCTCTCTCTCTCTCTCTCTCTCTCTGCTCGATTCCATCTCCTCCAGCCCTTGGCTCTGTCAATTCACTCTCACTTAACCCCTTCCTCTGCATTAGATCTTTCCCAGCCACTTATAAATATGTTCTAGTATAAGGGCCTTTCCTTAACTCCTGATGCTCCCTCCCCCTCCCCCTACTGTCCCATCTGTCTCCTCTCCCCTTTCAATATTCACAGAAAAAGTAGTCTATGGCCCATCCTCCTCCTCCTCCCTCATTTCCCACTCACTATCCCCTCAATCACCTACAATCTGATTCCAATCCCCACCATTCTCCTCAAGCTGCTCTCACAGAGGGCACCAAAACCCCTGAGCTCATCAGCTTTCCCCCAGTACCTACTCTCCTCTGACAGCAGTATTTTTATCTGGGCCAGCACTATTCACATAGCTGAAATGCTTGGAACCTCTGGGTTCTTCCCTCCCTTCCCACATTCTATATCTGACAGCTTCTTTCCCATTTGTATTCCCATTGCCACCAGTGAATCTCTATGTCTCAAAAGGCTGTTTTTCCTTTTAAGCCTATAATACGTTCATCTTGTAACTTTAAAAGCTGTCCAGCTTGTCCGTGATTCATCTTCACTGTCCTTTTGTTCATTTCTATGCATTTAAAGAAAAATACTTTAATGAGCTCTTTTCTTCCTTTTCTTTCTTTTTTTTTTTTGGCTATTCTGTCTCTAGTCCTCCCTTTTCCTTTCCTAACCCTAAATGAAAAGAAAAACAAGACCCTTATTTCCAATATGCATAGTCCAGAAAAATAAGTTTCTATACTAGTCCTGTCCAAAAATGTTTCATTCTGCATTTTGATTTTATCACTTCTTTCAGGAGGTGCTAACCCATCTGTTACAGCCCAGAAAATTTCACCTCCTTCAATGAACCTTCCCCTACACCTCCCCTACACCCGAGGCCATTCACCTCTTTTCATCTCACAAAGCACTTTGTTTACCAATACCTTAAACTTTTGTCATGTATTATAGTTTCTTGTGCATGTAACTAAATGTAATTCAGTTAAAATTTTTTTAAAAACTGTGTGCTAACTATATATATTTAGCACTATGCTAAAGCCAAGGACAGAAAGACAAAAACAGAATATTCCCAGACTTCAGAGAGCTTATACTTTATCATCACATCCTCTGGGAGGACTATAAACTCTGCAAGTGCAAGGTCTGTGCCTTAATGAACCTATTTATCTCCCCCCTCCCCTACCTAGCACAAGGTTCTCTCTATAACAGGTATCTATTAAAAACTTGTTGAATTAACTCATAGATATATGCAGGATAGTTGGGGGAGGGGGGCACATCAGGAACCAGGGACTAATGGCCATGCCATTAGTAGAGAGAAGAGGTAATAGGCTGCTGGTATTCAATTCAATTAATACAGATGGATTTCCTAAGTGCAGGGCACAGTGATAAGCCTTAGGGAAGATACACACACACAAAAATGGAAAGGATGGGCCAATGGTGAGTGACTTTGGGCAGTAATCATTGTAGTATCTCATTTAATCCTTATAATAATTCAGTAAGAGAATTACTATTATTGTCCCCATTTTACAGATAGGGAAATGAAACAGACAGGTTCAATGACTTGCCAGAAGTACTTTCTTCCCTCATAAAGGGCAGCAATTCATTGCTCATTTTCATAAACGACCGTATCACAAAGCTTAGCAACCGCTAACTAATTTTATATAGATTTTAAATTTTTAAGTGACTTTCCAGAAGTATTTTTCTGGCTTCTTATAAAAGGCAGCATTTCACTGCTTATTTTTACGAATGACACTATCATGTCTCTTAGCAACTGCTGATTTTTTTTAAACATACATGGCAATTGAAGACTGAACTGCTGTAAGAATATTTCATATTCAGAAGCATTCAATTTCCTCAAATGAGATTTTCAGGGAATTGTGAACTAAAATGATTTAACATGAATCCAAGAATTAAGTAGACTCAAAATATGGCAACTGAGAAAGAGATTAAATGAGCCAATGATCAAGTGAAAAAAATGGAAAAAACAAAGTTAAAGAAACAGCTGAAGAAGATGGATCTCAGGTACTGGTATGATCTATCCAGGGTAGATGTTGCAAAATTTCCAATTTTTAGATTATTTTTAAGGTTTCAGAGATATGTATAAAGTTGTAAAAATGACCTGTTCAGTGACAGATTTTTAACCCTTGGTATGCCAAAAAGGTAATGAAAATTGGAATTAAAATAAAGTCAAGAAAACTTTTATAGAGGAGTCAAGGCTCAAACCAACAGAGAAAAATACTCGAAACACCTTAGACTTTATATAATGACCTAATCATTCATCAGTCACAAAACTGAATCACTGCTTGTACTGATTAGTCATCAGAATGTGAACATATACAATGTATATTCACACATGTATAACATATAGTAATACAAGAAGTATCTATGATTTCACCAATGTGAGAAACTCCCTCCACAGATGGCCACTCTTGAGTGATGCAGCGGATATCTTATGGAGCTGTTAGGGAAGCGGGATTCCAACCTAGGTCTTTCTGATTTCAAGCCCTGATTCAATCCACTACCCTGCCGCCTCCACCAGCTTGCAGTTACATAGTTGGGATAGGATCATGTCATACATATAATAGAAACAGCAGGTCAGTTTCAAGAGCAACATTTTAAAATTAATTTCATACACAATATGACAGATTGTTTAAACACTTGGTACAATTTAGAATCATGAAGACTCATCTTCACAAGTAAAAATGTGGCCTAAGACCATAGCTGTGTAATCCTGGGCATAGGAGTTAACCCATTTTGCCTCAGTTTCCTCATCTGTAAAATGAGCTGGAGAAGGAAATGGCAAATCTCTCCAGTGTCTTTGCCAAGAAAACCCCAAACAGAGTCATGCAGAGTTGGACACAACTAGATACAACTGAACAACAATTTGAATAGCTTAACAATGTAACTGCTTTGCATTAGGATCATGGCTTTAAAGCTTGAAGGGACCTCAAAGACCCAACCAGTGCTAAAATCAGGTCCTTACTTGCTATTTATGCTAAAAATGAGCCAGTAGTTGCTAAGATACGTGATGCCATCATTTGTAAAGGAAGCAGTGACGTGCTGCCCTGTATGAGGACCAGAAGGACACTTTGGGTAAGTCATTTCAACAGGTGATGTGATTTTGCCCAAGAGTCACACAGGTAAATAAGGAGCAAAGGCAGGATTCGAATCCATAGTTTCCACACTCCCCAGTGCTTTCTCCTCTGTACGGCAATGGATGACTCTTCCAAAGCTTTGGGATTTGGGGTCTGTTTTTTTTAAAAATGAAGCTCTCATAAACATCAATAATTAATCTATTGTAGTAACTAACAGGTTGCCCAACTCTCTGAAAGTATTTCCTTCGTCAAACAGATTACACTAAATATTAGCTGGTCTGGAAAAAATAGGCCCCTACAAATAACAAAAAGACTTTGTCCATTTTATTAGTAAGGTATTAGGTTCAATAGACTTGGTGTCAGTTTAAAAGATTTTGAGTTAGACTGGTTTGCTTTGCATGACACACATTACACCTCAGGCTATTTGCAACAGCCTGGATAAACGAGAATAATCCTAGAATAACTACTCTTTCACTTTTTCCCCACTAGACTAGATTTAAGGTAGGGTATTTAATTTAACCACTGACCACAGGGAAGCCCATAAGCTTCTTATCTTGGACCCCTCTACCATCTAAAGCAGGACACCTAAAACACTTCTTACAGTGCAAATCTGATCTGCTATTTTTCTGTTTCCGTCATGGTATACAGACCTCAGCAAAACTTCTGAAGTGCAGCCTATTGTGTGCCCTCCCAAATTCCATAAGAACTTGAATTCATTAACTTGGTTTATTTTGGGTATTTTGTAATATACCTGAACAAGAGTACAACTTTTTCAGAAACCAGTATTATTTCTAGGGCAAAGGTCCTACATCCAATTATACCCCCAGTTTCTGCTAGTTGACACTTTAAATAGCCTCTGTTGTTGGTTATCTACCAGGAACCACGGACTTTCAGGAACGTATAGATTTCTTAGACCAGACGTCTTTTAGGGAAACAACACCCACAATTAACACTGACTTGTTAGTTAAGGTCTCTCACTGTCAAAATTTGAACTGACCACTTCCCTTCCCCCGCCCCCACCCGCCAAAGAACTTAAGCAAAGAAAAGAGAGATCTTTCCTTTCTCATACTCCCAGGCTTTCTGGTAAATTTGAAAAGCCTAAGGACGCTTCAGCATCCAAGTAAAGTTTGGCACCAACATTCTGAAAGACCCACACTGGAGGATGTGGGATAGATACATAGGGATGCTCTAAAATTGAGCGTGGTTTTTTGAGGATGACTTGGAAGTGGATTCGGAAAAAAAAAAAGATGTCTGTGACAAAAGGAAGGAGCGATTGGCCAGTAATTCCCTCTGTAAGCATCCTTTTATTGGGATCTTTAGAGAGAACAACGCTTCACAAGCTACTGAAAGAACAAGTTGGCATCAGCAGGAGGAGAAGGGTGGAATGGTTCACCTCACAAGCCTGGCGGTTCTGGTGGGAAGAGGTGAGCGGCCCCCTGCCTCCAAACATTGGAGGCCTCCCCGCCCCCACGGGTCCGACTATCTCCTCTTTCTTCCCGCAGGTAAACAGACATCTCTCGGACACCCCCCCCCCCCTTGCGGTCACTGATCTTTAATTCTCATCCCCTTCTCTTCCTCTTAATGAGTTCCAACTTCGGACTTAGGTGTGGGAGAAGGCTGATGCTGTTCCCCAGAGGGATGTGCCCAAGGTAAGCGAAAACGATGCTAACCTGCCCAGCCCAGCCTTTCTTCCTCCTCCACCTTCCAGTTCTCAGAACCTGCAGCAGCCCACAAGCAGACTGCCCAGCAGGTTGGGGAACGGGAGGCGCCAACCAGAGTGAAGGGGCGAGGCCGAAGAGACTGAGGCCAGCTTTTGGAGAAGCCACAGTAGGAGGTTGGCTGGCTGCAGCTGCAGCACAGTCACAGCAGAGAGAGGCTGGGCGGAGGAAGGCGGTGGCATGCTGCTACCGAGAGGAGCAAGCAAGGGAGGAGGAAGAAAAGGAAGAGAGGCGGTGGTGGAGGTGGTGGCAAGTTCTTGTAGTAGTCACACGTTATAACGGAGCCCGACTAGTCACTCTCCTCCTCCTCCCAGTCCCCAGGGCCAGGAGGGTGGTGCTGGGGCTGGCACCTCTCTCCATCCTCTCCCCCACTGGCCCTGACTGCCCCATCTCCTTTACCTTCGGGTCCTCGGGCGGGCTGGAGAGCTGATGAGGCTAGGCGAGGCGAGGGCGCTCCGAGCTGGACTCACAGGAGGCGGCTGTCCTCCAAGGTGGGAGGGTCGTCGGTGGGGCCACGCGGAGGCCGCCGAAGAGTGCGGTTCATGGCTTGTCTCAGGGGTACCTATGCGGCGGCGGCGACAGCGGCTTCCTCCTCCCGGTTCCGAGGCAAGAGGCAGCTAACGCCCCTGCCCCTTAACAGCCCTCCCCTGGGCCGCCTTCTCTCCTCCTCCTCTTTCCTTCTCCTCCTTCTCGGGCGGCTGCTGCTGCCGCTGCTGATGAAGCTGGCTTCAGCGCCACCCGGAGCCCGGCCCCGTGCCGCCTCCACTGCCGCTGCTAATTCTTCTGGGGCTGATTCTGCTGCTCCCGCTGCAGCGGCCAGCGCCGCCCAGCGCCCGGCCCCCCGGGAGAGCAGGCCGCGCCTCCCGCCCCCTGCCCACCCGCGGTGGCGCGCTGAAATCAGCGGGATCCACTCCTGCGCCCTGGCCGTCGTGACGCAAGCCGGCGTTCCGGGGGGATCCTTCCCGCTCGCCCAAGCGCTCCAAGCTTCGAGCTGAGCAGTGGGGTAGGCGGTGGCTGTAGCCCTGTGTGCCGGCGGGCTGGATAGGCGAGAGCCCCACGGGCCTCCCGGGCTGGAGTCCCCGTCCGGCCCCCGCCCCGCCGCGCGCGTGTGGATGATTAGGCGGTGGCTGCTGGCCGTGCAAGGTCCCTCATCCTCTGACAATGCTAGGAAAAGCTGGGGGTTTCTTTGGGCAGCCCCCCGCCCCAGCCCCTCCTCTCCATCCAAAGGAGAAGCGAGGACTATAAATAGCCATTGTGGGAACTCCTAGGACTATCCCGGGTCGGGAATGACGCTTATTCTCTCCCCCCCCCCCCCCCCCCCCCCGCTTTGCCTTCCCTTTCGTCTTGGCCGAACCCTAGCCCCCCCTCCCCCTCCCCCCGAGAAGGAGGGGTTAAGAAGGGCAAGGCCCAGTCGGGCCAGGATGTTGGAGCAGGATGGGAGAGGGTGGGGACAACTGCAGTTTCCTGAACCGCCTGCCCCATTACGGTCCCCACTCCCAGGTAGCCTCTGGCTACTAAATTTCTACTTGATGAGCCAGTCAGAGATCCCCACTTTTCCTAAAGTTGCTGTGAGAATTCACTCATTTACTGTCCGCACAGGCAGATCTAACCTTCCAGCTATCCGATGCCTTGGCAACGTAGGGCCTGTGCATATTTGGAGAGCACACACTTAGTGCGACCCGGTGGACACTTAGGAATCCTTTCTTCCTCTGCTTCATTGTCTTTCCTCCCTACCTAGGTCCTTTGCCATCTTTAAGGCTCCTATGTGCATGGAAAGTCGTGGGTCCAAACTGCAGACTTGGAGAGTTCATTAGGAGGACACTTCTTTCTGAGAAGGATTCTAGAAGAGCGAAACAAACACACAGCTGTGGCCTGAGAGGCTGGGTGGGAAACAGATTGGGACGACCAGGGCAGTTATTAGGAAGCCAGCGGCCTCACGCAAGGGGGCCAGATCTAGCTAACAGACCTCGAGAAAACAAGTCCCGCCTCCTTTTCCTGCCCCTTCTTCTGTCTCTCAGACTGGATGAGAATTATTCAGTAGTAGTTCGACGCCTTTTACAGCTTCCTGGCTGAACCACCAGCAAGGCAGCCTCCTTTAGTTCCTTCCTCATGACTCCGATCTACTTTCCAGGAATCCTACATCAAATGCCCTTAGGGTTGCTCTGAAGATGTCTCTAACCCCCACCTCATTAAGCAAGCTGACTAAGAAAGGTGGACGTCATTTGCCCAGCACCTGAAACAAATTGCCAAGATAACAGATGAACGCGTGGAGCATCCATGGGTGGGGCTTACCGTAACAGTGACTAGGTAGAAAAAAAGAAAGAGATCACGGACGTTGAGTTGGAAAGGATTGTAAAAAGTCACTTAGTCTAGCCTGTACTCTAGCATACTCTACCAGTACTCTTCCATATGTGCTCTACTACACCAAGACTGGCCCTTAGAGAAAACCCCTTACATCCCCTGGGACAGCTCATTCTTAAAAGTTAGGAAATCTTTTATCAGACCTAAATCTGCCGGGCCATTTCTGCCTTCTGGGGCCAACCGGAATGAGTCCAAAGTCTCTTCACAATAGAATGTAAACACCTGGAGGGCAGGGGTTTCTTTAATCTTGTCTTATTGTGGGCATTCAGTAGATGCTTGTTGAATTGAATTCCGGTTCTTAGTCCTTGAAGACTGCTCTCTTGACCTGTCCAAGTCTTCTTTTCTTCAGAATAAACAGGCCCACTTCCTTCACGTGATCCTCCCCTTGCATGGTCTCCAGTCCTTCCACATCATCCTGGGTCATGCTTCCCTACGTGAGCTCCTGTACGCTGGTGCCTACTTCTAAGATGAAATCCCCAGAACTAAAAAACAGTTCCCTTTGACTGATGGACTTCAGTAGCTGGTCCATCCTAGGAAAATTATAGATCCAAGTGATCTCCATAAAGCATTGGTCTGACCACGTCACTCTTCAACCCAATAAACTCCAGTGATTCTCTCACCTTCGGGATCGAATACAAAATTCTCTGGCATTCAAAGCCCTTCATAACCTGTCCCTCCACCCCACTTTCCCAATCTTCTTACACCTTACACTCTTGCCCCTTCCCACTATGTACCGTTATTACTTTCACATCAAGGGTGTTGATCTGGAAAATCCATCTAAAATCTTTTGGTCTTCCCTTCTTACCAGAGAAGAAGTCTGAATTATCATTGTATTAAAAGACAAAATGTGTTGATATTATATAGCAATATACATATATTTTGTGCATTTCTGAGTTTCTAAACTTTTTCTCTGTCATCTGCTGTCATCCATGGATTCCACAATATGCCTAAAAGAAAAATCCCATTTAATTTCTTATGTCAACCTGCGATATATTGAGGCTGAGATGGGGAGTTTTGATGTGGAAGGGGTAACTGTATTCTTCCCATGCTTCCATCCATCCATTGATACTGGCCCTCCTTGCTTAGATCTCTCTACTCAAAGCATTTGTACAGACCGTTCCCCATTCTTAGAATGTTATCCTTCCTACCTTGCACAGCCCTCCCTCACTCAAATCAAAGTAAACTGCAAGTCATGTCATCATTTCCCTGATACCATGGTCCTCTTTGAAAGTGAAGGACAAACACAACCTGTGAGTAGACCCAGCTGCCTGAAAGGGGACCCAGCTAGTTGGGTAACTCAGCTCGTGTTCTCCTTCTCCCTCTCTCTCCCTCCTCTTCTCCTCTCTCTTTCTTTATATACTACCCAGAGCTCAGCACAGTGCTTGGCACACAGTTTGTCTTCCGTTTTTGAATAGATCAATGACATCCTGAGTGATGTCTCGACTTTCAAGTGAATTCTATTTAAGTGAGGTGGAGTTTCACAAACTCATCAGCCTCACTCTCTCTTCCAGAGTCATCAAACTCCAGCGGCAAGACAAAAGTCAGGATGACTGTTGATGGTCCAGAATTCAGTGGATGTCCCTGGATTCTTTGATGTCTGACCAAATTCCACAGCATTCCACAGCACCTGCTATAGTCACCTTCATGGCCTTTGGAACAAATAGTTCTCTCCTACCCATCCCACTGGGGGAAGTTTTCACATGCTTGGGGTAGATATCCCCTATCCCAACTCACTAACAGGTCTGAGGCCCTTCAGTTACTCTGACCCTAGTTTAGCCCTGAAACAGTTTGCCAGGGTGTGGCTGTTGTGCATGCTACAGCTTCTTGGAGCCACAGGTGAGAGCTGGGTGACAGGTGGTGTTTCAACAATTCAGCCAGCAGCTGCTCCGGGAGTGTAAAACCAACAACCACCAGCACACAGAATGCTGCAAGCCCAATTTCTTTTGATCTGCTTTACTAAGGAAAGCAACATTAAGGGGTTAACAATCATACTTTAATCCAGTTTTACAAATATCATTCACAATTCAGGGGGAAAAGTTCAGCCCCCTGAACTTCAAGGCAAATACAAACAAATTACAAACATCAACAGACAGACCTTGTTTGATTCAAATCTCAATTCATAGTTACCAGAGTTTAACAAAGTCCGAACATCAGGTTTATAAGCTGGAGGGCTCTCAACTACAATCTCCACTACAGCTGCCCAGAGTCTCCACATCAGCGAACCACCAAGAGTGAGAGCCCTAAGCAAATATCTCAGTCTTCTCTTTTTATGCACTCTTTAGCCATCATCAAATGTCATCTGAGCAACCAGAACTTAAACTCTTACTATTGGCTCTAGAGTTAGCAACTCTCCCTCGGACCCACCTGACCTGAAATCATCATGAAAATTCAACTTAAACCCATGTGGTCTAAAAGCCTCTGATGTCACAAACATGTAACTCAAGCCCATGTAAACTAGGCTTTCCCTTGAGGCAAGGAGGTCATATCAAGGACTCCTAATTTAATCAAGGAAAAAAGGCCAAACTCTTCAAGGGCACTTGGTTGAATAAGTGCTAAGAGCCCATCTTGATTCCCAATACAGGTGGACACCAATGGTGGATGAGAAGCCTGAAAAGGGCTCAGCAAGCCCTCATACAAGAGGTGCTTAATAAATGTTTATTCACTGACTGAAGTTACCAGATAAAAATGCCCCAATATCTTTTTTTTTTTTTGCCTCAATATCTTCTGAGATAGCTCAACTTGGTAGAAACATACCTGAGCTCCAGCGGCCTATTATCAAGTACTCCTTGCTCTGCTCACTTCTACTAAATACTTATTGACACCTGTCCCTTGAATGGTGACGATAGTCACTGTGACTTAGGATGGGATCTCATCAAGACTTTATCTTCTGGCTTTTATCTCGTGTTAACATCACCAGAACCTTGATAACACTGAGATGCCTCAATGATTGCCCAGCCACTACAGAAGCTCAAGATATTGGCCTCTTCTAAACCAGAGACCCCTCAGGCTTTTTTTTTTTTTAACTTATGTAGGCAACCAGGTAGATCAATGGATAAAAGGCTGGGTTTGGCATGGGGAAGACCTGAGTTCAAATCCTGCCTCAGACGCTAGCTGTGTGAGCCTGGACAAGTCACTTAATCTCTCTGAAAGCCTCAGTTCCCTCATCTGTAAAATAGGGATAATAATATCTACCCCTCACTTGATTTTTGTGAAGATCAACTGAGATACCATGTTTACGGTGTTTTGAAAGTTTTAAAGAGCTATGTAAATGCTACATATATTGAACTTCTGGCAGATGGACTGCTGTGTGTATGCGCACAGGTTCTGACCAGGCATTCAGCTTCAGCTGAGAACCACATTCTTCACAGCACCATCAGAGTGTGCTTAGCCCACCAGTTCTTCACACTTGACACCTCTGAAGCCCAATAACTGCCTCCTCTGTCCTGGTATCAATCAAGTTCATTCAAAGTCCGGGCCTGCCTGACCCTCCTCAAAACTCCTACACTAGGGAAGTGATGGAAATCAAGAGTCTGTTTTCACCTGCAGTGCCTCTTGGTTTCCTTGGCTTCCTTCAAATTCCCGTTCCATTCCCACCTTCCAAAGGAAGCCTTTGCTAATCCTCATGGTTTCTAGTGCCTCTGTTCCCTCTCTGATTTATCCCCTATAAATCTTGTGGGTACGTAGTGTGTGTATGTTGTCTTCCCTGGGAGCTCCTTGACAACAGATTACTTTTTGTTGTTGGCCTTTTCTTAGTATCTCCAGTGTTTAGTACAGTTCTTGGCACATAGTAAGAACTTAATAAATGTTTATTGACTGACTGTACCCCCATCTACAAATGTCAATTCTCCTTTTTCAACTGTTCCTCAAATCCCTGGGTTAAGAGCACACATGTGTGTCTTCTAGAAGTACAGCTCCCCCATACAAACTGAACTGACTGGTTATTGCCAGGCTCAAGTCCTACCCCCTCCTTTCCCAACTGAAGGTTAAAAAAAAATCCAACACAGTGCTCTTTCCACCACATGGTGCTGGCCCCTTGCAATGGAGGACAAAAATAATAAGCTGGTGTTTATGTTCCTGGTTGGACTCTTTTAGCCACACCCGGAAGGATGCCTTACTCAAATGAAACCTTTGGCTATGGAAGTGACAAATCAGGCATCATCATAAAACTCAACCCAGTTCTGGCCTTTAGACTTAATCCTCCCCAAAAGACCAATTCCCTGGAAAAGGATCTGATAATATGTTACAATCCAAATGTCCTGCTTGCTCATTGTGCTGGCCAGAGAGAGGAGATAAGGATAAAGTTGGAACCAGGGACCACTTTGGCATGGGGGACTCTTCTGGATTTCCTCTGCAATATTGGTAAATGTCTATGGCCAATATACCTCCAACCCCTTTGGCAATGCTCATCACCAGTGACTGACTAATGACCCAGAAGGGCACGACAGTCTAAGACTTACTGATGGTGAAAACATTGACTATAGTGAAGAAGACCATTTTCAGGAATGCTTTGATAGAAAGTTTGTGTTTTGATCAAATTTTTGAAACCAAAATCCTTTTCTATTGATGAATAATTTCAGGGATACTTTATCTTAATTGCTTATTGCTCTACAGTTAGCAATGGCTGCCATTAGTTTTAGTTTCTCTGTGAAGGACCCTTAATATCTTCAAGTCTTTGGGTTAATTAATAGCCTGTAAAGGAACACTTATAGGTTACTGGAAGGAAGTGGAAGGAAAGAAGCTCCTATTTTCAATGAAGCCTGTAGGCAGACTCATTTTTAAGCAAGAATCTTTTGTGACAAGAATATGCAAATCAGGGACTTATCTGTGAATTCATTATCATAGTGAACTCCTGGTATGGGAATTAGATTAGAACCCTTCTGTGATTTGGTAGATAAGGCTTAGTTTCCCTGGGCTCAGAGAGATTAAGGAACTTGTCTACCGTCAAGCCAAATTTGAACTCAGGTCGTAGTATTGTTGACAGGCAAATTAGATAGAGTTAGCCTCAAAACCAGGAAGACCTGCCTCTGACACAGACTGGCTGTGTGATCTTGGGCAAGTCATTTAACTTCTCAATGCTCTACGGGTCTCTATAAAAGGATGATACAGAAAAGGTTCCAATTCACATTGGTAGAATTTCTTTAGCTGGGAGTTGCTTCCACTAGTGAAATCACAAGTCCAGTCCTTCATTTCTAGCTGTGGGTTCACAGATGCAAAGCTGAAAGGGACCTCAGAGGCCATCTTGTCCAACTGCCTCATTCTATAGATAAAGAAACTAAGTCCTTGAGAGGCTACATGGAAGAGCAAAGATTTGAACCCAGGGCAAATGCTTTTTTAGATCAGGGGTGGGGAACTGCAGCCTAGAGGCTGCTACATGTGGCCTTCTGGGTTTCTTTGCTTGCATCCTTTTGTCGGCATCCAAGTTTCACAGAAAAAAAATCCTTTTATTAAGGGGATTTGTTCTGTGAAGTTTGGATTCAGTCAAAGGGCTACACTTGAGGACCTGGAGGGGCACATGTGGCCTCAAGGCCACAGGTTCCCTACCCCATGCTTTTAGATGGAGGCAACCTAAGCAGCACAATGTATAGAGAGATTCCTAATTCCTGATTCCTAATCTTGCTTCAGATACTTACTAGCTACGGTGACCCTGGGCAGATGACTTACCTGAGGATTCTTCATCTGTGGGCAGGGAGTAATCATTACACCCACCTTACAAGGTTGTTGTGAGATTCCAGTGAAATAGCATACATAAGATACTTTTAACTTTGTAACCTATGTAAAGTGCTTTGTGCTATGTAAATGCTATTCTTTTCTTCTTCTTATTCTCCAGGGTACCATGCTTCCTGACTTTAAGCCCTGATAACTAGGATACTGCCTCTAAGTGACATGGCATGGCATGAATAATCATCTCTTAATTAATCTGTTGTTGCTTTGAGAAATTTAGATATTCCTCTACTGTGTTTTCTCCAAGAGCTAGAAGGGAGGAGGAACACACGCACACATATGTGTCTGCATATGTGTATATACACACACATGTATACCTGTCTACCTGGAAAATAGTGCTGTTTACTTTTCAAGAACATTTAAATGGAGGATGATTCCTGAGAACTGAAAATGAAACATGCTATAATAGACAGGTCTTTGGTCTAAGAGAAATGTCCAAATGACCAATCCTTTGTTAATAACCTGTTGGCCTTATTAATAAAATGATTAAATTACCCAGAAAAAAGAGGTAATGGACAAAAGTAAAATGAAACATACATTTTTTGACTTGACCAATGTGGGAATTTGCTTTGCTGGACTATGCATATTTACTACAAGAGTTTTCTTTTAATGTTTAATGGGAGGAGTGAGAAAGAAAGATAATAAATACTTGCAGTTTTTTTAAAAGAGCAATCAGGTAGCAAACTTTTCTAGTTTTGAAATGGTCCTGACTTTTAAATAAAATCAACATTCTATATTTGACTTGAAAACTATGTACACACCCAAACTCTAGAGTTCTTCTAAGTCACCCAAACACCAGATTCCTGAGGAAACCAGTGGTAAAACTAGGTTTCTAGATGTTGCTTACAAATAGCCATTCTATCTCCCCCTGACATTCATTCACTACCCAAGGGTCCAAGGGTGGTTAAAGTCCTGACTTTTCAATCTAGGATTTATGGGAGGGCATGGACACAGATCACAGGACAGGGTTCTCCACTGAACACCCAGACAGGAAATGGCTACAATCTGTAGCTTTGGAAGGAATAGCCACATTAGTTAATCATAGATGTAGCAAAGTCAATATCGCTCATCATACTATTTGAAAATAGAAATTAACATGGATTCCTTTGTCAAATGTTATTGATCGTGCCTGATGATAATAGCAAAACTAGCACCTCTACCCAACCCGTGTTGCCCTACATCCGCCAGCTAGCTTACACATTCTGAGCCTGCTTCTGAGCCCTGTGGGTGTGGCCCTGGTGAAAAGAGCACAAGGTTGTTCTAAGTTCCTCTTCTATACTACATCTGCACCAGTCAACATTTTCTGAATAAACATTAAGCTGAAATCTACTTTTTTGCAAGTGTTGTGACTGAAATTCTTGTTTTCAAAAATGCTAAGTGAGGGCACGTTAGAAGATTCCCTAGAAAACTTTCTGTAAACTGAAAGTTGCCTAAGAGGTGAAAAGCCCTGTCTTGAACCTAAAATAACAAAGCTGATTTGGTGCCAGAGGAAAGGGTGGTGCTGTGAGCCTAAAAATAAGCCCTCCCAGAGACTTTACTTCTAATTCTTCTGCAGGGAGCAGCGTGTCTTTGCACACGGAGAAATGAGAGGGTTGGTTGTTCCCGTTTGCACGCTAGGCTTTTCTCCAGGCGGGCAGACAAGGTTTGCTTTAAATTTGTACTTGTGTGTTCCACAAGGTTCTGAGGCCCTTCCCCCCAGCCGTTGGAGTCAGCCTGGCCATCCTTGTCCTTCACAATGTGGTATTCATGCCCCATACATGCTCCCTGAAAGTAGAACTTGTCTTCTTGTAGGTTACTGGAAGGAGGACTCTTAATTAAGAAGATCGTAAAGGGAATGGCTCTTCTGGGCTTTGACAATGGCAGTCGAGTACATCTGGGAAGCTAATGAGGCTCTCTCAGGGAGAACACAGCACACATCCCAATGATCTATGGCTTGCCTCGATAACAACAGGATCTTAGAAAACAAAAAATCTCTTCTAGCTCTGAAATCCTCTGATAGTTGTACCTAAGTAGCACCAAGCTTTGGGCTGCAGCTCCTCCCCCTCCTCACACCTTCTCCTCTCAGAGACCCTTGTTCCCTTTTCAGACTTGACTGAGGTGCTATCACCTAAAGCAGACCTTTCCTGATCCCAACCTCATCTCCATTTCTTACTGTTCTCCTCCCCAAAATCATTTTACAATCATTTTATATATTGTATTTTCAATGTCCTCATATCAGTATCCCCCCCATGGCTGAGCACTTAAATGATTGGTGAATGGAATCTGGTTGCAATGTAGGGAAGGAGTTGTGGTCAAACATTCTTAGCAGTGTCTGCTTTATATGGTGCCTGAAATATGTATCACCACGACTACTCTGCTGAAACGAGAACATGTTCTGTCCCCTTGCTGGAGAATTTTGAGGTATTTAAAGTATCCATAGGGCTAAGGGAGAAAAATTAATGTTAACAATTCTTCGCATTTCTATAATAGCATTTGAAGACCCATAATTTTTTTTCCTCAATTCTGCCCACCAGGTACTATAGATACAGGACAAATATTGCTATTCCCATTTTGTAGATGAGGAAGATGAGGCTCAGAGTAATTAAGTGACTTGGCCCCAGTTTTCAATGAGCCAGAGCTGGGATTTCAATCCAGGCCTTCTGGCTTCCGACACTAAACAGTCATAAGCTTTCCTTATTTCTTCATTATACCAGTGGATAGATGCCTCCTTCTAAGCAAGTTATCTGATTTTTCTAGAAAGACTCCCAAATCCCGAATGCACAATGTAGTCTTCCTTTGTGTCACTAGCTGGCTGTGTGACTATGGACAAGATACTTCCCTGGGTGTCTCCACTTGTACATCTATAGGTAAGACTCAATTCCTTCCGGCTCTAAATCTATGAAAATGGGAAGGGGGAAGAGAAGGAGAAACTGAGGCAGGGAGAAGACATGCCGCTGGACTAGATGACTACCAAGACTATCTCTATCCACCTCCAACAATTCTACATTACTAACCTCATGCAGTACGTCACTGGTTAGAACAATGCAGGACTGCCTTAAAGACCTGCTATGGGGTCTACTTTTAAGAAACAGAGATGTTTCTGGTCCCTCCTTTGCTTCTGAGGCCTGGCCATCACTGACCCTGGATGGAAACCTTAGTGGAGGCAGTATTATTGTGACTACTCTTGTTTCACACATAAACTTGATTCCACCTCTGGAAACTTACCTGTAAAAGTTCTTTGTTTTAGAAAACATCTATCGACAAAGCCCAACTATGCTCTGTCTCCACTAAAAATAAGATGCATTTTCTTATACTCTTCTATTTTTAATGTGTCTTAATTTTATTGGTTTATAATATTCTCCTTTAGCAGATAAAACAACTCCGAATGCTGATTTGGCCTTCTCAGAACTAATGGGGGGAGGTGGAGGAGGGTTGCTCTTCAATACCTTTGACTCTATTTCTTAGAAGATTTTTAGGAATGCAGGTGGTCACGTAAGTCAAAATGAGAAAGCCTCATCACTAGCTTAGAAGTCAACATTGGTGATGTGGCTTAGTTCTGATGGAATTTTTTTTCCTTCTTATTCTCTGTTATAAGAGACGGCTCACTGGGTAGGGAAATGGAGAGGGGTCGATATATTTGGACATGAAGGTGTCTGTGAATGCAGCTTAAGACTAGCCAGTGGGGGCCCAAGCCTCAGAGGAAGCAGAGTAGGCGTATCCTGCAGACAATCTGAGTGGAGGTTTGGTGAATCTGTTTCTAGAAATGCATGATGGGACAGCCATGGAAGGGCCCTTTCAACACAGAGCATATACAGGAATTCAACGACTGTTTCCTGCTGCCTTACTAGATTATGACAGAGAGCTATTTTATTGGCTGCTAAGCTAGAGCTGAATATGCTTGTGAAAGGCTTGGACAGGCAGAAGGTTCTCTCTCTCTCTCCCCCTCCCCCCTCCCACCCCTCGTTCTTTCTGTGTCTGTGTCCCTGTCTCTCTTTCTCTCTCTCTCCCTCCCTTTCCTCTTGCCCTCTCTCTTTCTCTCTCTGTCTCTCTCCCCTTCTCTTTCTCTCTGTGTCTCTGTACTTTTCTGTCTTTGTCTCTATCTCTGTCTGTCTGTCTGACTGTGTGAGGAGGACAGAATGCTCTTAGCTTCCAGGTGTCAGTCCCTTTCTCATCTGGTCACCGCGTAGCCTCAAACAAACACATGGCACTTTTGTTTCTTTTGTATCTGGTGTGTTTATTCTTTTCTGATCCTAGGTTTATACGTATCAAGGAAACAATGGCATTGTGAGCCTCAAAAGCTCATAAGCTCACCAAAAATACAGTGACAGTGACTGAATCTGATAGCCAGTGTAGCCTTGAGGAGTAACTTTTTTGACCCAGCTCAGCCAGC
>CM053626.1:304310151-304387947 GCA_028646595.1 Phalanger gymnotis | reverse complement strand
TTTTTTTTGTTTTGCTACCTGACTTTTGTTTTGTACATTTATTTATTATTATTATCTATTACATAAAATTAGTATAGGCTACTATAATTTACTGTGGCAACATGTAATATAGTACAACTGTGATATACAAAAGCAAGTATGGTTTAGGTATGGATTAATAGATGGGCTTTCGATGGGCCCCATTCCAACTTGGGGATTTTGTAAAGGGGCTATTGATGTCTCCAAGAGAGAAAGACAAAGGCTTCAGTACATTTATTGTTCACAGACTTTTTCTTGCTAGTATGAATGAGTGAAGGCATGAATCAATGGATGAAAAACCATTTATCAAATGCTTACTTTGTGCAAAATGCTGTTCTAGGCACTGGGAATGGCAAGACAGACCCTACTGTCATGGAGCTCACCTTCTGATTATGTGACAAAGACACAATTTGTGCTCAGGTAGAAAAGTGAGGTCTTTGCTCTCAAGGAATTCACATTCTAATAATAAGTAACAGATGCAAAGTTTGAATTCACGTCCTCTGACTCCAAAGTCAGGTTTTCTCCTTGTTCAAGGTTAGAACTCAAAATAAATGGTGCACATTCCCGCCTGGATGTCCTTAGGCATTTCCAACTCGACTTTTCCCAAATCGAACTTTTTTAGATTGATCTCTGTTTCTGTCACCCTGGCTTGCCCTCAAAGCATGAACATTGGGACAGAATTGGAGTAGTGTCCCTTTAATCCTGTATAGGGGGAAGGATCTTAACTGATCGGATGGTTCAAAGGGATATTTTGTTGTTGTTGTTGAGTTCTTTCAGATGTGTCCTACTCTTTGTGACCCCACTTGGGGTTTTCTTGGCAAAGATACTGGAGGGATTTGCCATTTTCTTCTCCAGCTCATTTTACAGATGAGGAAACTAAGGCAAACAGGGTTAAGTGACTTGCCCAGGGTCACACAACTAGTAAGTATCTGAAGCCAGATTTGAGCTCGGAAAGACTGTGAAGGGCTTTAAAACCCAAACAGAGTAGTTTGTATTTTATCCTAGAGCAAATGGGAGCCATCAGAGCTTTTTGAGCAAGTGAGTGTCATTGTCATACCCGTGCTTTAGGGACATCACCTTGGCAGCTGTGTGGAAGATAGATTGGGGAAGTAAGACAAGAAACAGGAAGGCTAATTAGAAAACTATTGCAACAGTATAGCTGAGAAGTGATGATGGGTTAAACTAAGGTTGTAGATGTATTAGTAGAGAGTAAGTGGGGATAGATATGAGAGGTACTCTGGAGGTTAGAATCAATTCAACTTGGCATCAGTAAGACTTGGATTTGATAAAAGGAAGGGACAAGAAGAAATCGAGGACGATACTGAGACTGTGAACTTTGGGGACAGCTGGAAGAAGGTTGTTCTTAGCAGAAACATAAAAGTTCAGAAGAGGGTTGGGTTTGAGGGTGGTGATAGGAAGATGAGTTCTATTTTGGATATGTTGAGTTTGAGATGCTTATGATAATATCTAGGTGGAGAGGTCCACTGGGCTGCTGGTGGTACAGAACTAGAGGCCAGAAGAAATACAGGAGCTGGGCATGATTTAGTAATCTTTGGTACAGAGATGATCATGGAACCCCTGGAAGCTGATGGGATCACGAAGAGAGGGTAAAGATAGAGACAAGAAGAAGACAGAGCCCTGAAATACTATCATGGAACATGAATGATGATTTTGGAAAGTAGATTGAGAAGGAATAGCCAAACAAGAAGAGAATAAAGTCACAAAAACCAGAGACAGGAGCAGAAGGTGATTAACAGTTTGAAATGTTTGTAGAGAAGTCAAGAATAATGAAGACTGTGGAAAGACTGCCATATTAAATAACCGAGACTTGACCACTGGTAACCTCCAGAAGAGTTTCACTTGTGTGATCTGAAACAAGATTGCAAGGAGGCTGAACAGTAACCGGGAGAGGGAAAGTAAAAACAGTGTGTTGGGTACATCCTTGTGACTTCTGCTTCAGGAGGGGTTTCATTACTATGACTGTGTGCGTGATCGGCCGCAGCTATGTTGTTAACATTTTGGCAGTGAATTAGATAGGAAAAAAGAGGAAAGATCTCACGTGAATTACTGTATGATTTTGGACAAGCCACTTCCATTCTGTGAAATGTCCTTTTTTTCTTCTTTATGATGAAAGAGTTGGACTACATTATTTACTAGGGTCAGTCATTTAGTGTTTCTCTGCCTCAGTTTCCTCATCTGTAAAAAGGGTTGAGCTCAATTGCTCTAAGGTCCTGCTATCTCTAAATCTCACAATTCCTGTCAGTTCTAAATTCTCTGATCCTCTGAGCTTCGTTGCCCCTTGGCTGGGATTGCCTCAAAGGCTCTGAGGTCCTGGTTTGTACAAGGGGCATCACTCTGACACCAGCTTTGAATTCAATTCAGTTCAGTTTAAGTAAAAAATCATTTATTGAGTGACAACTATGTGCCATATACTGTGCTGGGATATAAAGTTAAAAAACAAAACAACCTATATTGTGCTGATATGTGGTGGAAACAACATGGACCCAGATAAATATAAAATAGATACAAATACTTTGGAGGTAGAGCAATGACTGCTGAGAGGATTAGGGAAGGGGCAACTCTGAAATCTTATGTAGATTTCCTCTGAAATCTTATGTAGATTTCCTCTGAAATCTTGCTTATTTGGCACCTTTTTGTTTTGATATAATCTTCATCTTCTCAAACTAGATTGTAAGCTCCTCAGCGAAAGGGGTCAAAATCCCATTTCATTAAACAAACCATTTAAAACTCTTCATGATCCATCCCCTTCCTACTTTTGAGCCTTTTTACATTTTAGAGGGCTTCGAGGCCCTCTACATTTACCTACATTGGTCAACCTGCATTCTTTGAACAATAACTCCATCTCCCATCCCAGTACCTTTTTGAAATGTCCTCTTTCCTCACTTCCACCTCGTAGACACCCTGGCTTTCTTCAAAACTCAAATGAGGGTGTCCATTTCTGGTCAGCCCAGTTACTAGGGCACTGGACCTAAAGTCAGGAGTGTGAGTTCAGATCTTATCTCAGACATTTACTAGCTGTATGATCCTGGAGAAAGTCACTTATATGCTTTCTGCCTCAGTTTCCTCATCTGCAAAATGGGGATAATAGCACAAACCTCCCAGGGTTGTTGTGAAGATGAAATGAGATATACACAAAATGTTTTGCAAACCCTGCCTGTAGAAACATGTACATTTATGCTATACATATTAGCATATTATATAAGCTATTTAGCCCTCTATAAATGCTAGCTGCTATCATCATTATTATTATTATTATCATTTTTACATATATGTTGACTTAGTTTGAAGGGTCTTGTCAGTTTCTTCATGGAATTTAGAGCCATGTGGGAGCTCACTTGGAGAGGCAGTGTGGGTCAGTGGATAGAATACAGAGCAGGCACTCAGGAAGACTTGGGTTCAAATTGTGCTGAAAATATTTGTTAAAGGGATGACTTTGAGACATTGAATCTTTCTGAGTATTAGTTTTCTCCTCTGCCAGATGGGCATAGCGATAGCATCTACCTCATAGGGTTGGTGTGAAGATCAAATGAGATATCCACATAAAGCTGTGTGCATGTCAACCATTGTTGTCTAGTCCGGCGGTGCCTTTTTACAGATGAGGAAACTGAGGCCCAGAGTGTCTTAATGACTTGCTGGAGGTCACCCTGCTAGAGGAGAACAGAGATAGCCTGGGTCCTCTGGTGCTGAATCCAATGCTCTCCATGCCCTGGTCTCTGCTTTCTACTTTTGTTAAAATGTTTGAAATGCCATTAAATGGAAGTTTGTTTGGTGGAATAAACTTTCCCTTAAAAAATGTAAATATCCCTCAACCAGAAAGTGTCATCAGTATTTACACCCTAAAAAGTATTTTAAACAGGTTACTTTTCTCTTACCAAGGTACTAGGAAATTTGGTTGGAGAAGGGAGAAGTCATGTTATTTTGGCAGTACAAAACTCAGTGGGGTGGAGGTGGGTTAGGGGACACAGGGAAGGCCACAGGCAAGGTGAAATGAGAGAAAAGACATCGAGGTAGGAGGGTGCCCAAGATTTCAAAAGGTGGTCAGAGCAGGCCTTGAATTCAGAAAGACCTGACCTTGGGCAAGTCACTTAACGTCTGCCTGCCTCAGTTTCCTCAACGGTAAAATGGGGATAATACTAGCACCTACCTCCCAGGGTTGTTGTGAGAACCAAATTTCATTTAATGAATGTTTGTTGATTGATGAGATAATATTTGGAAAGTGCTTAGTACAGTGATAGTAGGCACTTAATAAGCAACAGGAAACAACCCTCCTTCCCTTCCCCTTCCCCTTCCCCCCTTATCATACTCTACAGCAAATCTTCTGGTACTTGGATGCATACTGAAAAAGAATGGGACGGTAGACTGAAGACCAAAATGAAGGAAATAGGTATATGCCTATAAATGGGCAGGTTGTCTCTTCTCCTTCCATGCGCCCCCTTTCCCCAACTCGTTAGAACGTCAGCTCCTTAAGGGCAGGGGAAATTTCACTTTTGTCTTTGCCTGCCCAGAACCTAGCCCAAGTCTTGGCACATAGTGCGTGTTGGTGTTTTGGTTTTGTTTTTTAACAGGAGAGCCTCCTGATAAAGACAGAGGTCTCCCTCCAATGTCGGCTCTGTTCTTGAAAACCAAGGTTGATCAAGAACAGTCGAGGGTACCGACCACTCTGAGGGAAACCTGAGTCTCCACCAAAGTGTTTCACTGGCAAAAAGAGCCCTGGAAGCTTTCAGCAAGATTCGAGTCCTTTGCAATGATCAGTGGGGACTGCTTCAGCTGTTCTTGGTTCCAGGTAGCCCAGGGCCACCCAGGCTTTGCCCTCGAGGATGAAATCTAGAGGGTGCCAAGGATTAGCCAATGCTCTTCTTTAACACAGTAGATGGAGACAGAGGAATAGGAGTTTAGACAATGGCCTAGGGAAAGAAGATTAAAAAACAATTTTTTTGGAGGGGGGAGGGCAGGGCAATCCGGGTTAATTGACTTGCCCAAGGTCACACAGCTAGAAAGTGTTTCAAGCGTCTGAGGTCGTATTTGAACTCAGGTCCTCCTGAATCCAAGTCCGGTGCTCTACTCGCTGTGCCACCTAGCTACCCCTAAAAACAATTTTTAAAGTTAAAAAAATCTAGAAAAAGAGAAAGCACAAAGATTTTTTTAGTGTATTGCTATATGCCTGTGCATTAACTGGTAAAACATATCTGTGTAATGTTCCATATCTTGTTATCCTAGAATGTGTGCTCCAATAAGATGGGCCTAGGGTCTCATGTATCTTCTTTCTAATACTTTCTACTCATTGGGGATTAATAATTGTTAAGTGGTGAACGGAGGGAAAAGTAAGATAAAAGAGGCTCAGGTTCCCTTGAGCTCCTTCCTTTCTTCTCATAAATATCCACCCCATCCCCTCACCAGACATTCCTTTCCCACTATCCTTTGGACCAGATCAACTTCTCTCTTCTTAAACAAATCAATTCTTCCCTCCTTCCCCTCCCCCACCCCCAACAACTGAGGGCGATAATCCCTGGGCTATCTTCCCTTCACTGATTGGGAAGGAAGCTCACGTGGAGCAGAAAGTATATAGGACACTAAATCCTATGGGTCAGACCAGCTGACCCTCAAGGTCCTTGCCAACTCATGAGCTTCTATTCCCTAGGTCTCTATAGCTAACATTCTTCACTTCCACTCAGCTGAATTTTTCTTAACTGCCTCTTGTATCATCTTCGCATCACCGATTACAAAACTGATTTGCTGGCTGCATTTCATGTTGCTTGCCCTAGGCAGTGGTTGCTCCAGGCTTTGAGATCCCTAGTTGAGTCTTGGCTCAAAGTGCTCTGGCGGTACCACGGCAGGGTAGTCCTTAGAACGTTCCCCTGGCAGCCCTCAGAGGTACTCTGGGGGCGGCCATTCCACTACAGAGGCTGGTAGAAGTGGACCCAGAATATTGAGGACCGATTTCAGGGATCCACCATAACAACAATATTATCCAATCAGCCACGGGAGGAATTATTGGAACTGAAGTGAAGGTGGAGGACGAAAAAGACCAACTCATTTCCAAAGATCTGCTTATCTAGGGCACGGGGTCTTTTAGGACACTTGTTGGGGGGAGGTGGACATCCCAGCATTTGAACTTAATCTGTGGTTCCTACCATTAGAATAATTTTATGTCTATGATTTAGTATAATAAAGAGGATCAGAAAGAATTCCATAATAATAGCTAACATTTAAGCATGCTACTTACCTTTTGATAAAGAGGTGAGAGGCTCAAGGGGCAGAATGAGAAATTCATTTTTGGATATACCCAACAGAATGAGTTGGATAAAGGTATAGAGGGCAATCTGAAGATGACAAGCTGAGAAGGAGGGAGAGTTAGTACACTGGATGACAGTCAGGATCCAAAAGGCTCTTGACAAACTAGAGCGCTGAGTTGAATCTAGGAAGATGAAATTCAATAGGGATAAGTGTAAAGCCTTGAACTTGGCTACATAAAGTGAACTCTGAAAATATAAGATGGGAGAGGCATGTATAGAGAGCAAGTTGTTCTGGAAAAAAGATCTGGGGGTTTTAGTGGAACACTAAGTTCAGTATGAGTCAGCAGTAGAATTGCAAGCTTGGGCTGCTTTAAGTGGGACCTGGCTTCTAGGAACAGGAAAGAAATGATCCCGTTATAGTTTGCCTTTGTCAGGGTTCATCTAGAGTACTGTGTTCAGTTCTGATTGATAAGTTGGAGAAGAACGGCCTGAGGAAGTTAATCACAATGGTGAATGGCCCTGAGCTCATGACATAAGGGGACCAGCTGAAAGAAATGGGCATATCGAGCCTGGAGAAAAGAACACTCAAGGAGACACACTGGCTATCCCCAAGTCTCTGAGGGGTTCTCATGGGGTGGAGGGATTAGATTGGTTTTATTTGGCCACTGAGGATAAGAACCAAGAGCGATGGGTAGAAGCTGTAAAGAGGCCAATTTGTGTTGATGGTAGAATTTGTCCAAAAAATGATTAATAGCTTTTCTTGAGAGTCAGAGAGCCCCACTTTCTTGGAGGTCTTCAGGTAGAAGTGGATGACCACTTGTTTTGTATATTTTCCTTTCTGTGTAGGATGGACAACATGGCTGCTGAGATCCCACCCAACCTATACATCCTATGATTCTGTGAATTCTACGAAGACCAAGATACTCAAGGCTCTCTGGCAACATCCCTGGATATCGCTGTTCCTTTCCCTTCCTCATCCTGCTCGGGTATTGTCAACTATCTCCCTGGTTTGGGGGTTCAGCTGCTGCCCCAGTTTTTTTTTGGGTGGGTCTGTGCTGTCTTATGGATGGCTAGGTGGTGCAGTGGATAGGGTGCTGAGTCTGGAGTCAGGAAGACTCATCTTTATGAGTTTAAATCTGGCCTCAGACACTTACTAGCTGTGTGACCCTGGACCCTATTTGCCTCAGTTTTTTCATCTGTAAAATGAGCTGGAGAATGAAATGGCAAAGCACTTTAGTATCCTTGCCATGAAAACCCCAAATGGGGTCACAGAGAGTTGGACATGACTGAACTACTGAACTGTTCTTCCCTTTTTACCTCTGTCTTCCCCTAGTTGCTCCCTTGTGTTATTTCCAGTTAAAACACACAGCTGTCCTTTAGTGACACCAAGTAAATTGGTTCTCTTGTTCTTAGCCACGACTGACTCAGTTTATTTCATCTTTGAATCCCACTTTAAGGCATGGAGAGTTAGGTGACTTGCCTAGGATCTCACAGCTAGTAGGTATCAGAGGCAGCATTTAAAACTAGATCTTCCTGCCTTGGAGGTCATTGCTCTCCACCCGTTACACCATGCTCCCTCCCCTATCCCCAGCAGCCTCTTTTGGTGTGTAGCAGCCAGACAGCCAGACACTGAGAAAAGGCTCACACAGTCTTGGAGCAGCAAATGCAGTGCCAACTGCCCAAGAACACACAGCTGGGCCCCTCCTCCCCCTCACCTTTTATTGAATTGTAGAGTCTTAGAAATGGAAGGGAACATGGAGAGTTCAGACATCTCCCTCGTTTTACAGATAAGAAAACAGAGGTTCAGAGGGGGGAGGTACCTCAAGGTCACACAATTGGTCAGTAGCATGTCCTCTATGTTCAAATCAGTAAATTTCCCATGGAAGCATGAAGGAATTTTTTTTTTAATCATTTGGCATTTTTAGCTTCCTAATCTGAATGGAAGTCTGAATATTCTGACACATGCTACAGTCATTATCCTGGGAAAATAAAGCCAAAAAAAAAAAATAAAATAAAATCTTGCATGCTTAGAGCTGGACACAGTGACCTGAAATAACAACCTGGTGTTTATATAACACTTTAAGGTAGGCAAAGCACTTACAAACATCTCATTTGATCCTCACGACAACCCTGGGAAGTAGGTTCTATTCTTACTCCATTTTGCAGTCAAGGAAACTGAGGCAGACAGAGGTAATGTGACTTGTCCAGGGTCACACACACAGAACAAGTGTCTGAAGCTCAGGTCCTCTGGATTCCAGGCCCTGTACTCTATCCACTGTGGCCTCTAGTTGCCCACCTAGTCCAAGTTTCTCATTTTACAGGTAAAAGTTGAGGCCCAGGAAATGGAAGAGCCTTGCCCTCTCTCCCCTCCTTTCCCTGTCCTCCCTTCCCCTCCCTTCCTTCCTCTTCTTCCCTCATCCCCTCTTCTTTTCTTTTCTTTCCTTTTTTTTGAAGGTAGACTAGAAGAGCAGGAGCCACTCACGGCCCGATCCTATTATCGATTGGCATGGGAGCTTTGAGCTGCTCTTTCTCCAGCCTGAGTTTCTTCCTTCTCCAGCAGCCTGCTGACCCAGGGCTCATCATGTTGTTTCTGGACTTAGTTCAGGCATCGGATCAGCTTTAGCCTATTGTATCTCAGAATTCGCAAACCCAAGAAATCCACCAGCCTCATCCTCCCCAGCAGCAGGGATCACAGGCATTCTCCACCATGTCTGACAAATGCCAACTTTGTAATGAGTGTCTCTGAGCTTGGCCCAATGACACTACAGCACCTCTGGCATGATGGTAAACCACTGGACCTTACCATCTGCTCTGCTACTGCTCTTAAAGGTCATTGGACCTTACAGTCTCCCTGCCGTCAGGCCCTCCAGACCCCCAGGTGTTGCCATCTCTGTCATAACACCCTAGGACAACCTGGCCATGTTTTCCGCCCTTCGGCCATCACCCTAAGGCCTAATGAGCCTTTCCTTTTGCTCTACCGCTGCTTCCTCCTCTGAGTGCTGTCTACCACAATTAGGGGAGTCTTGTTTTCCTTCTGTGTCTTCAGTTCTTAGCAAAGAATTCTGTGCACAGTAAATGCTTGAATACTTTTCCACTTCATCTCATCTTAACTATCCTCCCTCTGAACCCCTGGGAATTTGTCCTCTCCAAATCAAAGCTATACATCCGACTATGCCAATCTTTCTTTTCATCTAACATGAACTGGAGGAGAGAGCGGCTCCTTCCCCGCCACAACCGCCCCCCCATTATTTCTAACTTTACAATCAATTACTCCATATGGTAACCATCAGGTCCAGAGCAGAATTTCCCCTTATTGTTTCATCCATCTTTTAAAATAAGAAATTATTATCAAAGGAAGTAGAGAAATATTTATCTGCCCTGCTTCGGAGAAAGAAAACAACTCCAGATAAATAAAGCTTCTCATTACTCCTATTGTTGCACCTTTCTGTGCCAGGCTTGATCTCCTTCATTTCCTCATTTTCCTTGCGTAGTCTGTTGGAAAAGGTGATCAGTGAGGTTGCTTCCAGATCTAAGATTCTCTGATTCCATGTAGAGTTCACACTCCATACCTGGAGACCATCTATGTCAGGAGTTCTTAACATTTTGGGGCATCCTGGACCTTTGTGTCAGTTTGGTTAAACCTATAGGCCCCTTCTTATAATGATGAGTTTTTAGCAAAATTATATAAATAGAGGGAATGCTAAATTTCTGTTAGAATAAGTGAAAATAAAGATGAATTTTTTTTTCACTCAAGTTAACAGACACCCTGAAATCTTTCCACCCACCCCTTCCAAATTAAGAATGTTTTATCTAGATAAACACAGTGGTTATATTGGATTTTGATGTGAAGATTCTAAAGACTATTGATCAAAATTATTGTATAAATTGACTATGAGAGTATATAATAGTTTATTGGGCAATCATCTCTTAAAAATTATACTATGTTATAGAAATGCTTTTTTTATTCCATAAATTAAAAATTAAACAAATAAAAAGTAAGCAAATAAAGAAAAAAAGAAACGAAATGACTGATATTAGTCTTTGAGTTGGAGAGGAACTACTTTTCCCATGAGAATTCATTTCATATGTTAAATATACTTTCTATCTCTTTCCACATTTTTCTTCAGTCAGTAGGCAGAGTGTGACATTATATGTCTGAATCAGGATTCAGTGTCTGCTGAAGTAGATGGCCACAGGGGATTATGATGCAATGCTTACTTAACTTTAGTCCTGTAAGATCTACCATCCTGGGCACAATAGAGGTCTTTGTGCCATGGAGAGCTAGTGGAAAGTTTACTGGGACTAAAAGGGTGACTGGTCATCACTGAATTCAAAGATACAGAAGCTTTTTGTGAACTCAGGCAAAGTCTGTGGCACTTTTTTTTTTTAATCAAGGCAGATTTTGATTCCTTATTTAGGAAGGATTAACTAGGCATCTCAGAAAGGACATTCCATTTTAAAATTCTGTTTGGCACAGGAGGGCTGTGGGTCACCTGTGACAAACGCTTGCAGAGAGTACCTTTAGTCATAGTTCCCAGCATATGCAATCAGAGAATCTCAGAGCTGGAAAGAATCTCAGCCACCAGCAATTCCAACTTGTACCTGAACAGGAATCTCTCCTACAACATGCCCATCAAGTGGCCACCTAACTCTTTTTTGAAAACCTACAGTGAGCAACAGAACCTACAAATTCTTGTGCCAGCCCACTTCACTTTTTGAATGATTTAATTGAGGGGAAGCATGGCATAACAGAAAGGGGCTAGCTTTGGAATCAAGAAAAACCCTAGATCAAACCCAGGCCTGATATGTACCTAGGTCCTGAAAAGAGCAAGTAATGAATACACTGATTGGTCCAATTATTTGATTTTGCAATGTATGATTTCATTGGGTTGGAACTAATGACTATATTTTTGCCTAATTATAACTTAAAACAGTACAAATTGAAATAGATAATACTACTTCACAGGATTCATTATCTGTACTAATTGGGACCTAGCTGTTTGACTATGTAATTTACTTAACCATTCAGTGAGCTATAAGACTACAAGTTGCAAATAATTATGTTCATCTACATTGATGAAGAGAATTTCCACACTGGAAGTACCAGTGATGAAATAAAAAATTCAGTTCCCCCTACCATAAGGATTTTTTTCCCCTTAGGTTGAAATTTTCCTTTTTTGTAACTTACACCCATTGCTTGTAGGTCTTCCTTCTGGTTTCAAACATTATGCATCTATGCCTTCTTTCTTATGAAAACTCTTCAAATACTAGAAAATGGTTATTATGTCACCATGTTTCTCAATAAATTCTCAGATGACATGAATTCGAGACCCTTCAAGATCCTTTTCCAAAATAGATACCCAGAACTGAACACGATGCTCAATATAATGGTTTGACCAAGACAGAGCACAGTGGGTTATAATAGCCTCCCTAGTCCTTGACAATGTAAGATTGCATAAGCTTTTTTTTTTTTTTTGGTTGCCATAACATACTGATTCATGCTGTGCTTGAAGTTCATGAACCCCCCAGATCTTTTTCAGACAAACTGCTTCCTAGACATACTTCCCCCATCTGGTACTAGTAAGGTTGATTGTTTTTTAAAACTCCAATGCAAACGTATCATGATACAATAGACAGAAAATGGAGTCTGGAGTCCGGAAGGCCTGGATTCAAGTCCTGACACTCATTTGCTTTTTGATTCAAGGAGGGTCACTTAATCTTTGATTCTCATTTTCCTTTTCTATAAAATGGGCATAATAATACCTGTTGTTGTGAGGTCCAAATCAGATAATCTATCTGTAAGGGGATAGCTCTACTTGAGCAAAGATAAAGGTTGGTAGGGGTAAAGGAGAGACAATGATGTAAAGGGAAAGCCCTTTTAGATGTAAAGGAAGCACTCCACATGGAGTCTTGAGTATCTGAACTACATAGGAAAAGTCAAGAAGATAATGAATTTGCCCCTAGGGCACATGGGGGCTATCCCCATACCTTTGTTCTCAGTCACTCCTCAGCATAAGACCCTACAGGAATCCAGGAGATATAACTGGGATGTTGACTATTAGTAAAGGTTGTGTGGGGTTTCTCCCTGAGAGACCCCAGATCTGAACCAGAAGGTTTGTCAAACAGGGAGTCTAAATCTGTCCCACCTCCAGCCTGGAGGTGACAGACCTCAGAGCTGAAGTTCTGAGAGAGTGAGACAGGAGAGGCTTTTCAATCAATCGACAAATATTTATTAAGCACCTACTATTTGTCAGGCACTGTGCTAAGCCCTGGGGATAAAAAAGAGGCAAAAGACAACTCTTGTCCTTAAGGAGCCTACGATCAAATGAGGGAGACAACACACAAACAAAGCAAGCTACATACAGGTTAAATAGGAAATAATTTTGTGTGTGTGTGTGTGTGTCTATTTCTTTTTTTTAGTTTGATTTTTTTATTTTTAGTTTACAACACTTAGTTTTGCATGTTCTTGAGTTTCAAATTTTCTTCCCTTCCCTTCCATTCCCCCTGCCCCCCAAGACAGTATGCAGTCTGATATAGATTCTACATAGAAAATAGGAAATAGTTAATAGAGGGGAGGCACTAGAATTAAGAAGGGTTGGGGAAGACTGACCCAAGGCTGTTGCCCTTGATTAAAAGAGTACTACAGCAACTAGCCAGAGACTAGGAGTGGAAAACATTGCAACTGTCCAGTCCATGAAAAGCAAGTCCCCAGGGAGTACAGCAAGTTGTCCCATACAGCAGAGATACCATGTCCTGTGGAAAGACCAGAGACCAAGTATTCTGACTAGCCCAGTACTGAGAAGCAGCCTAGTTTGGCTATAGGCTGGGCCTGGCTCAGCGATAGCATTGACCAGTGTCTGAACAGCCTTCTTGGTCCAGCCCATCAGCATTTGAGCCAAGTCAGGAGCCAGCTTCGTAACTAAACAACCTGCTTGGTGGAGCCCGGAAGTACTGACCTGTCCACCCAAGACATCATGACCTGTAAAGTCAACTCGACTTAACAGTGACTCATCATGCCCTGCCCCACAGTGAACTTCATGAGCACTCTCCAGAGAAAGAGAACATCAAGGCCCTGATGTTCCAAAGCTATGAATTATTTTGACCAGGTGGGTTCCCAACGTGTCTGTCCCACAACCATTGTACTTGAAGCTTATGCCTACTCTTCTTCTCATGGACTTGCCTATTTATAGGAGAGTATGCCCCAGGTTTTTCGTGGAAATGTTTCATAATCACTATTTTGCCATACCATTTGAGTAAATGCCATTAAAAAAAAGCTAATTGACTCCACTGGCTGAACATTATTAGGGAGGCATACCAGTGTGGGCTCATGAGCTAAAGAGTTACCCTTAAAGTACAACTTGCCAGAGCTGGTGTGAGTTGGGGGAGGCAAGTAACTCAGAGGGAGTGCTACATATAGAATGTATTCTCCAGTCTTCAAGTGCTATACACACGTCAGCTCTTGTTATTGTCCTTAATTATTATGTTCATACAAGTTTGGACCATGTACAGGACATCAAATGAGAGAATCACGAGGCTCAAGGGAGTCTCGGTGATCTTATAGTTCATTACAGGGTTCTCTCCTCATTAGCTAAGGCACTTCATATTCTGGCCAACTCATCTGGCCAGTAACCAAAATGAAAATTCACTTTAGGTTTTGGATAAACATTACAGAATGGCCAAGGCTCCCTTCTATGAACATGGTATTATATAATGATCGCTCTCTTCTCTGTAACATCTATTGTCTATATTAATTATAACATTCACATATTGCCTTGGGATGTTATTATTTTTTACACATCTGGGATCTGGAATCTCATGAGCATTTGTCCCTCTCTACTAGTGTGGATTACAACCCATCCAAGCTTTCTCATTCTGTACAATTGTGGACCCTCCTAATGTGTTCTAGTCCTCTTTCTCCATTTCTCTTTTGACGCTTTGCACAATTTTACACAATATGTACTTCTTGAGAAATGGATTCCAAGAATTCATGATAAAATGCTCTTCCTTCTCTTAGGTAGAGAGGCAATAAACCCAGGATGAATATTACTGCATACGATGACAGATGCATTCTCTGTATCAGTTTGTTTAGATTAGTTGCTTTTCTTTGTTAAAATAGATGGTTTGGGATTAGTAAAAATCTTGATTTCTCCTATGATTCAGAGCTGCCATTTGCTGAGGCAAAAACCCCATCCATTACTTTGACCACACACTCTCAACTCTATCTAGCTTAGTCCTATCCCTCGCTGCATCCCATCTTCCTTTGCCTTCCCCTTCCACTCTGGAACTTTCAGCTGTCTTAATAGCTAATACATTTAGATTAATAGATAATCTTTATCTTAATAGATAATAGATTTAGAGCTAAGTGTGACATTAGAGGTCATCACCTCATTTTAAGGATGAAGAACTGAGGCCCACACGAGTTAAGTAATTTGCCCAAAGTCACGTAGCTAGTAAGTGACAGAGCTCTAGAATTTAGACTCAACTTCTCTGATTCCAAACCCAGCATTCTTTCCAATGTATCATACTGCCTCTTACCTCCAATATTACATAAACTCTTACAAAAAAGAGAAAGAATCCTTTCAAATTACTTTTAGGATACAGTTATGATCTTGATACCTAAATCATGGAGGGACAAAGCAGAAAAGGAAAATTATAGACCAATATCTCTAATGCGACTATTAAAAAAAGTTAAATATTAGCAAAAAGGCCATAGCAACAAATTATACATTTTCCTTACCAACCAGATCTGTTGTGAGCCAAAACTCTCTGGAGAAGAGCGGGGGCTATTTGAATTAATATTGTTTTTTGGTAGATTTACCTGGGACCCAGATGTGGGCCCTTTAGGCAAGGTATATCTAGAGCAAGGAACTCTAAATGTCTGTTAGGAAGCTCTGGAGACCCCAGGTGAATTCCTTATAGGCTACTTTTATCTGATTAACTTTTATTTCCTTGGGGACTACTCTTACCTGGGGATTACTGACTATGTTTTTATTAAAGAAATTATATTTCTTAATTTTGGGGCTGTGAGCGATGCTTTGTGCAGATGGCTCATAGATGGATTCACAGAAACCATGACTTGTATGAGCTGATACAGAATGAAGTGGGTAGAAGCAGGAAAATGATTTATAAAATGATTACAACATTGTAAAGAAAAACACATTTGGAAGACTTAAGAATTCTGATTGATGGCCATCATCAACCATTACTCCAGAGGACTGAAGCGTGCCGCTCACCTCCTGACAAAGAAGTGGTAGACTAGGGATACAGAATGAGAGAGATGCTTTTAGCCATGGTCAATGAACAGATTTATTTTGTTTGTTTATGACTATTTGTTATTTGAAGCTTTTATTAACTTTTTTTGGGGGGGCAGGGGAGAATTGGAAGAGAAAAGAAGGCTAGTGATAAGGAAGAAAAGAGCATCAGCGAACATTTTAAAATGCAAAGAAGACAAGAGAAAGTTGTTTCGAGAACAACATGGACAAGCAGAGCAGCTTTGAAACCAACATGCCTAATGATTATGTACTTTTAAAAAAACCTAAGCTGTAGGTAATTGATAATTCACAGTTTCATGTTCAATCTTTTTTTTCTGCACTTTTTTTGTATATGGAAATGTTCATGGTTTTTAGTGTTTAAGGTCAGAATAACAAAAAAAAAAAAAGAACAGTAGTTTGTTGTTGTTCAGCTATTTCAGTTGTGACCAACTCTTCATGACTTCATGGGGTTTTCTTGGCAAAGATGCTGGACCAGATTGCCATTTCCTTCTCCAGCTCATACTATAGATGAGGAAACTGGGGCTTCCCCAGGGTCACACAGCTGGTAAGTGTCTGAGGATGGATTTGAACCCAGGTCTACCTGACTCCAGCCAGCATTCTCACCACTGTGCCACCTAGCTGCCAGTGCCTAATACTGGTACATTGAACTGAACTTCTGTAGTTAACTTACACCTGCCATGTGTCCCACTATTGCCTTTTAGGTCAGCTACAATTTTGATTCTTTCAAGAAGTCCGTGTGTGTGTGTGTGTGTGTGTGTGTGTGTGTGTGTGTGTGTGTGTGTGTGTGTGTGCATATTTATTTATTTGTTTGTTTATTTACCTCTTTGTCTTTCCCAATAGACTGTAAGTTCTGTCAGGGTTGGGGCACCCTATCTTGTTCTTAATAAATGCTTGTATTCTCTCTTCCCCTCCTTATATTTCAAGTGATGGCATTGAAGCCCCAACTGGTTTGGAACTCTTCATAGTTTATGACATTATCTATTATTCAGTATAATGAAATTCCCAGCAATGCCAGGCTGACTGAAGCCTGAGCAGCTTCTGTAGATTTGCTTATTGCTCTAGACTAACATGATCCACAATCTGCTTCCTTTCACGGTACAGTGCAATGACCATCTTTTAAATCTCTAATGACACCTCAACTCAGAATGGTAATTTTAACATTCCAATTGCTGATGTTTTTATTTTTTGCATTTTCCTGAATAATGCATTATTGTATTCCTATTAGTTCCTGATTCTGAACTTTGAGACGACTTGGGTTTAAATCTAAACTTGCTTCCTTGCTAATTGTATGACCTTGGAAGGTCATTTGAACCATTGTGGACCTCAGTTTCCTCATCTGAGTAAAATGAGAGGGCAGGATTATCTAGATCTCTGCAGTCTCCTCTGACTCTAAATCTATGATACTATATGCTTCCTCCTCAGTCAGTCATTTAACAGTCAACAAGAATTTATTAAGTGGGTGCTACGTGGGATACAAAGAAAACCTGGTTCCTATTCTAAAGGACTCCACATCTTAACGGAGGGAGAAAACATTCAAACAACTATGTATAGAAAACATAGAGAGAATAAATGGAAGGTGATCCTCAAAGGTGAAGGTACTGGCAATGGAGGACTTTGGTAAAGTCTTCCTGCATAAGGTGAGATTTGAGCTGAGTCTTGAAGAAAATCAGGGAGACCAGGAGGTGGGGCGAGGAGGTACAGCATTCCAGAGATGGGGGGATAGTCAGTGAAAAGGCATGGCGGCAGGGGAAAGAGCGCAAGGAACAGTAAGG
Organism: Phalanger gymnotis; assembly: GCA_028646595.1. Lineage (NCBI taxonomy): Eukaryota > Metazoa > Chordata > Mammalia > Diprotodontia > Phalangeridae > Phalanger > Phalanger gymnotis. The sequence continues at coordinate 304,370,631 of CM053626.1, read as the reverse complement.
AGACCTGTTTTGCATATGTGGAAGAGGTAAAGTATAAGAAAACTAGAAAGCTAGTAGGGACCAGGTCATGTATGACTTTAAAAGCCAAATAGAAGATGTTATATTTGATCCAGGAGGTCATAGAGAGCCACAAAAGTTTAATGAGTAGGGTTATGACATGCGAGTGTCATAAGACCTATGCTTTAGGACAGGTCTTTCCCGTCTTGTCCTGTGCTTTCCTAAAAACCTGTGCTTTAGGAAAATTGAGGAAAACAAGCAGCAGGCTATGTAACAGTCCAGCCACGTGATGATGAAAGCCTGCACCACGGTGGTGGCTATATGAATGAAGAGAAGAATGTGTTTACGAGATCACATTTCAATAATCCAAGCACCTGGGATTTTGTCAGTGCAGAGGGATCCCAGTGAGACCCCAGCCCTGTTCCAACTAAGGAGATAGTCCTTGAGCATTGCTTTGCTTGAAAAACTCATCACTAAGGATGAAAAAAATAAATGCGCGACACGGTTGAACTCGTTAATGACTATTTTTCTTCTTTTAATTCTTCACTGTCAATCTCAATGCATTGCCCAGAATCCTCACATGTTAGAGCTGACAAGGACCTCCTACAGCTCTTTTGCTATATTATCTTGAAGTGAGAATTACAAGAACACTGACATAAATCAGATAACAGAGATCAGAAAGTAAAAGGCTGTCTCTAAGATATGTAGGTCATTAGCACCCACACATGACTTGTTCTTCTGACAGGTTATAAAAATGCTGAACAGATTCCAAGGGGGGGGGTGAACTTACACGTGGATGCTCATGTGCCAGAGGCAACTAACTGCTAGTCCCGAAGCAATGTGGACAAAGTGCTGGGCTTGGGTTCAGGAAGACCTGAGTTTAAACCCAGCTTCAGGTCAGACCTAGTCTGTGTGACCTTGGGCAAGTCACTTGACCTTTGCCGGCCTCAGTTTCCTCATCTGTAAAGTGAGGATAATAATAACACCTACCTTCCAGGGTTGGTAGGAGGACCAAATGAGATGGTATTTGTAAGGCACTTTGCAAACCTCAAAGTGCTACATAAATGCTAGCAATAAAAATAATGATTATTATTATAATTAATATTATCTATATTCCCATTAACTAACAACTCAATCAAGGTCCTATCTACTCAGCTACAGATGTAAGGCAAGAGCTCATCTCTGCCTTGTTTTATTTGGCTCTGGAGATCAGTTTGGTGGAATGAGAAACAATACACTGGAAAAAGCCCAAGGTTTTAAGACCAAGATCCTGGATTCAATTGTTGTTGCTGTTCAATTGTCATGACCCCATCTGGGGTTTTCTTGGCAGAGATGCTATTTCCTTCTCCAGCTCATTTTACAGATGAAGAAACTGAGACAAACAGGGTGAAGTGGCTTGCTCAGGGTTACACAGCTAATTAGCATCTGAAGCTGGATTTGAACTCAGGTCTTCCTGACTCCCGGCCTGGCACTCTATCCATTGTGCCACTGATTCTTTACTTCCTTCCTATATGACCTCGAGTGATTTATGTGTATTCTCCAGTCTTCCATTTCTTAATCTATAAAGTAAGAGAGGAAGGAAGGAAGGTGTAATGGCCAGCACCCTGGTATATCCAGGATGGCCGGCTAGCACATCTGCTTTTAAAGGAAAGATAGCTTTAAAGGGGTCAATAATCTTCTTTTAATTACATCCACTGGTTCAGGGGAAAGGTCAGCACCCTGAACGCGGAGAAAATACAAGCAGAGAAATTCACATGATGATCAACAGACAGGGCTGACAAAGTAATACAACCACCTACATACCACCACTGGACCGGGGGAGCACAGATACATCTGAGTAGTCAGGGGGCTCTGAACAAATAGCTACACAGAGTCCTGTCAAAGGAATCAAATGTCCTTCTCATAAGAGAACCCCCAAAGCAAAATATCAACTCAGAGTATATATATATATATATACTTCTCAGAGCCAGAAAGCATCACAACCCTCCTCAGTGGCAAATTAAAAATTTGCAAAAGGTGTGAAAGCCTTCCTGTAAGCAAGCCTCCCCTAAGCAAGTTTTCCCTTTAAGCAAATTCCTCTTAGGCAAGTTCCTCTCCCAATAGGCTGTATGTAATTCAGGATGTATCACAGGTGTGAGCTGGGCCAGAACTCAAAATAGGTCACATAGACCTATTAATGGATGGGGAAGATCTTCCTAACCCATCAACATTACAGAAGAAAGGCAGGAAGGAAGGAAGGAAGAGAGGAAGGAGAATAGGAGGGGGAAGAGAAGAGGGAGGCAGTGAGGGTAAAAAGGAGGGAGGGAGGGAGGAAAGAAATAAGCATTTAAGAGCTTACCATGTGCCAAGCTCTATACTCAGTGCTGAAGATACAAAGAGAAGCAAAAAGAAAGATGCTCCCTGCCTTCTGGAGCTTACATTCTAACAGGGATAAACCAACACGCAAAAGGGAGGGGAGGGGAGGGGAGGAGGAGAAAGGATGGAAGTTGAAGAGTCCAAAAAGTCATGAACAGGGCTGGAAGGGGAGTGAAGGTTCTTTCCAAATCAGACTCCTTTGAGTCTATTAAGCAGAAGTAGGGTTAAAGGGTAGAAGTCACATAGAGGAAGATTGTATAAAATTACAGTGTTTCAGGATACCTTGGGGTCATACTGTCCCATTCCTACCTAAAAAGGCATCTTCTCTAATAAAAACAATAGCTCACATTTAGAATGTTTTGAGGTTTGCAGTGTGCTGCTCATATCTTACGTGATCCTTACAACCCTGGAAGGTAGGTCCTATTATTATCCATGTTTTACAGATGAGGAAATGGAGGCAAGCACAGGTTAAATGGCTCGCTCAGAATCACACTCAGGTTTTCCCGACTGGGTCTGATACTTTATTCACTAGGCTCAAATCGGCTCTACCTGAAAAACTCCAGTAAGAGGGAGCTCACCACCTCCTGTAAGCGGTCAATTCCATTTTCAACCAGCTCAAATTATTTGGACGTTTTTCTCTGTATGAAGGAGAAATCTTTCTTCCTGACACTTTCCCCTCCACCCTGCATTGCTCCTGTTCCTGTCCTCTGGGGCCACGAAGAACAAATCTAGCCCCTCTTCCACAACATAGCTCTTTAAACAGTCTTTATGTGTTCCTATAAATCATGTCTTCTTTATGTAAAATACCTCATCTTTATGTGGCATGAGTTACGTTCAGTCCTCTCACTATCTCTAGCTTCCTTCTCTGCATTTTATCAATATCCTTCTTAAAATGGGAAACCTAGAACAATACTAAAAAAAAATTATTTTTGGCCTTTCCTTGTGTCCCCAATGCTTAGCATGATGCGGGGCACACAAAAGGTGCTTAATAAGTGCTTGTCAACGATTTGAACGTGGCCTGACAATTTCAGCCCAACATAAAGAAAGGCTTTGTAACAATTAGACTTGTCCCTCTGCAGAATGGGCTGCCTTGGCAGGTAGTGAGTTCTCTGTCTCTGGGGACCTTCAATGAAAGGCTGGGTGACCTCATGTAGGGGATATTGTAGACAGGATTTGCAATTTGGGACCAGAGGACCTCTGAAGTGTTCCAACTCACAATCTATAATTCTATGATATTCATCACTAGATATCATCACTAATATTGGTCCTTGGTTCTAATCTGGAGGGAAGGAGGGAATCGAGGGTGGTTAGTGCTTTCCCACTTTTCCTTCATCTTAGTACCTTCCCTCTGTTTATTCTGCATATATCTTGTTTGTACATAGGTGATTGCATGTTATTTCCCCCATGAAACTGAACTTCTTGAGAATGGGGACTGTCTTTTGTGTTTATTTATATTCCTACTGCTTAGCATAGTGCCAGGCAGATAGTAGGCACTTAATAAATGTTAGTTGACTGATATGCCCCAATAAAGTAAAAGAGAAAGAGTTTCCTTATTTTATTGGCCTGTTAAATCACTGCTTCTGTTCCCAAGTAGAAAATTAACGAAGAAAAGAAAAAGAAATTGATTGAGGGTCCACATTCTGAGAAGAGCCATCTTATAAATCATGTTGTCTTCATCGGTGGAGCTCAGAGGGTAATGCTGGAATGACTTCACAGGTTGCCTGCCCTACCCTGTTTGGATGCCTAGGACATCACTGCTCTATGGGGTCTAATAATGTGGCTAGAAAAAGCAAGGATTGCCATCTCAAAGATTCTCAGGCTTGGGCAAGGGTATGCTAAGGACATCCATGCTAGGAGACAGTCCTTGGAACCTGGCCTACACTTTCCCCTCCTTATCTCTGGGCTCAGTCTCAGGGCAAGGCCAGGGAAATACTGTCATCCTGTCACTGAAAAGAGAGGGAGCCTGCTTCTCATCTAGCAAAGAAGTTTATCTGAGACCTGGCATGGTTTACAGGAAAGATCCACCCCTTTCCCCAAATTTACATAAATCATCGAAAGAAAAATAACTTTAGCCCATGCTATGTTGGCATCACCCGCCACATGGCCCTTTCCCCAAGACAGCATTTTCATGTTATAAATCAGGATTCTTGGGGGAATTAAAATAGAATCTAAATACCAGAATGAAAACCACAGTGGATTCGTAGCTGTGGCTGCAACTTGGAGCATTTTGAAACTAAATGCTAATAACTCTGAATTACTCTGGCACTTATATGAATGATAGGATCAGAGACCAAGGGTTGGAAGGCAACTCTGAGGTAGGCTAGTCCATCCCTTTGATTTTACAGATAAAGAAACAGGCCCAGGGAGGTGAAGTCATACAGGTAGTAAGCATTAGATTAGGATTTGAACCTATTTATCTAAGGATATGCTGGTAAATGTTAAAAACAGACTCTCAATACACACACACACATATATATGCTCATAACATATTTTTAAGTTTAATATACATTATTAACACTTCTCCATCATTTTCTTAAGTCTAGAGAAGCAATGTGCAATAAATCTAGCTCTGATTTGTAGCATTTGCTGACATTTTAACCATCGACTGTCATGAGCCAGTAAGGGGGGTTTCCAGCACACCCCAACATTTATCCAACACTACTCATGCAGGGTGAGATGATTAGTCTCTTATGACATTCCCCTACCTTCAGCTGCTCAGTGAAATACAACTTATATATTTCCCAAATATAGCTAACACAAAACTACTGAAAAATGACTTAGTTCTGTGTGTGAAAAAAAGTTTTTAAACAAATGTGCATTATCTGACATCCTGAGTTTCTAGGATACATATAAACTTTTCAAAAACAAGAGATAATGTTTTAGCTCTAAGACTACATGGGTGCACAGTTTGCCAGGACTGGAGTAGGGGGTGTGGAGATGATAGCAGCACTCATATACCGGCACCGTCCAGTAAAGGAAGAGAGGAAGAGGCAGGTCTTAAGTCCTGCAGAAGATGCCTTTAGGGAAACTAGATATGAAGAAAACAGTGACTAACCACTTGGAGGGTATTTATGTGGAATCTAATGTAAGATCTAGAGCAGGCTACTCTGTCATAGTAGGCTACTTTGAGGCCTTAAGAGTCGGTGGGTTCAAGTATAGTGGGTGACAATTTGCGTCGGTAGAAATTCTTCATTGGAAGCTCCCCATATTGATGATATCATAGGGCCAGTTGAAAAAAAAATGTAGATCTGCTAGCGATTTGGAAACTTTCCCATTGGCATTCTGTTGTCATGGAAACCAGAGCAAAGTTAGTTAGAACTGAGAGCGGTATTCCAATGAGCAGTAGATGGAATTCCTGTGTTCCCCCTAACCTCTGCATTCTGGGAGGGGTTTGGTCAACTCGATCACATTTCCAGAAGGCATGTCTCATGTCTCTGCTCCCTGGGAGAGCGACCTCCTGGAATGCCGCTGGTCAGGCCAGGCCAGGGGACGGGAGCACTGTGGAGATGAGGATGTTTCAGTCACTGAGGGGCACTGACGGACAGCGACAAAATGAGTTCCTCTCAGGCTTTTCTGCATCCTCTGTGCTTAAGAGACCTAACTGAGGTCTTCTTCGTTCTTGAAGGATAAGGACCGACATAGAGACCTTGGCCTCTGACGCTCTAGGAGGAAAGTGAACAAGGCATAGGATGGCAAGTCTAGTTCTAGCTTTCAGACTAATAAGATGTAAGATTAGATGACATAGTGCTATATGAATACTAGCTAGTATTATTTACAGATAGGGTGTGTTCATTCTGAGAGCTAGGGTAGCTCTAGAAATGAAGGAAGGAGGGAAACTGGGATAGAGGAAAGAAGGAAGGAATAAAGGAAATAAGAATTTATTATATAATATTTTATTTTTCCCAATTACATTTAAAGACAATTCTTAACATTCGTTTTTTTAAAATTTTGAGTTCTAAATTTTCCTCTTTCCTCCCTCCCTTTTCCCTAAAACAGTAAGCAATTTGATATGTTATATATGTGCAATTGTGTAAAACACGTTTCCATATTAGCCATGATGTGAAGAAACAGAACAAAAGAAAAAATCCACACAAAAATAAAGTGAAAAATAGTATGCTTTGATCTACATTCATACTCCATCAGTTTTTTCTCTGGACGTGGACAGCATTTTTCATCATGAATTGTCTTAAATCATTGTATTACTGAGAATAGCTATATCATTCATAGTTGGGCATCCTATAATATTATGGTTACTGCTTACAATGTTTTCCTGGTTCTTCTCACTTCACTTTGCATCTGTTCATGTAAGTCTTTCCAGGTAATAAGCATTTATTAAGCATCTACTACGTGCTGCGTTGTGCCAAGTAGTGGCGATATAAAAGAGGCAAAAGACAATTCTTGCCCTCCAAGAATTCACAGTCTAATGGGGGAGACAACAAGCAAACAAATATATACTAGCCACCTATACAGAAGATAAATAGGGTATAATTAAGAGAGGGAAGACGCTAGAATTAAGAGGGGTAGAAAAGGCTTTCTGAAAAAGATGAAATTTTAGTTAGGATTTGAATCCAGGTAAGTCAGGAGGTAGAAATGAGGAGAGAAAGCATTATAGGTATGGGCAATAGCCAGAGGAAATGCTTGGACCTGAGAGAGCTGAGGAAGGAAGGAAAGAAGGAAAGAAGAAAGGACCTCAGATATCATTTAGTTCAAGCCCTGCTTGTCTACAATCCCATCTGTGATATCCCTAACCAATGGAGCTCTAGCCTCTACTTGAAGATTTCCAGGAATAGGGCAACCTCTACCTTCTGAGGCAGTCTATTTCACTTTTGGCCAATACCCAGATTCACAGAATCACAGAATTAGAGATCTGGAAGAATTAGAGATCAGTGGCCAAACAGTCCAACCCACATTGGAAAGAAATTCCCCCTTCGATAACATTGCTGACAAGCTCGAATTATTAGAAAGTTTTTTCTCTTCAGTTGGGCTGAGATCTGCCTACCTGTAACTTCCACTCTCTGGTCTTAATTCTGCCCTTTGGAGCCAAGCTTATTCCTGCTTCCACATGGCAAGTTTCAATAAGGGGAGGGTATCTGAAGGGTGAAAGAGGAAAATGCCATAGAAGGGGACAAAGACATCATCTATAGGACCCACTTGGCCTCTTATGTAATGATCCCTGGAAAGATTTTTTTCTCTCTGTCTCTTTCTGTCTCTCTCTCATGCCATCTTTTTATTTGGGCCAGTCCACTCCTACTACTGTGTAGACCCTCTCTTCTGGTGCTGCTCAAACTACCCTATGGAGGAGCTCCAGGTGTTGCTCCTGTAACTGCCTTGCCTATGGGAAGTGCTGCTGCTGAGACCACAGTCACCCAGGCATCTCCAGTTTTCACAGATCCTGGACATAAAAAGGAGTGGTTCCACACCAGGCATAGGTTAATGCAGGTCAGGGGAGAGCTTTTGCTCCCCCCAAACTGATTCTCTAGAGCAGGAGTATCAAACTCAAATAGCAGGGGATCTCTGTGGGCCACTTAGTGACTTAGAAAACCACAAATTAACATTATCTATGTTGTATAGAATTTTTACTTATTTTGTTAAACATTTCCCAATTAAATTTTAATCTGGTTTGGGCCCCACTCAGGAGCTTTGAGAAGGGATATCAGAGGACATCGAGCCTAATCCTCTCATTGTACAGATGATGACGCTGGGATCCAGAGAAGGAGTCTTGCAGGGGACGTGAGCTTTGTTTATTATGTTAGCTGACAGAACAGATTGGTTCCATTTGGGTGCTTTTTCATCTACCAGCAGTAGAGGGAGCTAGAGAGCAAAACATGCTTCCTTTCCAGTCTCATTGTAACAAACATACAGGATACTTTTGTTTGAAAGGTGTAATTTTTTATCTAGTCTTCCTAATGGAAAAGTTTTAAAGCTAAAATGTGGCAGAGCTGTCAGTCTTGCTGCCTATGCACCAGAAAGTGGCCTGCCGAACTTCGAAGTGCAGAATGAACCAGATTAAAATGTAATTGAGAAATGTTTAATGAATTTTAAATAAAAATACAATGCAACATGGAAAACATTAATTTGTGATTTTCTAAGTTGATATGTGGCTCACGGGGATCCGGTTCTATTAGAGTTTGACACCTCAGCATCTTGCATAGGCCTGGACTAGAACAGGCATTTAAACAAATAAAAGTTAGCATTCACATAGTCCTTCAAGATTTGCAAAGGTTTTACAAATATTAACTTATTTAATCATCACAATAACCTTAGGATGTAGAAGCCATTATTATCCCCATACTACAGATGAAAAAGCTGATGCAAGCTTTCGTAAGTTAAGTGACTTGGATAGTATCACATGGCTAATAAGAATCTGGGGTCGGATTTGAACCCTGATTTTCCTGACCCCAGAGTGAATTGAATTCTACCTCCCAGGGTTGTTATGGGGATGAAATTAGATGCTATTTGTAAAGTGTTTCGTAAACCTTAAAGTGTCATACGAGTAGTGATGACAATGGTGTTGAATTGTCATGATTGTCAATGTCATTGTCAATTGACATCAATGATGTTGAAGCGTGCTTACACTGACTGTAGGGGACTATCACATATAATAACGGATATTTGGAAAATGTGCCCTTTTTCTTTTGTCAAACACTCAAATTCCTCTAGTTTAGGGATATGTTGGAGGCAGCTTGGATTGGCTTAGGAAACCGACTGTTAAATTTTCAGTATGTGCATTTATACCTTACTAATTGGCACACATTATAAATGAGAGATTAATTTACTGTTTTCTTGATTGTTTATAGGCTTTTAAAAGTGCTGAAGAAAATGTCGATAATGTGGACTGCACTAAAAAGCGTATTGTGAATACATTTCTTCCAGAGAGCCAGTTGTTAAACATTTAGTAGCACACCACTGAAGGTAGTTGGGAGGAGAAAAAAAAGATAAAGATTGGCCAAGAGAAAGAAACTTTACCTTCCTTTTTGATATTCCGGAAGGAGACATGCGTCTACTTACCAACATTCAATCGAATAGAATTCATTCCTGAAGAGAAGAATGAATACTTTTAGCTAGACAAAGTACTTGTTGATGAGGATATGAGTTGGAGTGACAGAACCTGACAAACCGAATGCAGATTAAATGAGGTGATGGTGGTAGCTGAGGCAAAGAGGGTTAAGTGACTTGCCCAGGGTCACATTGTTAGCAAGTATTTGGGGCTATATTCGACCTCAGGAAAAGTAGGCTTCCTGACTCCAGGTCTGCACCACTAAACTTTTAGGAGAAAGAAAATAGGTATGTATGCCTATTTCTGTAATTGATTTGCTTTGTAGATGAGATAGCATCTTTTAAAAATCCCTTATTTTTATCCAATAATTTTAATTTCTTTCCTCATCTACTATTCTTCTTATTGTTAGACTGCATCCAATGGATTATAAAGTCCTTGAGAGTGGGCAGGATCTGTTTTTTGTTTTTATTTTGTATCCCTCAGAAGGGTGGTGTCAGACTCAAATAGAAAGGGCTCCCCCTTTATATACAAAAGATATATATATATATAAAAGATCCCTGTGGGCAGAATATTGACTCAGCTTTTTTTTCTTTTTTTTGGAGGGGGGAAGGCAGGGCAATTGAGGTAAAGTGACATGCCCAAGGTCACACAACTAGTTAAATAAGTCAAGTGTCTGAGGTTGGATTTGAACTCAGGTCCTCCTGACTCCAGGGTCAGTGCTCTGCACCAGCTAGCTGCCCCTTGACTCGGTTTTAAAATGTAACATCACATTTTATTGTATGCTTATTCTGTAAACTATTTCCCAATTACATTTTAATCTGGTTTGGGCAACACTCAGCAGTATTGTAGTCCTATGTATCTCCTGTCTTTGACAGACATAGGAACTTAATAAATGCTTGTTAAATTGAATTAAATCAGAGATGCTGCTAAGTAGCAGTTTTGACTGTCTTGACTCATCACCTTTTGTTCCCTAATTTCCATCCTTTAATGGGGGTGCTATGGAAATTCTGTGGAGCCACAGACTTTCAAAGTTGAGGCTTTTAGATCACTTATCTATTAATTACATGATAGTCCCAAAAGTCTCAGGGCAGTTTTGAGCTTTAATAGGTAATATAAGCTGTAGCATGTGTAGCAGCCACATTCACACATCTGTCCCAGGAGATGGACTAAACCAGAATGAGGGTAACCAGTTGGTTTCAAACCTGTTGGTGAGTTAGGGGGATGACTACCCCAAGCATGTGAAGACTTTCCTGGCAGAACATGTAGACGAGAACTATTTGTTCCAACGGCTATGAAAATGGCTGAAGCAGGCACTGTGTACTATACTACAGCTGCTATATTATATACTATAGCTGATAGCTATAATAGTTCATCTCAAATTTAATCTTTTAAGACTTCGGGGACACCCATATTAGAGGAAGCCGAACTGGGGGTCGTTCAAAATAGTCGACCAGAGGACAGAAGGAAAGAAAAATACTGAAAAATCCACAAATTGGATCAATACCTGAACAATCCTTAAGCAGAAACACTAGTCATGTCCCACAATGAGACACATACCATTTTATTCAGCCAAGTCTAGTTTAAAAAAAAATGGACTTCAAAAACTTGACAGGAAAACAAACCAAAAATTTTCCTGAATATCAAAGCCTACATTTACAACTTCTAAATAATCTGTAATTTTGAATTTTATACTGTTGTATATAGTATAAAAGATATAAAAGATGTATACGAGTATGTTCTATACTCTTTTCGTTGTGTACCTTAAATATACTCATTGCCACCTACCAAGAGTCTACACACATTTGTCATTTTTAATATTTAGAATTTTAGATACTTCTATTATGGCAGCATACGATCCTTTACATGGGAATGTTTGGAAGTCTCCTGTATGGAGAATAGTTATTTCTGTGGCTGTTGTAACATATTTTTAAACCTCAAGTATAACATATCCTTTATCATTATGGTATTGTGAGTGCAAATTTTACTAAGCCGAATTTGACGAGCAGGATAATCATTTGACTTTCAAGGGATACTGTGGAGGGTACATTGAAGGGGAAATTATGGACGTTGAAGAAGAAGCCTTAAAGTCTAGTGATTCAATAAAACAAACCAAAGCCAACTTCTTTGAACATTTAATCCAGTTTTATTTTTTTCATTATAAATGCCAACTTTTTATTTTTCAGAAAAGAAACTTTAAAAACTTGTAAAGAATGTATCAAAATACTGCTATGGTTGGTAGAAATGGATTTCCACCAAAAATCAGGTTTCCATCAAAAACTTGGAGTGAGGAAGGGAGACAAAAAGATTGTCAAACTATTATAAAATCTGTATTTTTAAAGAACTCATTCCTAAGGAAGAGATTCACACTAAATTAAAAAAAAAAAGATCTTCATCTGCACATTTTCCAGAGGTTTTGTTTGTTTGTTTAAAAAGCAAGAAATGCTGGCAATCACAATATTAAAAACATAACCAAATGAAATTCCCCGTCCCCCCCTCCCCCCCCCAAAATACCAACTAATTTCTCAACACTGGTGCAGTATTTCATTGAGAAAAGTTCATTGGAGTGTTCAGAGATCCTCTCCAAGGATTAGGTTTTATACGTGTCTTTACACATACACACACAAACACACTTTTGCATCCCTCCAGTTGTAGTACTGCTTTTAGGGACCAACATACAGCACCCAAGGGCCATCAGTCATTTCTTGTTCCCACCTCTGAATTAAAGAATGCTGAGTGCTAGAACTTCAGGAGAACTCACATGCAGAATACATTACCCAGGTTCCCTCTGGCTTCCACTACAGAAAATGCATGCCCAAAGCCTTCCCACCCAGTGGCTTTCCCAAACCATGACTTTTTTCTGTTTAGCATCGACTCAAGAGTGCTAATGAAAGTAATTATTTTTGTTGTTCAGTCATGTCTGTCTGACTCTTCGTGACTCCATTTGGGGTTTTCTTGGTAAAGATCTTGGATGAGGAAACTGAGGCAAATCAGTTTAAGTGACTTGTCCAGGGTCACACAGCTAGTAAGCGTCTGAGGCTGAATTTGAACTTAGGTCCTCCTGCTTCCAAGCTTAATGTTCTATCCACTGTGCCACCCAGGAGCTGAAAGTTGCTTTACTGCTTTTCCTCCTAGTGAATACATACAGGATGGGGGGGGAGCAGGAATAAGCCAATTAAATGAGATGATGCTGGTGGCCTTTTCCAACCTGCCGATTTGCACACTAAGTGCTGGGAAGTCTTTGCTTTAACTCTAGATATTTTGGCATTTCTTATTCACATATACCCTGGCAAGTCACTTAACCCTGTTTGCCTCAGCTTCTTCATTTGTTAAGTGAACTACAGAAAGAAAAATGACAAACCATTCCAGGATCTCTGCCAAGAAATCCCAAATAGGGTCATGAAGAGTCAGACACAACTGAATACCTACTAAGGTGACAAAGCTTTACTCACAACAATCCTGTAAGGTAGGGAGGGCATGCAATATTATATATTTATTTTACAGATGAGAGTACAGAATTAAAGACCTTTTGAGTGACTTGCTCTGGGTCATATGGCTAGGTGGCAGCCATGCTAGAATGTAACTTGGGTTTTTTGATTCCAAGTCCAGGGCTCTCTCCATTCTATTGGGCTACCTTCTCATGTTTATCATAGGAAAGCATCTCTACTTGAGATTTCATTTCAAATATTTTACACGAGTTCTCTAGCACTAGTGGAACATGTTTAAAGGGGATTGGCAGGAGTGCGGCAAAGGTTACTGGTCCCCATAAGTTTCTGCTCTATGGGACTGTTTAATATTATTTGTAACAGAATATTTGGATTTTGCTGGGAGAAATTTACAGATGGAAGGAAAATGCTGGGAAATTTAGGGAGATAAAAGACAGCAATAAGGTCACAGAGTTCTCATCCAGCCATTTTAATAACTTCTGAACCAGTAACAGAACATTCAGTATAATTACATGAAATTATGAATCATGACAGTACTTGGATTATGGAAATGGATGTTCCTTCTCATCAAACAAGGATTCCACACCAACGAATCCCCTGTGGTTCACACTCCTGAATCATCCATCATTTGAGAAATCAGTCTCTTCAGTTGAGTCCCTGGGGAACTCAGTTCATCCTGTTTCACTTCCTAAATACACATTAATGTCCAGTGGCAATGCAAAGTCTGGTTAACTTTCTCTTTTCCACATGTTGTCTGAGGACAGAAACTAGGAATATGTGGTCTACAGAGAAGGGCTACAGATGGTATCCTGAAAACGGTCTAGGAAAGTTAACCAACTTCTTACCAGGAAGGTCCAACTATCCCATGTGCAATTTGAACGCGTTTCAGTATTTAGCTTCCCTTAAATCTGTTATGACTGAGGAAATGAAACATCTTGACACTAGAGATCATGGTGAAAAGAGAAATATTTTAGAATAAATCTACTTACTTTTAGAAGGGAAAACAGAGGTAACAAAAACTGTAGTTACATTTTGATGAGATTATCTTTTAAATGGAGCAAAACCATTGATGAAGCCATATATCTTTGTAAAAAGCCATACTTTTGGATGAAAATACACTATTTTAAAATTTTTAATTAATTTAATTTTTAGTTTTTTTTTCTAAATTTTAGTGGCTACAACACTTTTTAAAGTGTATTTTAACACACTTTCTTCTAATACTTAAAATTCTCTTAAATTAAGCCGGTTAGAATAAAAAGCTTGCTTTTAAAATGGTCTTAAAAGTTCTTTCTTCACCAACCTGTTGACCAGTAGCTCAAATTTAGTACAGCCATATAGAAAAAAAGTCAATTCCACCTACACCTGAGGATGTGTGGATGAAACCTTGTGGTGGCACAATGCCAGGATAATGCCAACCGAGTTAACTAGCCAATTTTTTTTGGGTTAGTGGCCAGATCCTCTTGCTGGTAACTTCTCTCCTGACAGTGCAAGCGGGGAGGGGGAGGGGAGGGGTGGTTTGCATAGATACAGGATCACTTGGAGAGGGTATTTGGCCATCCAGGTCTAGTTGCATTAATTCAATCCAGTAGCTAAGAGCACTGACTAGGAGCAAATCGAATCTAGTTAGATGAGTGGTAGAAAATTCACGTTTCATTAAAAAAAACCTACCTCCTATTTTTTTTTTGGGTGGTGGAGGAAATAAAAGTATTATTGGCTAATTTTTGTCATCATTGTCCAGTTGTTTCAGTCGTTTCTGACTCTTCACGACCCCATTTGGGGTTTTCTTGGCAACAATACTGGAGTGGTTGGCCATTACCTTATCCAGCTCATTTTCCAGATGAGGCAACTGAGGCAAAAAAGGGTTAAGTGACTTGCCCAGGGTCACATGGCTAGGAAGTGTTCGAGGCTGAATTTGAACTCAGGAAGCTGAGTTTTTCCGACTCCAGGCCTGGAACTCCGTGCGCTATGGTGCCATCTAGCCGTTTTTATGGGCTGATTACATGATCTGAAAACATTTCTACTGTTCCCCGAGACTCAAAGACAGAGAAAATGACCAAAAATTGGGGCAAAACCTATGATAATCTTCTTCCATTTAAAAAAATTGTATCTGAAACATTTTGGTTCTGTATTACATAGTGATTGTGTATATATATATATATATATATGTATTATATATATGCATATATATGAAACTCTACCTAGATATATGCATTTATATACACACTAAGCAAATATCTCTGTATCACTATATTTGCCTGTGATCTATGAGTTGGGTTGTTATTTTTGGTCTAGACCTGGGATTTCATCCATTTGAGGGTAATCCTGGAAACTCCCTGCACTGAAACACCGGCGATTTGTAATAACTTAGTCTCAGAAAACTGCCTAGGGTTGCTAAAAAATGGAAAAAAAATTGCCCACAATTGCAAAGAGAGAAGTGTCGGGGATGAAACTTGAACCTGGATCTTCCTTTTCATTAAACCATCCTGCTTGTCATTGCTTATGACTCAAAGGCATCTATCTCTATATAACTCTCCTCAGCTATATGTATTTATCACTATTTGGATATGTATATTTATGTGTGCACACACGTATACATGCATACACGCATCTGTATGTATATTTACATACACACATATCCACAGAGACATATGGATAGAAAGAATGCTACACATACATATTTATATCTTCTTGGGATGGTGTGTCTACTGCCTATGAGTCTTTTCTAAACTCTCAGAACAAAATCTGACCACCCTCTGCTGGGATCCCTGAGAACTTGAATGCCCTGACTGTAGGGTTTGGGTAAGTCTGGGTACAGAGGGAGACTTTACACAGCTTACTCCTCTTCAGAAGAAATGTTAAAAGCCTAGGCAGTCCTAAGGAACCTTGCCTTTTTTCCTCTGGCCAACCTTTTTTTCCCCCACCCCCACCCTGCCCCAGCCCTTCTGTTCTCTGTACCGCCATTCTAGAGAAAAATAAATAAAATAAGCTAGACCTTCTCATAACTGAATGACTAACTTTTCACTATTCTGAAATAAAAAGGCAAATTAAGAAAAAAAACCCAACCCTATGTTTAGGGTGCTCTATTCCCAAAATGCTTTCCAGTCTGAACAGATTAGGTCCTCAATGAGGCATTTTAATGCCAAGTTACATTACAGAAAAAGACTTTAAAAATGTATACTTCCTGAAAGTGTGCCTATCAATTTTATTATTTATTTTTGCAACGTTGCATACAACAGAAGGCAAAACACAAAGTTCTTTATAGGAAGAAGCAGATATAATCTTAAAGAACTAGATAAAGATGTGAGATAAATTTGTGTTTAAGTGACATATTTGCAATTTTGAGAACTCATTGTGAGCAAATATCAGGATATGGCAGAAAATTTTTGCTATGTCACTACAGATCATGCAAATGGAAAAATTGGATGTTCTGAGTTAACAGTTACTAATTTTCTGTATTTAATTAAGATTAAAAAGCTCAATTTTGTACCTCCCTTCTCCCCTTTCCCCGAGTTTTTTTGTTTTGTTTTATTTTTTGCAAGTAAATAAGAATTTGTACCCGTACAATAGTTCAGCAACTGGGGAGGAAAGAGGTAGACTTTGAGGATCTCTTCTCAAATGCAAGAGTCACTAAGCAAGTACACCAGGGGTCCCCCTCTCCCCTGATGAAAGACTAGCCATGCTCCTACCTACAGCAGCAAATGAAAGCAATTGATTACAGACAAGTAAAACACAAGACTGACCTGAGAATCCTAGTAGAGAAGCAAAAACAGGAACTATGTTACTAGCAGGTGCTTAAAGAAATAGGTGATTTCCCTAGATCCTCTGTACCTTAGAAAAACGAATCTCTTTGGATTCGGAGTCCCCAGTTACATGATATAAAACAATTGTACGTCATACATTCCATGAATAGAAAACTTTGGGGTGAATTTTTAAAATGGGGCTTTGGGGAAAAATGGGAAGAAGATTTTTAAAGAGCATGCAAGTTTTTCACCTCTCCCAAATACCTTGTCCTAGAGTTTGTGCAATGGCCTAAGTAAGGCAGGAGATTTGTCAGTGTTCCTCACGTATTTCCTCCTGCAGTGAAGAGTAAGGAAGACTCAACCAAGTTAGCGTTAAGAGGAGAAAAATAAATGCACCTCTTCAACGATGCATCCAGGGTAATACGTATTAAGAATGTTAATCAAAGTTGGTGGGGTGGGTATTTCCAGACAAGTGCCTTGATGATCTTGGTCTTAAATGTCAAAAGTGAGTGAAAGCCATTTTAAAACCAGAGATCTCGGATAGCTAAATGGGAAGGGAAGGGGAAGGGCACCACTCAGCTCTTCCAGTTCCAAAGACAAGTTGGGAATGGTTTCAGTGGCTGCCTGTCCCCACGTCACTATGGACCTATCCTGCATGGAGCAGCTCAGTAAGTTAAAGGGTGATTACTCCCAGAAAGCACATACTCTTCAGTGTTATTTTTTTTACCCATGGGGCTTGGGGCTAGCTGAGGCATTGTGTATATATGTCTGATGTATAGATTCTCCCTATCAGTTTTTCCTCTTTTCAACTTAAAAAAAAGGGATTTTATTTTTTTAAAAACAACTTTTCATTCGAAGTCCCAAGGAATATTTCTTTTTCATTATTATTTTGAGACACAATGCATCTCCTTCCTTAGTTCAACATTTATCCAAGCACGTCTGCAGCCTTTCTGTGGTGGGAGGAGACAGGGTGTTCAGCAGGTTTTCCTCCACAAGCACAGAGCTCCGCTTCAGCGATGGGCATGCTTCCAGCTCTGGAGGGAGGGCCTCCAGGTGGTTTCCAACGAGCTCTAACTGCACCAGGTTGGTCAACTCCCCGATGAGGGGGGGCAGAGTCATCAAGCTATTCCTCCCCAAGAGTAAGGTCTGCAGCTTTTTGCACTGAAACAATCCATTTGGCAGCGTCTCAATCTAAGAAGAAATAAAGAAGACATGGAAGCTGAAGGCTCAGCTCATGGAGGAAGAGTCTATTACCCAAAGCTCCAGGAAAGACACCACCCAGATGAGCCCATAGAGCAGAGGACCTTAACTTGGGGACTGGGAATTTTCTAAAAAAAAATTCAAAAGCTGAATTTCAATATAGTTGGTTTCCCTTGCAATCTTTTGCATTTTACTTTATGCATCTAAAAACATGTTCACAGGGGTCCATGATGACAAAGGGTCTCTGCCAGTGGTCAGTCTCTCTTTCCTCAAACAGGGGTTGAACCAGAAAGCAGACAGGGCAGGCTTGTGTGTTAGTAAATATCTGGTAGTCAGGTATAAGGGCTTAACTGAACTCACACCTGGCACCAATTCCTTGCCTCATCTTTCCATGTTTATTGGATGTTTTTCTCCTGAGCACATTCTGTGTGTTCCAGACATAGGCCAGACTTCTGGCTATTCTCCATACAAGCTATCTCACTTCCTGCCCTGGTGCTTTTGGAAGGCTGACCCTGGAACATACTACCTCCTTACCTCTCTCGAGGGAGTGTAAATAGCAATTGTTTCTGTTTTGGCCAAAAACCCTGAGGATCTTCCCCTCCCAGATGATTTTTTTTTTGACTAGGTAAAAGAGGTCATTTTTTGCCTCATTTCTTACCTAGCTTTAATCACTTAATGGGTATTGCCTCAGTCAAACTGAGACCTGGGAAAGACCTTTGCTTAAAAAGGCCAAGGTCTCTCACTGCATCCCAGGCCATCTCCAGTCATCCTGATCTATATCTGGCTACTGGACCCAGATGGTTCCAGAGGAGACAGTGAGGCTGGTGACTTTGCATAGCCCTGCCTCACTTAAATCCAATTCACTTGCAAGTCATGGCATCATCTTCCTGATGTCACGGTCCTCCTCAAGAATGAAGGACAAACAACAACGACCACCTCACCCCTATCTTTCATCAAGGCTCAATTCAAAGGTCACTTTCTAGGAGACCTGTCTTGATCTTTCCCTGCCCCAGTTACTGACATCCCACCCCATCTCAAAATTACTGTGAATTAGGCTTAAAAAGGTACTAGACAGACCTGTGACTTCATTAGTGAGAGTAAGTGGCTGGATCCGCCTGTGCCATCAAGGACCTTCTCTGCCACTTAACCTCGGAATTACCCGTAGGACTGAGGGAATAAATGGGCTGGAGAGAAGTAAGACCCGAAGAGAGCTCCTTTGGTCTCCGAGGCCAGTCCTTTATCCACTCCTCCATCCATGCTCCCTCTGAACTATGGCTGGGCTAGGAAAGTCCCAGCTTTTGCTCTTTCTGTGAGATTCAGTCAGTATCTGCTGAGGTAAACATCTCTTCCTCTTTCTTCTCCCATACTCTCCTCTTTATCCACATCAGTTCTGCCTTTCCAGGCAACATCCTCCTCCAGACTCCCTTTGCTTTCTGTACTCCAGAACTCCTCGACAAGATCCTCTTCATCCACAATCTTGTCATTTCACAATCTACCATCTTGTGGTCACAGAAACCTGCCCCTCTCTAGAAGACTCTACAGCCCTGCCTACCCTCTTGAGTATTAGGGGGGTTCATCTTTTAGATATGCTGGGCCAGGAGTGGTTGACCCATTCCATGCTCTTCGTGACTATCTTCAGTCTGTCTTTCTGGTATCATCACTCAGCAACTTTTCTCCTAAGAGGGTCGCTCCATTTATACAGCAGTTAGGAAGCTCAGTGGATAAGGCTTGGAGTCAGAAAGACCTGAGTTCAAATCTGACCGTAGACATTTACTAGCTGTGTGACCCTGGGCAACTCATTTAACTCTGTTGGCCTCAGTTTTCTCATCTGTAAAAAGAGCTAAGAAGAAAATGGCAAAAGACTCCAGTGTCTGTGCCAAGAAAATCCCATGGACAAAGATCCATGAGGTCATGCAGAGTCAGTCACGAGTGAACAACACCACCACCACCCAACCCAGCTTGTAGTCACAGTCATACATAGACCTGTGTCACTCTTTCTTCTTTTTCAGAGTTTGCTGCCTGGCCCACAGGCTTCTTTCTTCTCCACCCTAAACCTTATGTTGATACTTGGGATGTTGAAGGGGCATCAACACTAACTACATCCACCCATCAGTCCCCATGACCTCAAGCTTCATTCCACTTCAGTCACATACAGGGATGCTTACAACTTGGGCCTCAATATTACTTATCTTTGCCCCTAAACTCTCTCCTTCCCCAAACTTCTCTATGTCTATCTAAAGCACCTCTATATTCTCTTCCATTCTTCACTCTCCTTCATCCCATGTACATGTACCCAGCGTGTGGCCAAGTCTCCCTGCTTCTCCCTTTGCAACATCTCTCAGATGAGGCCCCTTCTCTCCCCTCACACAGTGACCACTCTAGTTCCAGGCCCTTTCACCTCTTGCCCAGATTATGACAACAGCTTCCTCACTGGTCTCCCTCCCTCTAATCTCCCTCTGCTCCAGTCCATCCTTCACATTGCTGCCAGAGAATTTTACTTTCTCGTAGTTCTAGACACATGATTCCCCTACTCAGTTTACCCCAATGGCTATCTATTGCCCCTAGGGTAAAATATAAATGCCTCTACTTATCTTTTAAAGTCGTATATGACCTGGCCTCAACCTCTGCATCCTCATTGGATTCCCCATTGTAGGATCCTGACAAACAGGCCTCCTCTCTGTTCTTCCTGAAGGCCATTCCATCCTCCTTCTCTGCATCTTTGCACTGGCTCTCCCCCATGCTTGGAATGCACTCCCTCCTCTTGGCCGCCACCACACAGAATCTGTCTATTCCCTTAAGATACAGCTCAGGCACCATCTTATACACAATCCTTGCGACTACTAATGACCTCCCTCCCAAACTATCTCACGTTGGATATATTTGTACTTATTACATATTTGATATCTCCGCCCCCCCCATTAGAATGGAAACTCATTAAGAGCAGGGATCGTTTTATTCTTTACAGGCACCTAACAAAGCACCTGAACAAAGAAGATGCCTCATCAGTACTCATTGCTTGATAAATGATCTGAAACTCTGCAATGCCTCTCTGACTGCAACCTCCCATTCTGGCATCATTCTATTTAACTTATTCTTCCCAAACATAGGTAGACTTAGCTGGAAGGGGACCACGGAGGTCACTGAATCCAAACTCCACATTGTACAGATGAGAAAACTGAGGTGGAAAGAGGCAAAGTGGCTTGTTTAGCACCATACAACTGGTAAATATCTATGGCAGGATCTGAACCCAGGTCTTCCTAGCTCCATGTTCAGTACCTGATCCACTGTACCATGCTGCCTCCTCACGACATGATCTTCATCCTCCCTGTGACCTCCAGTCCTTCTCCTCGTCCACGTCTTCTCTAGTCATATAACATCTTCTCTTCTCGAATCTCTTGGCCTGCGGTCCTTCCGCATTTTCTGCCTTGCCAAACCCCAACAGTCAGTCACCTTCCACTCTCCTACTCAAATGCTGTTGAGCACGTCTATAGAAGCCAAGTAACCATGCCTACTAAGGTTGTTCTAAATTTATGTCGTTTAATTTCAATGGGGCCATCACTGCTTCATGACTGCCCCTTTATCCTTCCCTGAGTGAACTCTGCACAACATCTATTACAAACCTTCCCCTTCCCCATTTCCTTCAGCATCATTCCCTCCGCCTAGAAAAAGCTGCCAAAACTTCTTAACCCCTTCATTTCCACACTTCCCTCTTAGCCCCTTGCAATCTGAATGTCTCTAAAGCATTTTCAGATTCAATGTGTCTGGCCTTCTCTAGTGTGCGGTAAGGAGGGAAGAAGGGAGGGAGGTAGTTCAGAACTTAAAATGTAACAAAAACAAATAAATAAAATTAAAAAAAAAACAAATCTAACACATCCAAAGCAGACATCATTAACTTTCCTACTAAACCCACTCTCCCAAACTTCTTTAATTTTTGCTTAGGGCACCATCGTCCTTCCGCTTACTCAGGTTTCCAATATAGATGTTTTCAATCTTTCCCTTGCCACATATATCCAGTTTCTGGTAGGAGGCAAATTGTTGGGTTTTGTCTGCTTAACTATCTGGCCATTCTTGTACGTTTTATTGGGAAGCTTAATCCATTCACAGAGTTATAATTGTTAGATATTTATTTTCTTCTACTTAATTATCTTGTATTGATTTTCCACTTTCTTGGGTCACTGTGTAGTCTCTGTGATTAGCTTTGCTTAGGATAATTTGATCCCAGTCTCCACCTCCAGGCTTTCCCTATCTCCCCCTCCCGTTTTCTTGTTGTGTCCCAAGTTTGTTGAATTTGCTTAAATTTTTATTTATTGTTATAGAGTATCTGCTATTCAACAGTGTAGCATATGCTGAATTCTTAGCACCTCATTCCACCACCATCTCAGTCAATCATTCCTTTTACACTGAATGCCATTCGCTTGTGGCATTCTTTTCCACTAAGTGTTAATTTACTTCTGTTTTTATGTCTTTCCCCTTTGGTCTAATCTGAAATCTAGCCTGCCATTCACAGCATCATAGGACCAGAGATTTAGAGCTTACTCTGAGAAGTGTGTCTCCCAAGATACACACCCCCTCCCCCAATAGAATGCCTTTTTAGCTCACTCTCCCACATTCCCAGGCAGGTCAAAGAATGCAAAAGACAGAAGAGACTGCCTTTCTATACCTGCCTGCCTTTGAGAAGAGACTGGGAAGTATCTCCAAAATAATTTCTATTTTATGCCTCATTTCTTCCAACCTGAAGGATTTCCCTCAAAGTTAATGTCCCACTTCCCCTACACACATAATGATTCATTTATGGTATAATGTGGATTTTAGCACCTGGATTATTAATTACATTCTTTATCCTTCCCATGGCCCAATTCCTTTAACTTTTTAGTCCTCTTAGGTATTTTCTCTCTCTCAATAGCAGCCTAGAGTCAGGAAGACCTGAGTTCAAATCTAGTCTTAGACATTTACTAGCTGTATGACTAACTAGAACAAGTCATATAACTTCTGCCTGCCTCAGTTTCCTCAACTATAAAATGGGGATAAAAACAGCACCTACCCTGCAGCACGGATGTAAAGATCAAATAAGATATCTGTAAAGTGCTTAGTACAGTGCCTGGCACACAGCAGATGCCACATAGATGTTTATTCCCTTCCTGGCCTTTCCCTTTTTCTTTCTGGCTCTTCACCCACGTAAGAAAAAACCGGAACAACAGCCTGGCCTTGATCTAGAACCAAGAGTTAACTTTCTTGTTTAGTCCTCTGTTGATGATACTTACTTCACTTTCTTATGTTTCCCCTGTTTAAAATGTTTACACACTGAAGTCAGTTCACCTGTGGTCTCTTTTGGAGGAATGATCTATTTGTTAAATGTCTATTTTCATTGAAAAGAATGTTCTGCTTTAAAAGATGTAGTTTTAGCATGCATCTTGTCTTTGGAAAAAAAGATCTTTCCGAAAATTAATCCTTTATGTTGTTGTCTCCTTGTAGACAAAGTGTAATCTTGGATTATTCATATTTATTTTCTTAATAAAGGCTATCTGAATTACTTGCAATATTTTTCATTTTGACACAAGCATAACCACCACATTCCTTAGTGACTGAACCATAGAGTTACACTCTTTAGGTGATTAGTGGATTTTATGAATCAGAACTTGCCTTTCAGTTTTCAATATTTCTAGGCAATTTTCTTGCATTTTTTCTTGTACTTAGGCTTTCTACTTCATCCTGGTTTTTTTTTTTCCTGTGAGACACAGGTCTCACATTATTTCTGAATATCTATCCTCAATGTTAGTAATTTTGGTGAGAAAATGCATGTAATTTGCCCAATGTTTTTTTTTTTTCCCAAATCTTCCTCTAGGAAGTATTTCTGAGAGCTATGGCTGCATTTTCTCTTCAAGACCTCTACTGTTTTCAAACTATCTTCTGCTGTATGTTCTAAATTACCTATTATTTTCATTTGTCTTATTTCTCAGATTTCCCCTGCTCTGACATT
Source organism: Phalanger gymnotis (assembly GCA_028646595.1). Taxonomy (NCBI): domain Eukaryota; kingdom Metazoa; phylum Chordata; class Mammalia; order Diprotodontia; family Phalangeridae; genus Phalanger; species Phalanger gymnotis. Next base: position 304,346,922 of record CM053626.1, on the reverse strand, counting down.
CCTTTCCTTCCTTCCTTCCCTATCTTGACCTTTTTGTTTTAAGTCATGTCTGATTCTTCATGACTCCATTTTGGGTTTTCTTGGCAAGGATACTAGAGTGGTTTGTCATTTCCTTCTTCAGCTCATTTTATAGATGAGGAACTGAAGCAAATGGTTAAGTTATTCGCCCAGGGTCACACAACTAGTAAGTGTCTGAGGCTGCATTTGAACTCAGGAAGGTGAGTCTTCCTGACTCTAGGCCTGGTTCTTTATGCACTATGGCGCTACCTAGTGGCCTAATCTTGACCTTATGGTTAATTAATTCAACTTCTCCCTGTCTTTTGCTTTTGAATTTCTTGCCCTCCCTTTCTTATCACAGATCATTCTTTGCCAAACCCCAGCCCCGAATTACTGCCACCATGTGCTCCTCCACTCCTGTGCTCATTATGCTGAATCAAGCTAGAAGTCATACAAGTGTATTTATTTACTAGGTGTACTACAAATCCATATCCATCCAACTTTGACTGGGCCCTCAATGCAGCAATGAAATTCTTTAATGCTCCCTAACTGATTCACTGCTTCACTCCCCAAAGATGCTGGCTAACGTCTTCCCTTTTCTCAATTACTGACCCTCTCAGGTAAGGACCTTACCTTCTCTCCATTTCCTCTCCTCCACCCTTTGCAATCTAGCTTCTGACCTCATCATTCAACTGAAATGCTCCTTCCAAAGTTAGTAATTTTCTCTCAATAATTAACTAATTTGACAGTATTTTCTCAGTTCTCAAAATTTAAAAAAAATGCAAACCTCTTCCATTTTCCCCATTCTCCCTTAATTCTAGTGTATTCCCTTTGAGATTACCTCCAACACATCTCGTATGTACATAATTATTTGTATGTTGCTTCCCCAATTAGACTGTGAACTGCTTGAGGGCAGGGATTATTTCTGTCTCCCTAGCACTTAGCACAGTGCCTGGCACATAGTAGCTGCCTAACAGATGCTTGCTGATTTGACTTTCTGCCCTAGAGGTTGGGGCCAGGGGGAGGACGGGTGTGAGGATGGGGAGGGGGCTGGAATTGGGACAACATCAATGTCTACTGAAGCAAATTCTGGAAGTGAAGGCTGATTGGTAAGGAATGATGGCGGGTGTCTGGTCGCTTCAGGTTAATCGGGAAAAGCTCCTCAAAGAAGCAGATTTTGATCTGATTTATCAAAGACGAGAAGAAAAGTAGCCAGAAGAAAGCTGGCTTGCTTGGAGCAGTAATGCCCTGACACTGGAGAGGACAACAGTTAAATCTGTGGGGAGAATGGGAGAGGGATGCCTTAAAGCACCATTTACTCTGTATATATGTAGTGTATATTCAATTGTTGCTTTCATGTTGTCTCCCTCAATGGAATGAGTTCCTTGAAAGCAGGGTCTGTTTTTGCCCTTTTTTTTCATTTGTCCAGAGCTTAACCCCGTGCCTTGGCACACATAGCAGGTTCCTGGTACATGTCTGGTTGACCGAATGACTTGGAATGGACATATCTATTCTATTTCTTTATATAGTCTTCTTTGATGATAATGTCTGATGCAAGAGTCAGACAGCATCTACTCTGAAGGCCTCCCATCTAGCCCTGTGACTCCTACAGGCATTTTCCAATTTGAATCCATAAACACTTGCTCAATACTGACTATATGGGGGCACCGTGCTCCGTACTGGGGAGTAATGCAAAATCGTAGAGAAAAGGTGTCCCTTGTCCTCATGCAACTGAAGGATCTAGTATGGGGATATGACACAGACGCCAAAACGCCTATGATAAAAACGCTACTCTGACACTCTTATGGTTTACGGTCTGCAAAGCACTTAACAAACACCTCATGTGCTTGGTGCAATAACACCATGATGCAGGAAATGAAGTGCCATTATCACCATTTAACTGAGAGTCCAGAAGGCTAACTTTCCAAAGCACACATAAAAACTAAGCAGCGGAACTGGGGCTTGAACCCAGCTCTTCTCTTTTCAGATCCAAAGCTCAGTGAGTATATGGGAGGTGGAAACACAATGAGATATGAAGTCCAGAGGGAGAAAAATCACTAACAGTTAGAAGGCAGCATGGTGCAGTGGAAAGAATATTGAATATGGAGTAAATTTAGTCAAATCCTGACTTTGCCGCTTATTACCTGTGTGAACATGGGCAAGTTAATTGATTTCTCCAGGCCTCAGTGTCCTCAACTGTAAAAATGAAGAGGGCAAACCATATATCCTTGGTTTTAGGGTCTTTATAGCTGTAGATATATGATCCTATCATCAAGGAAGGCTTTATGGGGGAGATGGCATCTAAACTGGTCTTTGAAGGAGAAACAGTCATTCCATCAGTGGAAGGGAGGGTGGGTGGGGGGGAATATTCCAAGCATTTAAGACAGTAAGACCAAAGGCATGAAGGTAAGAAAGCTCAGGGTCTGAGTGGGAGAGCTAGGGTGGAAGGTCATGGGATCATCTCCTTGGAGACAGGTCATACAAACATTACTGTATCCATTTTTTAGATCAAGGAAAGTATGGTTGTGAAAGGGAGGTGAGTTACTAATGGTTGACTGCTCAGTAAATGTCAAACCTGGAATTCAAGCCTTGATTTTCTAGCTATAGTTCAGATCTTCCTCTAAGATACCAGCAATCACTGGATGGTGATGCCACATGAGCCTATGTGTTCCTAAGGAGAATCCTGCCATAGGGGATCAGAGTTATTCTGACAAAGGAGAGGCCACTTGAAGAGAAGAGCTGCAACTGTTCAAGGTACTATTTTTTTCAACAAATACATTGGGATCCTATTCCCATGACTTTCTCATAGAACATAAAAGCACGTACTCTGATGGCCAATTCAGATTTGAGTCTTTGGATTTCCAAGTTTGGCAAATGTCAATTACTCCACCTTAGTCTAGGCTCAGATAACAAGTAAATCAACTGTGGTTTCTGAGTTCTGCCCCCAATGACACTAACCCATGTTTTGGTGAGTTTCTTGTAAGGTCATTCTGAGCTCCTCTTGGGAAACTGTGCATGTATAGATAGATAGCCCCTGAATACTTAAGCATCCTTGGCCAGGAACCTCTCTCCAGGCCAGTCCTAAGGAGCTTCAGAACCCTGTAACCTTTTAAACCCTTGGGATTTCCTTCCATTTTTCAGAACAGCTTTGCTCTTTCTTTCATGGAGGACCAAAGTGTCAAAGTGATGGCTAAGATAAATTATCTTGCCTGAAAAACCAACATTAACATTTGCCTTCCCGATTTTCTAGTAAATCTCTTACGCTCCATGGCATTCTCAAAACAACTGCATGGGGACTGATGAATTTTTTTTTAGCCAAACCACACAGAACAGAGCGCAACAGAGGTGGCTGAACAAAGGAGGAATTTCAGAAGACAAAGAACAAGGTGCTTCTAGTGACATTTTACAAAAAAGGCAAAGCAGCCATGATCATTTGTCAGGTCTGGGATTCCTCTGATGTAAGAATTAGAATCCTGTGATTCTTTTACTAAGGACAGACCTTAGCTCAGAATACTCACCGGCATGTGCTCTAGGCTACCACCAACACAGACTACTTGCTGTCCTCAGCACCTCGCCACCTAGGTGTCCCAATGGAGAGAATGCTAGTCCTGGAGTCGGCAAGAGCTGAGCTCAAATCCAGCCTCAGACACCTCCAAGCTGTGCGACCTTGGGCAAGTCACATCATCTCTGCCTGCCTCAGTTTCCACATCAGTAAAATGGGCATAATAGAAACACCTACCTCCCACAGGGTTGTTGAGAAGATCAAATAAGATAATGCCTGCAAAGTGCTTTTCAAACTGTAGAACTGCTAGCTGTCAGCCACTCCTAATGGACAGCTCCCAAATTCAATGGATCTAGCTCATTCTCTTCCCCTCCCTCCTAGCCTATCCTAACTCCACCATGTCTGGGGAGGGTACCTTCAACCTTCCAGTCACCCAGGTTTTCAACTTTGAGGGGCATCTTCCTTGACCCCTGGCCCCTCCTCCTCACCCCTCATATCCAATGAAGAGTCAAGTCTTGGCGATTCTACCTCCATAACATGCCTCGGTCCCTTCCCTTCTCTCCACTCCTATGGTCACCATCCTCTTTCAGACAATTATCTCATCTACTGTCATAATCCTCCTAAGAGGCTGTCCTGAATGCAGCTTCCCCCTGGCCCCCGCTTCATTGCACCCTCTGACCCAGAACCAGGTTCTTATTCCTAAAGCAAAAAGTCTAGTCAGGTCACTTCTCCCAATTAAGAAGTTCTGGTGACTTCCTTTTGCCCCTTGGACAGAACAGCATTCCTCCATTTGGCTTAGGGGTCTGCTGTGGTTGCCTGGTTTTCATTCTCTGTGACCCCACTTGGGGTTTTCTTGGCAAAGATACTAGAGTGGTTTGTCCTTTCCTTCTCCAGCTCATTGTACAGATGAGGAGACTGGGGCTAACCAGGTGAAGTGACTTTCCCAGGGTCACCCAGCTAGTAAATATCTGAGGCCACATTTTAATTCAGGTCTTCCCGACTCCAGGCCAGGCACTCTGTGCACTATGGCGCCACCTAGTGGTGCCTTTTGTGTGTTTGATGTTCTAAGGTCTAATTGTTGCACCTCCTCCCTGGCCCTTTGCCCAGGCTGCCCCTGTGCCCACAATATAGTCTGCATACCTCCATCCATTCTTAGCTTTCTTCAAAGCTCAGCTCCAATGTCACTTCCTAGAGAAATCCTATTCTGATCCCCTTCCTTATTAATTAGTGCCCTCTGCCCAGAATCACGTATTCATGCTAGAATTTATTTCTCCCATGGCTGGTATGCAGTAAGTGCTTAATACAGGCTGACTGAAAGAATCCTCTGGAACAGGCCCAGGATTTTCACATCTCCTCACTAATACATGTTCCTGGCACCCCTCCTCCATCTTTCGAAATCCTGCCCTGCTTCAAGACCTGGGTAATAACATTTCATTCATAGACACTGATTGCTCCCTCAGCTGGACTCAAAGCACTTCGTGGCCTCTATCACATTCTGTCTGGCATCACCTTTGCACAAGTTCCCCATCCCCCTTGCCAGGGTTCTCAAGGGTAAGCCTGTATCTTCATAATAACAATGGCTTGTATTTATTTACACAGCAGTTTAAGGCTTGAAAGTCCTTTCTTCACAACAATCCTCTGAGCCAGGTAGTGTTCTCCCCGCTTTGACATATGAGAAAACTGAGGCTCTAGGAGGAGCAAGATTCACCCACAGCTACACGTCTCACGCTCTCTCATCTATGCCATGCCCAGCTGCTACTCACAGGTGCTCATATCCCCACCAGGCACAGTGGACAATCCACAGCAAACACAGAAAGGACCCAGGCCTTCCACCCCCATTTGGAGCACAACCCAACTGTGACCCCATAGATAAAGCCCAGTGAGCTGCTGGAAGCACATAAAGGTTAACTGACCTAAACATAGTCACACAGCCAGTGGCAGAAGTGGGATTCTAACCTGGGTCTTTCTGGGTCAAGCCCAGCATTCTAACCCTTGTGTTATGCTGCCTCAATACCTGGGACGCCTCTATGTACCACATATCTTGCTTTTGGTCAGGATCTGTGATTTCATCAGTGTAGGATGCTTCAGGTGAAGAAACTTCTTCTACAGATGGAGCTCTGGAGTCTCTGGGTGACTTAAAGTCTCAGAGAAATCTTGGGGGGTGAGTGACTTGGGCAGGGCCAAAGAATCAATATATGCCAGAAGCAGGACTTGAACCCGTATGTCCCTAACTCTTAGGGCCAGCTCTCTATCCATTACGTCACTTTGTTTCTCATAAAGCATATACAGTAGGCACCGTGGACCTGCCTGCCTACTTTTCTGCCAATTCATCTGCCTCCCTCCCCACATATCTGCCTCCCTCCCCATCTAACTTCCTCCCTTCCCACCTATCTGTCCCCCTCCACTACTTATCTGCCTCCCTCCTCAGTAATCTGACGTGCTCATCTATTTATCTGCCTACCTCTCTACCTATGTACCTGCCTAGCTACTCATCAATCTATAGTGCTGAATACCTTCCTTGGTCTTACAATGACACAGGTTACATCACAGAAAATAATGCCAGAATGCTGAGAAAAGGAGTGCCCCAACCCACTTACGTAGTTGTTTGTCACCGCAAAATACAGCAGGTTCGTCAGAAACTGGATCTCCTCAGGAATGAAGGTGAGGTTGTTGTAGCTGAGATCGAGATGGGTCAGTTTGGTGCAGAGGAAGAGCTGCAGGGGCATATTCTCAATCTTGTTGTGGTCCAGGTACAGCTGCTCCAGGTTGGAGAGGGTGCCGATCTGGGCGGGAATGTAGGCAATGTGATTGTGCCACAACTTTAAGCAAGAAAGGTTCTGGAGATGTTGGAAGCTGATAATCTCTTCGATGGTTTTGAGGTTGTTTTCTTTTAAGTTTAATTCATGCAGATGGATGAGGCTGAAGATAGAGTGAGGAATGCGCTCTAAGTCACAGTTGATGAGTTCCAGGCTTTTCAGATTTATCATCTTTTTCAAATTATTCAACACCACCAGCTTGTTTCCCTCGTTATCAAGGGACAACTTCTGCAGGGCAGGCAGTGTGTCGGTGATCACCTGGGGGATCCGGGACAGAGTACTCTTTAAGTAAAGTGTCCTCAGGTTCTTGAGATCCTGAAAACCCTGGGCAGGGCTCTGCACGGGGCTCAGTGTGCTCAAGGTGTCGGATATTATGTAGCCGGACAAATAAAGCTCCTTGAGGTTTTTAAGATGAAATATCCAGCGGGGAATCTTCCCCCTTTCTGTAAATTTCAGGCGCAGTATTTTCAAATTCTCTTCCAGGAAGTTCAGTGCAGGGCGGTCAACCAGGAGGGAGGAATGGTAAATATTCAGCTCTTTGAGGTTGACTAGCGTAGAGATGGAGGGGGGCAGCTTGACCTCGGGGATCAGCTCCAGGGTGAGCACCTCTATCTCCGTCAGCTCAAAGACGTTATCGGGGAGCCCGCTCAGCATGAAGAGATGGAGTTCTACCTTGTCCTGGGAGTTCCTCACCAGTTTGTTTTTTAGCTTCTCCATTGTCCATTCGTTATTGAGGTTAATCTGTTTCAGCTTGTTCTCACTCACCTCTGAGAGAAATATGGAGAAGCGCTTGGAGTAGAGCGGATCGTACTGGTCTGCGAGGTGAAGGATGAAAGCAAAGTCATTCTTGACATCGGGGATGTCGCTGTAGTTACTCTTCTCTCTCAATGCCTCAAAGGAGTACTCCTTAAGGGAACTCCTCAGCATCCACCACAAGCTGTAGGAAGAAGTGAGACCGTAGAACAGGACCATGATCACATAAAAGGAAGCGAGTACCTGAAATATCTCTGCTAAGGCATAGACGCAGTGGTAGCGTTTGTATCCCGTGAAGGCCTGCATGTCAATGAGGCAGTCGATTTCTAGGGTGATATAGGTCAGAAAATAGGGGACGTAAGCTATGATAATGATGAATAAAATGACTTTGATTACAATCTGCCTCATGTAGACTCTGTAGATGACGTCCTTCTGTTCCACGTGCAGTCTGAATCTTTTCACTTTTTCAAAGATGGCTTTCGCTTGCTCCCCCTCTTTTTTGTCCAGGACGCTGGAGGTTGGGCTTTCGAGACCGGACTCCATGCTTGCCTGCCCGACGAGTAATGACTGCTTGCTAGTATTCACGTTTGTAGATAAGCCAGAGGGTGAAAAGAGGCCTCTGGACTTTCTGAGGGGAACCCTCACAGACTGTTCAGCTACCGTTTCTGAAAGGGCGCGAGTAGTCCAGGGAGAATCAAAGCACTTATGAAGGATGGAGACAAAATGCTCAATTCTGGAACTGGTGCTGGGGTAGTGAAGCCAGAAATTACTGCACGCAGCAAAAATGAGGGTGTGCAGGAGCACCAGGTAAGGGAAAAACTTGGCGAACCAATGGAGCTGCTTTTCGTAGCACACCGCGTCAATGTAGGAGTACTGCTGCTTGTGAAGGTCGTTCTGGATGCGGATGGGCGGCGACACTTGGGATAGGGAGCTCGAGGGGGTGCTGTTGAGTTTGAGCATATCCAAAGGCACTACACAACGATTGTTGAATTCTACTTTACAAGGAAGACAGCACAAGATTTTGGTATCAGCAAGCTGAAGGGCTCCAGACAACACCGCAACCAGCAACATAATCAGGGTGAGATAGTACCAGAAGACGTCCCACCAGGGTTTCAATATGTGATACGAGGACTGGGCGTCTGCTATGTATTTGAGCTCTGATAGTGAGAGCATGGCGTTTGCTTGGAAGGAGACAGCAACTGGAAAAGAAGAGCAGAGAAAATCAGCGCAGCGGAATCGCCCCACATCCACTTCCAACCACACGAGGCAATTGCGGGGCTCGGTAGTTAGCCACAGCCCTTTAAGGTCTATGGGGCGCTTTATAAATTCTGTCTCACTTGATCCTCACAGCAAGCTGGCTCGTAACAACCTTGGGATTTAGGTGCTATTATCACCCCCATTTTACAAGTAAAGAAACTGGGGCAGGCAGAAGTTAATTAAATGTCCAGGGGCACACAACTAGTAAATGTTTTGAGGCTGCATCTGAACTTAGGTCTTCCTGACTCTGGGGCAAGAGCACTCTAGCCACCGTTATCACCTACTCCTCCTCCTTTCTGTTATGTTTTTCTAGTCCTGTCTGACTCTTCATGACCCCATTTGGAGTTTTCTTAGTAGAGATACCGGAGTGGTTTGCCATTTCTTTCTCCAGCTCATTTTATGAATGAGGAAACTGAGGCAAACAAGGTGAAGTGACTTGCCTAGGCTCACACATCTAGGAAGTGTCTGAGGCCAGATTTGAACTCGGGAAGATGAGTCTTCCAGCCTCCAGGCCCAGCTCTCTACCCACTATGCTACCTAGCTGCCCCACCCCACCCCACATCACCTACCTGCCTCTAAATATGATCTTGACATCCCAAAAGGAGCCGATGGGATAGCCAAACAAATTTCTTATCAAACGCATCATCTTTTTTAAGAAGGAGTAAGCAGAAGGAAGGTGGATGAGTTGACTAGTCAAAGAGAGACCCAGTTGCCAGGCTTTTATTGGGACTCTCAAGACCATTCCAGGCAGGCCAAGTCCTCTAGAAGGAAGAGACTAGACTTGGTTTGGGGACCCTGGGACAGAGCCTTCTGACCTCTCCAGATCCATACCTGAACCTCTGGGCAAGCAGAGAGGGGGTGGCACTTGATAAAGGACCCTTTAGTCTCACCAAATTCTATTCAAAGTTGAGCTTCCAAAGAAACACAGACCAAACTTTTTTTTTTAATTGACAGTAGGTACGTTGTTCTCAGAACATTTCCAGCCGAATTTCTCTTCCTTGAGGAGTCTGAATAAAACCTTCAGAATTTGGGGTGTGTTATCCCTCATGAGCCTGACCTTCATTCAACCCAGAGGATCTCCTCTGCCACACACAGCCCTTTGGAGCAGCGATTCTCAAGCTGGGGCCCATGGACAAAGTCCATGGAAAGAATTCAGGGGGGTCTGTGAACTTGGATGGGAAAAGATTACATTCTTATTTCATTATAATCAGTTTCTTTGACAATCCTATATATTTTATTTTATATATATAAAAACATTTTTCATAGAAGAGGTCCATGGGCATCCCTAGGCTGTCAAAAAGCATCTAGGCTCCCAAAATCCTTAAGAATTCCCACTCTAGAAAGTTTTCTCTCAGCTTACCAATCCACTTAGCACATGGTCTCATTTAAACTCCACTCAGGGAACATGTCACAGTTCTATTCTCCTTTGAGCAAGTGATCTTTGAACATTTTGGTTCCATGTCAAACTTCAGAGTCTTTGAAAGCCGGGTAAGAACAGGGTCAGCCACCAGAAGGGATGGAAAAGCGTGACCTCCCTGGAACAAACGGCTGCATTCTGAGAAATGTCTCTCATGCACAAAATTGTCTGCAGCTTTGAAGATGAGACCACTGCTTCTGAGTCACAGATTATGACAAATGATTAAGTGCTTGGCATAGCTAGACCATACTCTATTATTTTAGTGGCGTTTTCTCTTTAGGAAAACAAGCTGGATTTTCCAGCCCAAAATTAGAAAGCTGTTTGTCCAATCCGGATAGGCAAATGCTCCCTCCCTCCCTTGTTCTGCCTTGCCCTCATCACCAGCTCTTCCAGAATCATTAATTCCTCAAGGCTAAAGACTGCCACTCACTGGCATGTGGCAAGACCAATAAAATAGAACATGGGATGCTCAGCATCTAAGTCTACAATGCAGTCCTAAGTTGACTGAAGTCCCACAGAGTGGGTCAGTGAAAGATATGCAGGCTTGGTAAGAATTCCCCCATCATGACTGTGTTCTCAGAGGATGGGTGGTTAGGGAGGGGTTGAGATTTGTATCACAGGAAGGTACATCCCCATGGATGAGATCATAAATCCTTTGGAGTCCTGGGCTGCCATCATTGACGTAGGGCTAAAATAGCACTAACATTTTGTCTTTCCTTCTTTAAAGCTACTGAGGGGCTCTGGGATGAGATTTAAAATGTACAAAAGACTAAAGCAGAAACATCTCCAAGGTCCCAAATACCCCAAATTGATTTTAACCTATAATAATACTGTCAGGAAGGCAAGAGCCTACAATGAGGTAAGGTTTGTGAAAATGAGAAAAACATAAAAGGAACCAAGAAGAATTAAGTAAGTGAAAAGATCAATGACCAGAGAAAACGGGAAGCAGCATAAACAGGGAAAACAGGAGGACGACTCTTACGTGGCTTCATCTTCCAAATGGGACAAGGAGGAAAGGAAACAAGTATGTTTGAAGCACCTACTATGTGCCTAAGCACTGGACTATTATCTCATTTGATCCTCATAATGACCCTAGGAGGTAGACACTATTATTATTGCCATTTTACAGACAAGGAAACTGAGTTAGAGAGGATGTTAAGTTAATTGCCTAGGGTCATACGGCTAGTAAATGCCTAAGGCTGGATTTGAACTCAAGTCTCTCTGACTGCAGGCCCAGCATTCTCCAATTATTAACATGAAATTGAAGCTTAAAATGGAAGAAAAGAGGGTAAGAGGTTGCCCAGCCACTTTAAAAATGTCCAAATGTCTAATAAGAGGTAGCCTCTCTATAGCACTTTGAGGTTTGCATAGCTATAAACGCACACACATGCGCACACACACACCTCCATGCTAGGTAAACAAAGATAAACACAAAATAGTCTCTGATCCTCAAAGTACTTACCTTCATTTGCGAGGCATCATCATATGCACATATAAGTACATACAGACGAAATACAAAGTCATTTTATTGGGTGGAGATGCCAACCACTGGAAAGGCTTCCTATAGGAGGTAGCACCTGAAAGAAGCTAGGGCTGGGTGGAGATGAAGGTAAGCAAAGGAGAGCCTCCTAGGCCCCAAGGAACAGCCTTTACAAAGTGTGGAACTAGGAGATGGAACTCCCACTTCCGTGTATATTTTATGTCTGTGCGCACACATACACACACACACACAAAGAGCATCCTAAGCTTTAAAGTGCACTAAGGCTTTTGGGATACCCAAATGACCTCATTGAATGTCAAGTCCAGATGATTTAGGAAAGATAGGAAAGACATCTTCAAGGGTTTGACTATCTCCTAGAAGACAGATTAGATTTATTTTGCTTTGCCTCATACCACAGAATGAAGTGCAATGGGCGGAAGATGTTGTTTGTTGTTGTTTGTCCTTTGTTCTCTAAGAGGCCCATGTAATATATAAATGAACCTACTTGTTTCTCCTACATGGAAGTCCCTCTCTCACTTGCATGGGTCTTAGAGGCTCTCTTTCCTTCAGGTCACCTGCATCTCTGACCATCCCTGGTTTCCTTCAGGTCACCTGCATCTCTGACCATCGCTGGTTTCCTTCAGGTTACCTGCATCTCTGACCATCCCTGGTTTCCTTCAGGTCACCTGCATCTCTGACCATCGCTGGTTTCCTTCAGGTCACCTTCATCTCTGACCATCCCTGGTTTCCTTCAAGTCCATTCAGATACCCTCTCCTACAGGGAGACTTTTCTGACCTCTCCAACTCTTAGCACTCTTCACCCACTGAAAAGACTTTGTATTTCTTCTCTGTGCACATACTGTTGCCTCTCAGAGGAAGGCAAGATCCTCGTAGATGGGAGACTAGTTCACATTTGTTTTTGTAACAAAGTGCCTACCACAGTGCTTGCCAAGCGCCCAATAATAGGTGCTCAGTAAATAACTGTGGAGTCGAGGAAAACCTTTCTACCCAAGTTATCTAAGTCTGGTAGAGCTAGCTGCCCTTAGGGGGCCTCCTGCACAGATAAGGTTTTCAGGCCAACATTGGGATATCACTGGCTGGGATAGTCTGGACAAACAGCCCATTGCAGACCCTTCTAACTCCTTAATTGTGAACTGTATCCTGCAAACTGAGCAAAACAAAACCAATCTGAAGATGCCATCAAGGAACTACTGCTGGTAATCTGGGGAAAATTAGAGAGAAATGAGAAAGATGTTGTTTTGACATTCAAATGAGGAAGAGAGATAAGATTCCAGAAATTTCGGAATGGTAGTTCTGAGATTCACTTCTGGAAAAAATATGCCAAGGAAACAGAATTAAGTTGACTAAGAACACAACATGCCAAATGAATACCACTGATCCCTTCCCTCTAATGTCCCTACTTATGGTATGGAGGTAACCTAAAAAAAGAGACTAAAAGAAGAAGAGTCTAGAAACTTGAGAGTGGTAATCCTGAGATCTGCGTCTAGAAAAATTCCAGAAGAGGCTGGAACAAACTGATAGCAGATACCATACTATGACTTCTCAAAGCAAAGAGTCTTAGCCCAAGATTCTAGAAGGCTTTGCCAATGGAATTTCATCAAGGAAGGCTCTTAGTGTGACCTAGGACAGACTGTGTGTCTTCTAAGAAGCAGCCTAGCTATGTTCAGAGAGGTTAGCTGCAAGGAGACAGTTTTTTATTTTGGCCATGCAACTCTTGAAGGTTGTGATCCTTACTGGGGGACAGAGGACCCTTATTTTAAATTCTTCAAGGATGAGTGATTTTGGAATTACTGACACTGATCAAAACTACAACTAGCCTGGTAGACTGTAAGAATGTCAAAGATGCAGGGCATTTGATTTAAACAAGGCCTAGGAAAAGGTCCTTCATGGTTTTTTTTGTAGAAAAAGATGGAGAAATGCAGGGAAGAGAAGGCAAGGGAAGGTAAGAAGCACTTCTTAATTACCTGCAGTGTTAAGTGCTTTGCAAATATTATCTTGTTTGTAAAATGCACAATGTGGACTGGATGAAAATGCAATCAAGTGGATCTGCAGCTGTTTTACCCAAAAGAGGGCTGCTTAATGGACTGATATAAATCTGGAGAGTTGGAGGCTCTTGTCTTGTTTATCATTTTGTTGGATGAATCACATTAACCAAATTTGCAGATGAAACAATGCTAGGAGAGGTAATGAATACAGTGAAAGTGAAAAGGAGTATTTAGAACCTTCAGCAAGCTTGAATGGGCCCAGAACAACAAGAAGGATTTCAATAGGGATATAAATCTGAAAGGCCTGCATGAGCTCTGTACGTACAAGATGGAAAGGCCTGGCTTGACATGGGAAAGAGGCCTCTATGTTTTAACTGAGTCCATGTAAACTGGCAGGGTTATGTACAAAAGCTGATACAATTCTAGACAACAAAATAGAAGCACGATGTTCAGGTAAAGAGTGCATACTCTCTGCACTGGTCAGGCCACAGCTGGAGATGGGTTACCACTTTTCAAGAGGGTCACTGACAAACTAGAGTGTATACAAAAGGAGGACTGTGATGACAATGAGAGGACTCCCAATTACATCCTTGGTGAAATTGGAGGAGGAAACTGGGGTTTCGCATGGAGAAGAGAATGCTAAAAAAGAAAGAGATGGGATAACATCTGTCTTTAAGCATCTGAAAGGCTGTTATGTACACAGAAGTACTGGCTTATTCTGTATTGAAGTGCAGAGGGTATAAGCCAAAAGAGAATAACATCTTTAAAAGAAACCAAATAGCTTTAATATTGATAATGGCATATAACACGTATTAAATGTTTAATAGGGATTTTACCAAGTATCCACATACATCATGGGAGTACAGGATGGCACAGATTGAAATGGACAGTTTCTCAATAGTTATACTTACTACAATGGTAAAAGGGAGAAAAGCAGGTGGACTACTCTTCAGTCAGGAGGTCTACACCTTTTGAAGTTTCTTAGGCACACCATCTCTGCCTTGGTCTTCATTCTAGATGGAAGAAAAAAGAGGCATCTTGAACTGGTGACAACAATTGGAACAGATTTATCATTTCTATTGCAAGGCATCCCCTGCAACACAGGTTGTAGAAAACAAGTTCTTCTAGTCTCGTTTACTCTACACGTGACACACCTTTTGGGAGAATTGTTTACCCAGAGATTTTCCCTGACTTTCATCGCGAACCCGTAACCGATGTTTTCACATGCAAGGCCAATCTCACCTCAGGATCCTAACATTCTATACAAAGAGCTTTCTGCTTAGGTCAACAGAAATCCCTACCCACCAACAGACCCTATGCCATTCCCAAGTAAATTCAGTCACCTGACCAATGCAAATGTGTGATCAATCCATACAATCTCTGGCCCTCCTGATTTAAAGGATACACACACTAGTTCATCAGAAATTCTTGGCCTTGAGTATTTAACCAAGCACTTCTGCCTTCAGCATGGCTCCTGACATGGGAGTAGTTTACTAACTGGAAGAGCCTCCTGGAGGAACTTTTTCGGACTCAGAAAATGGAAGCAGGGACCAACTTCTGGCTCAATGAATAAAGACATTACTGTCACTTCTAGTGTAAGGGAGCCCTGATGCTACTTAATTTTTTTAGTCAGTGACTAGATCAAGAAAGAGTCCCTCGGCCCCTAAATATAATTTTTATATTGTTCAATTAAATTAAACAAGCATTTACTAAACGGCTACTTTGATAAAGGCACCAACCATGCTATGAGCTAAGCACTGAGTTAACAGGGATCTCTGAATATGTTTGGACCATTCTCAAAGGCAAGGAAAATTCCAAACATTGATATGGCAGTGGCCTATGGAAATTGGTAGTGCTAGAGGTGGTACTGTTGACAGAGCACTGAATCTGGCTGGATGTGGCCTCCGACACTACTAGCTTGTGTGACCTCGGGCAAGTCACATATGCTATGTCTGCCTCAGTTTTTTCACCTGTAAAATGGGAAATAATAACAGCACCTGCTTTCCAGGGCTATTGTGAGGATTAAATGAGAGGATTTTGTAAAGTGCTATGCAAACCTTAAAGCACTGTATAAAAGTTAACCACCACCCACCACCATCACCGCCACCAATACATTCAATAATTCAATATTCAGTGTCGTTCAGACTGACATTTAGAGACATCTCCATTCCAAATGTTCATAGGGACCATTTGTGCCTAACCTGTGGCAGAGCTTTCCAAGCTCATATTGGTCTGATTGGCCACATTTGGACACACTGATCTTGACATAATGATGTCATTTTGGTCTTCTTCGATTATGAAGGACAATAATCAGTCTCTTTTAGAGGTAAGAGGACAGGTCTCCTGTCCAAATGTGATGTCTAACAGAGAAGTTTTATAATGCAATGACTGTTTCCTCTCTTTAACCATGAATTGGTGATTTTCCTTCTCCCCAGGAGGGTCTAGTAAGCAGAAAGTCCTTGCCCTCCCCCAGCCCCACCTAAACCCCCAGGGGAAAAGGGAACTGGACAATACCTTGATCAAACATTTTTTTTTTCTTTTGTGAGACAATCAGGATTAAGTGACTTGCCCAGGGTCACAGAGCTACTAAGCATCAAGTGTCTGAGGCCAGATTTGAACTCAGGTCCTCTTAACTCCAGGGCTGGTGCCCTATCTGCCAAGCCACCTAGCTGCCCCAAGTAAGCATTTTTAAAGAAAAGTAACTTTAGCAATTCATATTAGCTTTTCATTTTTACAAACATTTCAAAGAGTTAAAAAAGCTGGACATACCATTTCAGGCAATAATACCACAAAGTCCTATCTTTGGATAATGTAAATAGAAACATGTCAAACATTTTCCCTTGACTGGCCAGAAATGAAAATAACTCCTCTAATAGCATGAACAAGTCAACAACCTGTAGAGCAGGCCCTTCTACTTAAACTTCTGTCCTTGAATGAAAGCTAGACCAAAGGACAGTACTGAATGGACAGCAACAGATAAGGGCTCTAACAGGAGCTGACATTAACAAAGTCTTTTACTCGGTTATCCTTCCCTTGCCAAGCTCAGTTCTCTGGTCTACCCCTAGGACCCAAGACTTATCAGCCACCTCCCAGGCTGACAGAAGTCTGTAAAGATTAGATATTATTTAGAAAGCACCAACGAGTTGGTCCAGAAGTCAATATATGAATGTACACACCAAAACAATACTAAGGTTCAATTAAGAAAATTTATTAAGCCATTTGCAGGCACTTAATAAATGTTTATTGATTGGAAGACTTCCAAGGAACACAAAGCCCTCTGCACAGAGGCTAGCTAGGAAATTTTCAGGCCATTAAAAAAAATATTGATTTTCTTTAAGTTATATAATTGGGGAAAAAAAAAAGAAATCTACCTAGGCAGAACATACTACAGTTAACTAGCTGGAACTGACTGCTAGAATTAACATCAGCTAGACTGTTTTCTCTGAGATCTTTAGGTTATACTTTTTTAGACTTAGAACAAAAAGCACCTCTTTGACAAGGTGAAGGAATTAGACCTGTCCATTTTTTTCCTTCCAAAGAGAAGTGAGATCTCCCCCCGCCCCCCGCCAAAAAAAAAAAAGAAAAACCAAAGAGAAGTGAGAGAGCTCTTTAAATGAATCTTTGTAATGAGCTGTGTTGCATCTACCCATTTGCACCCCACAGAGGGCTGCTCAGGACTTTGGGGCTGATGCTGCTTCCTCTGGGAACAGACCATTGCTTCAGTATGGTCAGCTGGATTCTGATGATTCCCTTGGTTGAGAATGACTGGGCCAATGGAAGAATCCAATTCAACTCAACAAGCATTTATTTATGAAGTGACTTCTATGAATGGTGCTGAGGACTGGGAACACAAAGACAAAAGGAAATGTCTGTCCTGAAAGAGCTTACAATCGACTGGGGAGGGAGGAAGAGATGTAGCATTTACATGGATTAACAACAAGGATGATAATAACAACTAGTATTTATATAGCACTCTAAAGTGTGCAAAGCACTTTATAAACATTATTTTAAATAAATAAAAGTAATCTGATTTGAGGGGGCAGAGTTCACTAACAACCATGGGAGAACAGGAAAATCTTTTGGAAGTGTTGGCATCTGAATTGAATCCTTAAGAAATCTAAAAATTCTAAGAGGTGCCACATTCCAGATATAGGAGACACAGCTGGGGCAAAGAGTAGATGGGAGAATCTGCCACAGAGGTGGCAGACTTTGGGAAAAAGCAGTTTGGCCAGGCTGAATTTGGAATAAGGAGTTATATGAAACCAATACGGAAAACAAGGCTGGAGTCAGGCTGGGACAGAGTTTTTGTATCTTTTCCTAGAGGCAAGAGAGGACCAGTAAAGACTGCTCTTAAACAGAGGAGTGATGAAATCACATTGGCGCTTTAGGAAGATGGATTCTGACAACCATGTAGAAGATGGATTGGAGAAGTCAATCAGGCAATACTTATTAAGCACCTACTGTGTGCCAGGCATTGTGATAAGCACTTAGGGCACAAATAAAAATAAAAAGAATAACAGTCCCTGCCATTAAGATGCTTATAATCTGGGGCAGCTAGGTGGCACAGTGAGTAGAGCACTGGCCCTGGAGTCAGGAGATCTGAGTTCAAATTTGGCCTCAGACACTTGACACATTAGCTGTATGACCTTGGGCAAGTCGCTTAACCCCAATTGCTCTGTCTTCCCCCCCGCAAAAAAAATGTGCTTATAATCTAAGGGGGACAAAAAGAAACTGAAAAGGGGGAAGGAAAGAAAGTCCTTGAGGTCCCTGGTGGCATGCTGAAGTCCAAAGAAGTCCTAAAGCAGTGGAGCTGGTGGGAAAAAGGGAGTAGATTGGGCTGAACCTCCTCCTTAAATAGAGGAGCTGGAGCCCATGGCCCTGCCTTCCAGTCAGAGGGGCAGAAGAGATGAGATGAGAATACCAAACAGAAGATGAAGAACCAGGAGAAGATGCGACATGAAACCCAATGAGATTGCTACTGGACTAGTTCAGGTCGTTACTGGTTTATGGCTTGTAGCCTCATTTGCAGCCTTTTCATGTAGCAATAATACTTAGGAGCAGGTACTGCTATAGTCTCTTCTCCAGGTATTAACTCCGGGAAGTTTTATTTTCCATTCATAGAAAATAAGACCAAAATTTTCTAGGTTTTGGCCCTGACAAGGATGACTAGCCATAGATTCTAACATTCAGATAAACTAACTGAACACAACCATCAACTGACCTCATTTCACTGCCTGTGAGAATGACCACAGACATAGATCCACTTAGAAACTAATAGTGCTGACTGACACAGAGGCTACATTTCAGAAATGGGCACCCTCCCTGGGCACAAGGGACACTTTGGAGTCTAGCATAATGTAGTCTTGGAGGCATTCATTAAGGCAAATGGACTGTGTGACTTTAAAATTCTTCTGTTAAAAATGGTGAGTGGTAAAAGTTCCAGTCACAAGAGATGCTTTAGCAACAGAAAAATGATACGGGCATGCAATGGAATGGTGGGGGAGACTCGATTCATGTGTTTCCCCTAGAGGGGATCATGTTTGGAACAAACAGCCCACAGAGTTTTAAGGAAGAAAAGAAAATAGGTCAGGGCATTTACCATTGTCCTAACTAACGTGGGAGTAGTAACACACCTCTATCTCAGAACACTATCAAGAAACCAAAGTACATGATAAAAACGATGGCTTCACTCCAGCTACAGCTTCCCATTTTCTTGCAGAAATCATCTATACAAGGTGCTATGGACTCCAAGATTAAGCATCATCTAAAATAAACTAGCACCATCCATACAAAAACCAAGCGGTTTTATTACTCCAATCATCCTCCTCAAGGCCACCACCATGGGGCTATGGCCCTGACAAGAGGGCAGAGATGTTGGCTGTGACATGCTTGACTGGGAGTAGCTCATAATTTCATGGAATTAGCTTAAAAAAAACAATGCCCCATCACATGCATGTATGGAGTGTATGGTAAGGACATTTTGGAATGGGAAGAGTTACTGTATACTGTGCTCCATAATGAAGCTCAAAGATAATTGCATAAATCTAAAGTTTTATTTGCTCTTTGCTTTCTTCAATATATTTTGTTGAAATATATACTTTCTCCAAAACATGACACATTCTCTCTCTCTCTCTCACACACACACACACACACACACACACGCACACACACACATACACACACACACACACACACCCCCTACACTAATAGGAGGGAAATATGAGCTCCTAGAAACTGGTGATATTCTCAAATGATCTTAATGAGATCACACTGTAAACTGATCTGCCAGGAAATGGGATAGGAACAAAACCCCGGGGGATGCAATCTGAGCAGTGACTTTCTCCAAGCTTTCCTTTCACCAGGTGTTTCCGTGTTAACTATGTGTGTATATATTAAACTAAACTCCTACATTTGAACTCCTATTGACATGATCCTTTATTAACCATTGCACAAGATACAGCAAAAACCTAGTGTCAATTTGTCCAGTGTTCTGTGGGATCTAGCCAAATCAGGTGTTCCCACATATGCAGTCATGTCTATAGCGCATTTCTCTCATTAAAATAAGGGAAAAGTGTAAAAAGGCTGTCATCCTTGTGACTCAACAACTGTGGCATAACAGGTTTTCTACTCCTGGGGGAAAAAGAATTTGGATGTTGTATTTCATGTGTTATGCCCAGTAATACACACAGTCTGATAGGTGGCCTTAGTAGGTAAGAGTGCCAGAGTTCAAATCCTAACCTTAGGCACTTATTAGCTGTGTGACCCTGAACAAGTCACTTAACTTCTGCCAGCCTCAGTTTCCCCAACTGTAAAATGGGAATAATTCTGTGTGACTCTGAACAAGTCTGTCTGCCTCAGTTTCCTCATTTATAAAATTGGGGATAATAATGGTACTTACCTTCTAGGGTTGTGAGGATCAAACAAGATATTATATGCAAACCTTGAAAGTTTCCATAAATGCTAGCTATTCTTATGATTAGACTATATAGTATGCTACTTTCTCAGTGTTGTAGAACCACTGTTCTACTACAGAATTCCACAATTCTACAGAATTAAGATTTTATTTGGACTTCGGCACTGTGAGGGGCAGGGATTTTGTTGGTTTGGGCACTCCCTTTCACCAATACAGATCATCTCTTGCTAGGAGCTTGGTCAAAGGTCTTCAAGGGTCAGTTTGGCTGAAAGTTTCCTATTCCTGAAGATGACCTGGCAACAAGCTCCTCTGACCTTTGCTAGGTCCTTGGACTATAGAGATACAATCTATTGCCAGGCCCTTACTTAAGGCTTTCTGAACTTGGCACAGGCTGCCAGGGCTTGTGCTCTTCTTCTGACATAGACTTTGAGGGGCCAAGGCTTTCCTCTAAGCCATGATCAGGAATTAGCCTGGATCTTTTGTGGATTTTCCAAGATTTTAATGCTTAAAAGTATACTCATCTGGATCTGTTGATGGATAACAAGTCTTAAAGACCTTGGTAGTCTACGTGATGCTTGTTTCTCATTCCAGTGCTAGCTGGAGAGTATTCAGAAAATGTCCTTTTCTGGTCTTGCTGCAGTTATTTGGTTCTCTGTTTTTAAGGCACTCCCTCCTCCTTCCAGCTCCCAACAGTATCTTAGCAAGCTACCAGGATTCAGTCCAAATGAGATCTTGATTTTGAATATATGAATGTACTAAATCAGATCAAAGAAACAGTGTGAAGTGAAAGGGGTTTTCTGTCTTAATCCCATTCCCTTTACTTTTTGCCTTCATTATAAAGCCATAAAAGCTTTTCAAAGTGCACGAATTCATTTGGCAATCTTACCCCTAGTCTTTCAAACTGGAATGACAACAATAAAGCAAGGCATATTTATGTCCCAGTAATCTGCACTTTACAGTTAAAACTCTCTAAAATAATCAAAGAAAAAATATACAACTATGGACTACAAGTATTTATATTCAGAAGACCCCAAGAGCTTAGGGCAACTTCAAAGATCATTCAGGTCTTGGCTCCTGGTCTCTAGTCAGCAAAACAGTTCAAGGTAGGTAACCGCATAATGGTTACAGTGCTGGATTGCTGAGTCAGGAAGACCCGAGTGTGACTCCTCCCTCTGAAACTTACTAGTTGTTTGACCCGAGGCAAGTCACTTAACCACTCTGTTACCTCAGTTTCCTCATCTGTAAAATGAGGCAGTTGGACTTGATGGCCTCTAAGTCCCATTCACCTCTAAATCAATGAACCATCAAGAGCTGTTTACACTGTTCTTATCTAAGGTTCTTAAAAGATTTAAAAGAAGCTTACCATCAAAAACTCTTTTTGTATCACCCTATTACATTTCTCTAGACCATTCATTTATCCCCATCCCTCCATAACCTTTCCTCTTTTCAATAAATCAACAAGTATTCTGAGATCCATGCAATCTTCTTCCCTTCCTTCTTGCTATCATCTCTGTTATTCTCTTACCTCTCTCAATGACTTCTGGAGTTAGAGGATGGTTTTTCCTCACCGTCCCATCTATCCCCTACCATTATCCTTGATGGACCTAAAATTTTCACATCAATAACCCTGCTCATATCCTGACCATACAGCTCAAATCCAATGACCTTCTTTTTGCACCTTTATTCAACAATTCAGACATGATCCTATCCTTAAGTTCACCCTCTGACCTCCAAGACCCAGAATGCTGAGATGTCACTCTTCAACTGCAACCTTCTAACACTTTCTTCTGTCCCACATTCTTGCCTTAAGCTTGCTCAATCTTCATCCTTTCCAGTCTAATCTCACACTCTAGTCTCTATCCCAACTAGTTTACCTCTGAATGAATGGAGGGCTTTCCCAGCTCTCTACATTTTTGCATGTTGTTATCTGCCTTCAGTTCCTCCCTTCCCCCCAAATTACTGCCCATTCTTCAAACCTCAAGCCACATGCCAACTAGCTACTCTATAAAGTCCAAAGCCTACTTCCACTGAGATGAAAGCATCTACCGAGCTTATGACCTTTTGGGCAGAAGGATGGCATGACTGGAGTGGTACTTTCAATGGATTGGAATGGAAACAGACTGAAGGCAAGAGGACCAAACAGGAGGTCAATAATACAAGGTGTCCCTAAAGTCTGGACACATAGGAAATCTCATTAACATCTCATTGACCATTTCACCAAATACTCTGTGTTGTTCAGTGATTTCTTTTTCTGGGGTATGCTAAAGGAGAAGGTGTACTCAATGAAAACCACAGATGCAACACACCTGATTGAACGCATACAGAGTGAATGTGTTAAAATTGACGGCAATGTGGAGTTAGTGCATCAAGTTCATGTGAACCTTGCACAGCGCATCAACTTTTGCATCACAAATGATGGAAGTCATATTGAAGATGTTAGTTGTTAATATTCCAATTAAATAAAATGTTGTTGAAAATTTCATTCGTTTCATTTCTTGAAAATATGCATTTTTGCCTATGTGTCCAGACTTTAGGAACACCCTGTAGAATCTCAAAGAATTCAGGGCCTGAATTTAGGTGGTTAATGACAGGAGTTGAAAAGAATGGAAGAATGCTGACCTTTTAGCATTGGACAGTGCCTTAACGGAGGTGCCCTCCACCCCACCCCAGTCTGAAGTTCTGCGATACATGAATTTCTACTTTTAAAAGTAAAGCTAAGTCATAGATCAAACCTAGCACTGTGGTTTTTGTTGTCATGGATGTTGTTATTAATATTTATTGTATATCAAAACTGAAAATGCAACCCACATTTTGGGAAACTCCTTGCCCAAGTAGGAGAAACTTTTGAATTAGGAAAAATTGAGCACAATAAATCACACGAAAGCCACTGGGCATTGAAGGGAGGTGGTGGGGGCGGGGAGGATGGTTTGGAGCCAGGCAGAACTGTGTCTATCCAAGTCCTACTTTTGTGACTAGCAGTGTGACTCTAGGCAACTCTCTTATGACTCTAAGTCACAGAGAAGGTGATGATCTGCAATGGTGGAAGAAATTTCCTCATCTCTAAAGTCCTTATACCAATGAAGTCACCAGTCCAATCTCTATCCCATTATTGCAATGCCTTTTCCTTACACATTAACAGTATTTTTCCTTGAAGTGTGGTTTTCTATAGTCTCATAAATCTGCATGTTAAAAGTGCAATGAGTTTTTTCTTTTGTTCTAATTTTTAAACTCTCCCTCTCTCCATACACACAACTGGTCTTCCCAATCCTAAAGAGATCATTCTAAGGTCATTCTAAGCCTGTTCACTGGCATTTAGCATGAGCATATCAAATAGAACTCACCACCACCTCCCAACATCACTGATTATTTTTAGGTCAATTGTGAGATGCAACCAGGTCCCTATATCTATCAGCGAAGATGATAGAGCCTCAAATTGATTTGTTGCTGAAGACTCATCTTGTGACCCTCACGTGGATACTGGCATGAAGAAGGCTGGCACAGGACCAGAAGACACTTTATAAGCCTAGAGGGGTGCGCTCATCATCTGGAAGTACCTGAGGGAGCTATTAGCAGCTCTCACATTTCTTATAGTTGCTATCCATCCAAGATCTGCCTGGGCCCAAGTCATCTCTGTAATAACACATATCCTACCGGAACATATATGAGTTGTACGTTGGGGTTTTGCTTTCACCTTTTAGAGTCATGTTTACCATACGATTATTAACTTAAGGGAACATTAGCTGCTAGATGTTGGGAAAGGGGCATGATCTCTTCAACTCATGAACTTTGAAAAGATGTAAGAGACTTGGTTAAGGTAAAATTGACAAGACCTAGGAGTGATTTGAATATACAGTGTGAGGGGAAGGAAAGGCCAAACATGCCTTTGAGGTTTTGAACCCGAATGAGTTAAGAGGATGATGGCACCACTGACAGAATCGGGGAAGTTAGGAGGAGGGACCGTTTTGAGGGTGAAGAATTTTGGACATCTTGAGTTTGAGATGCTGAGATGGGGATACTTAACAGGCAGTTGGAAAGTTCAGGATAAGATCTCTGGGGAGATAGGCGGGATGGAAATCTAGAGGCACCAGCTAGAGCAAGGGGAGTGTTTAAGATCATTTAAAATCATCAGGAGATGCAGAACATTAATGACAGTATCTTGGAGAAGCCAGGGCTTAAGGGATGGAGAGAGAACAAAACACAAAGAAAAAGGAAGGGAAAACAGTCGCAGAGGTAGGAGGAGAATATTCAGAATGCAGAGAATGCCCTTACAAGGAAGCCAAAGGAAACAGTGATAGTCAAGAACAAGGGCACTGATCTACAACGTTCGGTGTTGCGGAGGGGCTCATCGTGAGAATGAAGACGGGCAAACAAAACCGGATTTACTGCTAGGCAGGGCCTTGTTCCCCTTAGAGAGGGCTGTTTCAGTAGTCATAGAGACGGGGGTAGGATTCTCATGACTGGTGCAGAGCCATCTTTTTAGAAGGCTGGCAGTGAATGGGAAGACTGGGAACAGTAGCTTGAAGGGGTGGGCACAGCCAAGGGAAGAGTTTGTTGCTTGTTTGCCTTTAAAGCATGGGGAAATGAGAGAATATTTGCAAGCCAAGGTAAAAGAGCAAGCAGAGACAGAGGGCCCTTAGGAACAAAAAAGCCAGATTAGTGGAACAGGATCACTGAGGGGGGTAGAGAATAAATACTTATGTTGAGCTGATTCTGTGCCCAGCACGGTGCTAAGAAATTTACAAATATTATCTCATTCTCTTCTCTCCACAATTCCGGGAAGTAGGTGCCATTCCTATCCCCATTTCACAATTGAGGCACACAGAACTGAAGCGACTGGCCCAGGGTCTACAGCAAAAAGAGTGTCTGTGGTTGCATTTGAGCAGCATTCAATCTACTGCACCGCCTAGCAGCTGGAAACGCAATGAGAAGGGATAGAATGAATGAGAGGAAGGGGATGGGGCCAGGGTTAGCTATGGTAAAGAAGAAAGTGATTTCTTCTCTAAGACTGGAAAGCTCCCCAAAAAGGAGAAAACTAATCTTTTGCCCTAGCTGGTCCGCTCCAGTTTTTGATAAGCCTGACAGTTCACGAGTTTCCTTACATACCATTCAAACTGTCTCCTAAAGACAATGAATCACAGTCCTTCCTGTTCAGTGTTTGGTGGAGATGGAGAACAAGCAGCCAGTATTCTCTTAATAGATTGTCATTTTCTTAAACGCAATTACTCAGTTACCCTTGAGGAACTTATTTCTCATCTCTGCTAAAGACCCTACTTGTGGCTTGGCTAGGACTCCAGTTTTTCCAAGGCTTATAAAAGCAAAATACAAAATTTTTCAGGTCAGATTAAGTCGGACTAAAAAGAGAGTGACAATATGTATCTATCATCTGAGATCAAGTTTAGATAGGAACACTGCCATAAAGGTGGTCATCAGATAATGAACTAACCATGGGCAATTCATTTCACTTGCCTGGGTCTCAGTCTCTTCGTTTCTAAAATAAGAGGTTTGGACTAGATGAGCAATGCAGCCCCTTCAAGCTCTAAATCTATGGTCCTATGAATTTTTTAAAATCATAATTCATGAAAACCACCTACTAAGATATAGAAGTACTGCGATTTGCAATCATGGAGAGAGTATACACATCTGTAAAATTATAGTTCTTTGAAAATGGAATTATTTTCTTATGCAGGTATATTGGAATTAACATACTAATTAATTTATTTGTTAATACAAGTGTATTAGTTATTCTAGATAAGGAATGTACCCAGAGACAGTACATCAGTTCTATGTGTGAATTAACCAATGACTTGCTAAAGTACTGCCTATAAGATTTAGTCTTAAGGATCAGTGATGATCCCAAACTTCTGGAAATAAAGTCTGCCCTAAGCTACACTTCCTAAGATATGTACAAGTTTGAGTCATATTTTAATTTTCCCCTCAGAAACGATTTCTAAAAAATAAAAATAATCAAGCTGGGCATGGTTGTAGAGAAAACCCTAGAGGCCTTCCAAGGTCTGTTGGGTATTTGCAAGCCTTCTTAGGAGCTGTGTATTTGGAACAAGGCACTCCCAGAGCTCAGAGTGAAATCAGGCTTTGATGCCCAATATTTTTCATAAGCTGTTGGCACTTGAACACAATTTTCCAAAATGTCTGAAGCCAACGTATAAGTCATTCATCATAAGAAACTATAAACTTTTATCACAGAATTAAAGGAAAGATTCATCTTTCAAAACTCTAAAAGTAAAGTAATGCTTTAAAGGAGTAAACCTAAATGACCCAAGATTTGTACATTTTCCATACTGTCCTCTACAGCTAGGGGAAAGCAAACCAATGGTTCTCAGGCAAAGAGCAATGCCCCTAAATCACGAGTCATGATGATAGGAGAGTTGGTTCAGGTCCTTGTGACATTTTAAGTTTCCCAGCATTTTAAAATCTTTTAAAGCAAGTTTTCAAATGGGATGACTTTTTTGAAAAGTAAGGTCATACAGCCGACTTTTTTACTGAAACCTAAGTAGATGATTTTTTTTAATCCCAAGAGGTGTATTCAAAATCTCTTAAGAGCAGCAATAATCACTATTAACTAATAGTAATAACTGAATGGTAAAACACAAAAACAACTTCTCAGTGACTTTGCATGCCAGGAATTCTTTCAAACATCACAAGCCAGTCCTTACACTAAGGCTGGAAAAAACAGAAAGATCACTGATGCAGGTCCCTGCCCTCTAAGAGATCACAGGATAAGGTAGCAAGGATATACACATAATGCAAAGTAGAATGTAAAAGGGTAACAAAGCAGTAGAGTGGGTGAGGGGAGTAAAAGATTATGTGTATGTGGGGGGGAGCTGGGAGGTCAATATCAAGGAAGTTTTCAGGAAGGAGGCAGCATTTCAGCTTCAACCTGAAGGATGATTTCAACAGGTAGGGACAATGGAGAGATTATAATAAGTAAAGGAACAGCTGGAACAGGGCACTGAAGCAGGGAAACAAAAATTGATCATGGAATTTTAAGTAATCTAGTTTGGCAATTGCATGCCATAAGACACACATAAGACATATTTTAGGTAATAACCATCATCATAACTGACTTTGATACAGTACTTTACATACATATAAGCAACATGGAGAGGCTGGTCGTAGCTAGACGGAAGATACCCTTGGATGGCAAGCTAAAGACTTTGTGCTTTATTTGGTGACAATTAAGAGGTAAGATAATCTACTTGGAAAGCAAATTTGGAGGTTCAACAAGAATGGAAAAGATCTGGAACAGTCACTATGAAGAAAGCATTACAGAATCTGTAAGAAGAAAAGCTTGGTTGAACAGCAGTAAGGTCCTAGGGGAGATTAACTAAGACATATTTTTAGTAGAACCAATCAATAGTTTCATGACAAGAGTTACAGAGTTGAAAGGCACAGTTATTTAGAACAACGTCTGTGAATAACAGTTGCTACTGAATGACTAGTCATCCAGTTTGTTTTTGAAGATCATGGAGGGATACCCGCCATCATCTGAAGCCTACTATTCCACTTTTGGACAGCTCAAAAATCCTTACATTGAATCTAAATCTATCACTGTGTGAAACTTCTACCTTTTGGCTCCTGGGTCTTTCCTCTGGAGCAAATTATAATACATAATCCTCCCACATGACAGTCCTTTGAATACTTGAAAACAATTACCAGATTCCCCTAAAGAACTTTATTCTCTAGGCTGAACAAAAAAGGAATATTTCTTGCCCTAAAAGAGCTTATATTCTGTCTGGGGAAACATGTACATTTATAAGTTGGTATTAAAAATATACAAAGTAGATATAAGATTTTTTTCACTCATAGAGATGACAATGTTTCAGCTGACCTGTGAAGGAGGCCAGAGATTCTAAGATCTGGAGATGAGGAGGAAGTGTGTTCCAGACATGAAGGACAACCTGTGAAAGGACACGGAAAAAGAAGATAAAATATCATACACCAGTGACAGCAAGCAGATCAGTGTGGCTACACTACAGAGTATATGAAGCATACCACAAATTTGGAAACGCAAACAAAGGCCAGTTGGGAGAGGCTTTCAAATGTCAAGCAAATACATTTTTGTTTGATCTGAAGAGCTGGGGGGAGGGGAGAGGGATGCACTGGATCTTCTCAAGCAAGAGAAGAACATGAAATATCATGTTGGCAACTATGTGAAGAATGAATTGGAGAGGGGAGAGGATAGAGGAAAAGGTGACCAATCAGAAAGCCATTATGATAATCTAGGTCAGACATGTGGAGGGCCTGAAGTAGGGTGGTGGTTGTGTGAGCATAAACAAGGAGAAAGACATGAGAGATGTTGTAAAGGAAGAAATGAGATGATTTGACAACTTATTAGATGACAGGGTTGAGGAAGTATGAGTTGAGAATAACTCTAAGGTTATGGACCTAGGAGTTCAGAAGGATGGCGTTGCCCTTAACAGAAATAGGAAAGCAGGAAAGAGGGATGGATTTGGAAGAGAAATATGTTGAGATATTTTGGACATAATGAGTCTGAGATGCCTGGATCACATCCAGTTGGCAAAGTTTAATAGACAACTGGAGCTCAGAAGAGATTGAGCTTGGATACACAGCTTTTTGGGAGATATTTGCATAGAAATGGTAGTTGGATCAAAGGGAATTGATGAGATTGACATCAATTGAGAGAGCGTAGAGAAGCAGTCCAAGGACATAGCTATGGGTATACCCACAGTTATTGGGCCTTATATGGATAATGACAAAGCAAAGGAAACTGGGATGGACTGGTCAGAAAGGTGGAAGGAGAATCAAGAAAGCCCTGTTGCCAAACCCAGGAAGGAGAGAAAAGCCAGGAGGGCTGCGTGGCCAAAAGCCTCAGATGCTAGAGAGGTTAAAAAGGATGAGGACTGAGAACAGGCCATTCGATCTGGGAACTACTCTTTGGAGGGAGATGTTTCAACTGATTGATAAAGTTAGATACGGTATAGCAAAGGGCTGAGGACAGGAAATGGAAACAATTAGGGCAGATGACTTTTTTTCTAGTTTTATAGTGCGAGGGAGCAGAGATGGGATGATATCTGGAGAAGATGGTAGGTAGGATCAAGTGCTTCTTGTTTTTATGATGGGGGAGACCTGGCTGGGCCTGCAGGCAGCAGAGAAGAAGCCAACAGATAAGGAAAAATTGGGTCTTGTCTCCTCTATTAGACTATACACTCAAGGAGGCCAAGGACATACTGATCTTTGAATCTCTCCAAATATCTGCCAGCTTCCCAGTTAAACTAACACCTGCTTTCTGCTATATGTGCATGTTCATACTGAGTGGGGGGGTGAAACATATATTTGTATTTCCTTGTCTTTTTTCATGGTCAGTGAGTACAGCAACTATGTAGGAATGTTAACGGAACATTCCTAAACCTGCTGTCCATTCTGGAGGCTTCCTCCTAGGCAGACAATGAACCTGAGATTACAGAATGGACCAATGAGATTGATCAAAAACAAAGAAGGGTGACTTCATCCATCTCAAAATGGGGGAGGGAATTGTTGTGTTTGTCCTTTGTTCTTGAAGAGGACCATGACACCAGGGAAATGATGACATGACTTGCAGTTGACTTTGATTTGAGTGAGGGAGAGCTGTGCAAGGTCACCAGCCTCACTTTCTCCTCCAGTGCCATCTGGGTCCAGTGGCCTGATATTCACCAGGAAAAATGGAGATGGCCCAGGATGCATCGGGGAGGGAATATTCTGGAAGGGAAAACATTAATTTCTCTTCTGGTTCACAAGAGATCCTGACACAGAGATGTGAGACTTCTGACCTGCAGAAGATCATGAGTGATGATAGATCTGGGGAACTCAGGCTAGGCAGATTTAGAAAGTTTATCTACTCTGAGGTAGTTTTCCCATATATGCACATCTGATTACCTTTCCATGCCTTCATTTCTAATTTGTGTAGTCTCTGTGTCCTCACAAATAAAATATAGCAACACATTTCTTATGATCCTGAGTGTGTGGTCTCAGAGGATAGGAAGGGAAAGAGGATGTGGATACTCAAACTGAGTATGCACTTACAGGGGCAATGGTAGAAATGGGGAGGTATTGGGTTTGTCAGCTCCCTGAATTCAAGAAGCTAAGCGTTCTCAGGGACCAAAAGTTTTAGGAGCCAGACTCCTCAAACTGGGGTTTGGTGGTAATGGTAAATTTGGAAAAAAGTGAAAGGCAGATAGGCTTAGAGTCAAAGACAAATGTCCCCTCAACTGATAAGTTGTGGATTCCTTGAGCAAAGGGGAATGTTTTATCTTTGTAGCTTCTAAACTAACATGCTACCTTCTATACAAAAGACACTTATTAAAAGTATTTGTCGAATTTAAAGAAACTGAATGCCCAGGAAGTTGCTTGAGATTTGCAAGGCCTAAGGGGCAAGACTAGATCTGTCCAGGAAAGGCCTTTTAGTTTGCATTTCCTTATTTACCTGTGCTTAACCTTCTACTATTAAAAGGTTTCTTTGGCTCTATTAAGGTCCAGTTATTGGTCAGAGACATACATGTAGGAAGCCAGTAGACAAAAGATAAACTGGGAAAAGTCAGTGATTGATTTTTGTGCTTCAGAAACCCTGAAACCCTAGGGAATTTAGTGGGGGTGAAGCTAGTAATGAGTTACTCCAGTAGGTAGGCAAAGTTGGGGGATCTGTGAGAGACAGGGTTCTGGTAGAAGTCTGGGGCTCAAGAACAAAGGATACACTCTCCCTTTCCCTCACTGGTGTCCAAGTTCAGACTGCTAGACTTACCCTTTGAATGCCGGTCAACTAGAACTCAGCAATTACAGTTTCTGCTGGAGGAATTCCTAAAGAGAAATCAGAGGCATGTTGTTATATTTTCTGTATGCAGTACAAATATCAAAAACAATGTATTTATCTATGTTTTTTAAAAGTTTTCAATACTTGCCTATATGACAGTTTTAATTATGATAAATTTATAAGCATGTACAAGTGGTGGATTTTAAATTTCTACTGTTTTTGAAGAGCTCGTTACCTTATTTTTTTGAAACTTTTGAAATGATATGAAGAGTGTTTCTCTAAATAAGAAAACACTGAATATACCATGCTGATCTAACTACATAGGAATTCTGAAGGTTTTATGATCAAAAAAATTGAAATAAGACTACATTATTCATGTAGAACATTACAACTAATAAAGTATGCATTATACTCCTGAGGCCCAATCCATTCTGAAACTGCAGGGTACAGCTGTTGTACTCTTAAACATTTACCCCTATCCACAGGGACATTTTGCTGGGAATATATGCATAATGAAGGCTCTCTCATGGTGATGATAACCCATCATTCTGGTTCCGGATATTACTCTCCAATGGTAGAAACAGTCAAATGTGGCTCCATTTTCCAATTAAGGTTAATATCATACCATGTGACCTGATTTTAAAATGTTTTGTTGGTGCCTTTTGTCTGTACATCACTGCCATTAGGAGGAAATCTCCTCATGCCACCCTTCACAGACTAAACTTCCCCCTTACTCTACGGGATAAAAATAATTAAGGAGAAATATCTGATATAGTAACCACATCTGACTGTCTATAGAACATTCAGCTCTAGTTACTACCCTGTTTGCTTTAGCTTCGAGGTAGAAGAATGTAAATGCCAGCTACACGCAACCTGCTTTCAAAAAGCTATAGCAAATCACCCCTCTTTCCTTCTCCTCACCAATGACACACATAAAGTAAAAAGTAAAGAAAAGTGAAAAGCCTGCAAATACTTGTAGTCAGACAAAAATGAGAAAAAGATACAGTGGTTCCAAGAAAGCCAGTTGCCTACAGAGTCTGCCAAGATGGCTATTTTGTTGCTTGAATGCAATACACTGGAGTCAAGACTATGAAAATTCATCAAAGGAAACACCAATGAATTAGGGGAGAGAGAGAGTTTGTTTTGTTCAGGCCTAAGAGGTAATTTCCAAAATGGCTATATATATATATATATATAGGAAGACCTGTAACTGATAATCAGAAAGCTACCCTTTTTCAACATATTACCTGTTGTTCTTAAGTTGCCAAATGATACCCCAAGGAGAAGAGCAGCTCTTTGCAATAGCTAAGGACAAGAAGGGCACAGCAGGCTAATCTGCTTTTGAGTAGAATGCAAAGCCCAAATCCCTTTAGCGGGACAGCTGAGAGATCAGCCTTTGACACTTGCCCCTGCCTCTTTCTCACTGGCCATGATCCTACGAACTAACAAAACTTCCTGCTGTTTCCGCGGTGCCAGGGGGGAGAAATTCAAAGCCCAGGTCCACATCTCGAAGAAGGTTCTCCGCCAACACTAAACATTTGTCTTTCAGTTTAAGTTTGAGAAATCTTGCAAGACAGAGGGCTGGGAGGCCCATGAGGACTCCAACAGGTCTGAATGCCGTGTGAATGGATGGGTCTCTCCACTTCTTCAGCCCTGTGTAGAATGAGCAATCACCTAGAGTTCACAAGTTCTTCCTGGTTAACCAAGGGGGTTAAATGACTTACAGCGCCGTTTACTGGCCTTTAAAGGTCTGCACAATGTTTTCTAAGGAAATAATCTTTATGAATAAATAACAAAAACATTCCCATACTAGCTCTATTAGGTCGTGGTGGGATATTAGAATGAAGACATGAACTTTGAGTAAAGAAAAACTTGGCTTCAAATTCCACTGCTCAATCTTAGCAGCTATGATATTGGTAAGAATCTCTCAAATCTTATCTTCTCATCTATAAAATGGGGATGACCATACCAAGAGGCAGCTATGGCTCAGTGGATAGACAGCTGGCATCAGTCGGAAAGACCTGTGTTCAAATTTTGCTTGACACTTAACCTCTCAGTGTCCTAGGAAACTTTCAAAATTTATAAGTTGCAAAGCAGGTGCCAATTTGCATTAGTAGAGGAATTTTCTTTGCTGGAAATTCCCTCTCCCAATAAAATCAGAGGTCTAGTTTTTTTTTTTTTTAAATTACCTCTAAGTTTCTGTTTCACAGGATTGTTGTGATGAAGAAAAAAAATGACGTCTCTAAGTAGTAAAACTTAAAAGTCCACTAGAAATGTCCACCCCTATTATTAGCGAGAAAGCCAACTATCCGCCCTTGGCCAGGGCCTTGCACACCACAGATACTTGCCAGGAACTCATAACCAATTAAATGGAGTCTTGTTGTTTGCTTAGACTGCAGGGGATTTGAACCTGAAGTCCATGAACCTTAAAAATTTTTTTTGACAATTATATTTCAACATTCGGTTTCCTATGTAATCTTACGTGTTTTATTTTATGTACTTGAAAATGTTATTCCAAGAAGAGGTCCACAGGCTTCATCACACTGCCAAAAGGGTCCGTGCAACAGAAAAAAACAAAAGTTAAGAACCTCTAGCTTAGAGACGTTTATTCTTATTCTCTTCTAAAACTCTAGAGGAGGAGGAGGAGGAGGAGGAGGAAGTTGTAGCTAAGACCTTATGGCAAGGCAAAAGAAAGGAAATTTAGCGTGGCTACCAAGATGCTAAGGGGCCGAGAGGGACAATGACATTTGATGATGCACCCTTCCCTACAGCAGTCTGTAAAGGAATTATTAGTGAAAACAAAAAAAGACTTGGGGGAGAGGGTCTCATTTCCAGCAAGTATGGAGAGCGTGGTGAAATCTGTAGGCACCTGTACTGTGTGTGGTGCTGGTGTTTCTGATATGGTCAAATAATTCATGGATATTAGTGTGTTAGTGTGATCCAATGGAAAGAACATGGGATTTGGAATCAAAGGACCTGTATACGCCAGATCTCCCATGTAATACTTGCATGACTTTTGGCAAATCACTTAAGTTCTTAAGTTATAACCTCTGTGAGAAGCCCATTCCCTAATCTGACAAAAGGGGAGTTTGGACTAGATGACCTCTAACATTCTTTTCAGCTCTAAGTCTATGATACTATGACCCATCCCCCTTAAAGAGACCATGATGAGGCTCAAGCATTGGCCCTCAGGTCTGAAGACTTTCAGGGAAAATGAAGAATTCCTTAAATCCAAACAAAATGGAATCAGGAAGGGTTTCAATGTGAACACAAGGAAGAGAGAGAAGGGGATCCTGACCTGTGTGAAATGGGGTGTGTAAGAATGTGCCAGAAGAAGAAAAGAAGAAACAGTAAAAACTTGGACCTAAGAAACAGATGAGGCTCTTCCTGAAGAAGGGGGGCTGGGCCTTTTGATGAAGAAAAAGCCAATCGACTTCCAAGGAATAGTAATGGGGAGGGACTACAGGTACTAGACCAACCATGCAAGGTCAAAGAGAGAAGAGAGTGCTGAATGGTGACTGAGAATTCCTGCTAAGGGATAATAATGTCAAGTCAAGTCAATAAGCATCTATTAAGTGCCTACTATAGGCCAGACACTGTGCTAAGCACCGGGGATTCAAAGAAGGGCAAAACCCCCAAAACAAAACCAATCCTTGCTCCTTGGGAGTTCAGTCTAATGAGGAAGACAGTATGTAAACAATTATGTATAGTTATAAAAAGACAAGTTATAAAAAGGAAAAATTGGATATAATCAACAGGAGGAAGGGCACTGAGAAAAGCTTCCTGTAGAAGGTGGAATTTCAATTGAGACTGAAGGCAGCCAGGCAGCAGAGGAGGGAGAGGATCCTGGGTATGAGGGACAGTGGGAGAAAATGCACCAAGTCAGCAGATGGGAAACTGGGGAGAATGTAGTTCTGAGGACGAAACAAAAAAACCAAATGATTCTCATGAAAAGGAAACAGGGGAGTTGTCTAAAGAGACTGATATGAGCAATACATGGGGAATTCATCAAGCAACCAAGCTTTAAAAAGATATTTACAGAAGAGGGAAGCAAGGATAGGTAACAGACGATGAAGACTTCTGAAAGCATGTCATGGTCTGCTGAGAATATCATCAGGAAAGCTACTGCTCAAGATGAGCTGAGGTTGGCAAGAAAGACTAAGGACAAGAGAAGCTGTGTGTGTGTGCACGTGGGTGTCTGTGTACACATGAGCCCACATGCGCACACATGGTATGTACTGGTTTAAATAAGAAAAAGAAAAGCTTCAAAGGAGAAATAAGAAATGGTGCCCAGGATGATCAGAAGAAACAATGCAGAGAAGTTTTCGCTCAACAATATTTTGCCTTTGCTTCCTGTCAAGAAGAATGCTCTTTGAACTGGAAAGTTAAAAATGACTAATAGGCAGCTGAGACTCAAGCTAATGGGTAGATGGTTTCCACAGTAAGGAAGCACTTAGTTGCACTTGATGAGTTCTCAAGTCTCCAGATGCAAATAGAATTACATCCTTTGGTATTAAAAGAACTGGCAGACAGATGAGTGCTGAGCCATTCTCGGGGGATGTTGGAAGTACTATCAAGAACAGGAGAGGGATTGAAGGATTGGAGTTGGGCAGTTGTCCTGATTTAAACCCCCACTCCCCAAAAAGAAGCAAACAAGAGATTCTACAAACTAAGATCGGTGAGCTTGATTTCAATTCCTATTGGTACACAGTTGGTCCATGGGCCGAGAGGCCCAGTAAGAACCAGGCCGTTATAAACTTTTTTTTTCTTTTTTTTCATATTTTTATTATTTAATACTTTTAGTTTTCAACATTGATTTCCAAAAGATTTGGAGTTAACAGATTTTCTCTCCTTTTCTATGCTCCCCCCACTCCAAGATGGCATACAGTCTGATTGCCCCACTCCCCAGTCTGCCCTCCCTTCTGTCACTCCATCTCCTCCCCCACCACATTCCCTTTCCACTTACTTTTTTGTAGGGCAAGATAGATTTCTACACCCCACTGCCTGTATATCTTATTTCCCTGTTGCATGTAAAAACCTTTTTTTTTTGAGCATTCGTTTTTAGAACTTTGTTCCAAATTCTTTCCTCTTCCCTCCCCACCCACCCTCCTTGAGAGGACAAGTAATTCAAAATAGGCCACAATGTATCATCATGCAAAACACTATATTTTGCTCCTTCCTATCCTGTCCCCCTTTATTCAGTTTTCTCTCTTGATCCTGTCCCTTTTCAAAAGTATTTGCTTTTGATTACCTCCTCCCCCATCTGCCCTCCTTTTTATCATCTCCCCTTTTTTATCTCCTTCCCCCTACTTTCCTTTGGGGTAAGATACTCAATTGAGTATATATGTTATTCCCTCCTTAAGTCAAATCTGATGAGAGCAAGGTTCACTCATTCCCTTTCACCTGCTCCCTCTTCCCTTCCAATAGAACTGCTTTTTCTTGCCACTTTTATGTGAGATGATTTCCCCATTTCTCTCTCTTCCTTTCTCTTTCTCCCAATATATTCCTCTCTCACCCCTTAATTTTATTTTATTGTTTTAGATATCATCTTTTCATATTGAACTCACCCTGTATCCTCTGTCTATACATATGTATATTCCCTTCAACTACCCTAACACTGAGAAAGGTCTCATGAGTTACAAATAGCATTTTTCCATGTAGGAATGTAAACAAAACAGTTCAACTTTAGTAAGTACCTTATGATTTCTCTTTCCTGTTTACTTTTTCATGCTTCTCTTGATTCTTGTATTTGAAAATAAAATTTTCTATTCAGCTCTGGTCTTTTCATTGAGAAAGCTTGAAAGTCCTCTATTTTACTGAAAATCCATATTTTCCCTTGGAGCATGATACTCAGTTT
Organism: Phalanger gymnotis; assembly: GCA_028646595.1. NCBI lineage: Eukaryota > Metazoa > Chordata > Mammalia > Diprotodontia > Phalangeridae > Phalanger > Phalanger gymnotis. Next base: position 304,310,162 of record CM053626.1, on the reverse strand, counting down.
TGCTGGGTAGG
>CM053626.1:304275087-304310051 GCA_028646595.1 Phalanger gymnotis | reverse complement strand
ATTCCTAGGAGTTTTCTTTTTGGGATCTATTTCAAGAGGTTATCAGTGGATTCTTCCAATTTCTATTTTACTCTTTGGTTCTAGAATTTCAGGGCAGTTTTCCTTGATAATTTCTTGAAAGATGATATCTAGGCTCTTTTTTTTTGATCATGGCTTTCAAATAGTCGAATAATTTTTAAACTATCTCTCCTGGATCTATTCTCCAGGTCAGTGTTTTTTCAAATGAGATATTTCACATTGTCTTCCATTTTTCATTCTTTTGGTTCTGTTTTATAATATCTTGATTTCTCATAAAATCACTAGCTTCCACTTGCTCCAATCTCATTTTTAAGGTAGTATTTTCTTCAGTGGTCTTTTGGACCTCCTTTTCCATTTGGCTAATTCTGACATTTAAGGCAGTCTTCTCCTCATTGGCTTTTTGGAGCTCTTTTGTTCAGTATTTTTCTGGGTCTCTTTTAGCAAGTCATTGACTTGTTTTTCATGATTTTCTTGCATCACTCTCATTTCTCTTCCCAATTTTTCCTCTACTTCTCTTACTTGCTTTTCCAAATCCTTTTTGAGCTCTTCCATGGCCTGAGACCAATTCACATTTTTCTTGGAAGCTTTTGATGTAGGCTCTTTGACTTTGTTGACTCCTTCTGGCTGTATGTTTTGATCCTGTCACCAAAAAAAGATTCTATAGTCTGAGTCCTTTTACGCCTGCTCATGTTTCCAGACAACTACTTGACCCTTGAGCTTTTTGTCAGGGTATGACTGCTTGTAGAGAGTACTTTGTCCCAAGCTTTAGGGGCCTCATGCTGCTTTCTTTCAGTGCTACTTCTACTCCACAGTCACTGCAAGCTCTGCCACACCAGTGCTCCTCCTTCCCCAAGAACCTCCAACCAGGACCGCGACCCAGATCCAAGCAAGGCAAAGCAAGAGAAACCTACCTCTGCACCAGCAAAGCAATTCCTGCACTCCTGTTCTGATCAGCTGCTTGATTCCTCCCACTGGGTGGGCCTGGGGCTGGAAGCAGCCACCACTGGAGCTCTGGAAGCAGTTGCAGGAGTTTCCTGCTGCTGCCGCTGCGCCACCTCTGCTGCCCTGGGGGCTGGCGCCAGACTGCACATTTCTCTCACCCAGATCCAGCAGTTTTCCCACTGACCTGCTCTGTGGTCTTTGGCATTTGTGGGTTGAGAAGTCTGGTAGCTACCACAGCTCAGTGATTAGTGGCCCTAAGGCCTGCTCCGCCCGACTCCTAGTCTGGTGTGTCCTGGCATGGCTCATGCTGGGCTGTGCTCCACTCCTAGCATGGTGTGACAGACCCTTCCCAGTGACCATCCAGGCCGTCTTGGGCTGGAAACTTGTTTCTGTTATTTTGTGGGTTCTATAGCTCTAGAATTTGTTCAAAGTCATTTTTATAGGTGTTTGGAGGGATTTGGGGGACAGCTTAAGCAAGTCCCTGTTTTTCAGCTGCCATCTTGGCTCTGCCCCTCCATTACAAACTTTTTATAAAGGATGGGAGAATACAAGGCCTGCCAGCCTACCTCCCATGTCATTATTTTCTACAAATCTGAAAAGATACTACCTGTCAAATTCAGTACCAGTGGTTCCAATAAGCCAATGGGCTGATTTATATGTAAGGGAACAGATGCCAGGACATTTGTGGATAATCTGTTTAACCTTAGCATGAAAATTAAAGTAAGGGAAATCCACTGACAGAGTGGCACAGTAGATACTGGCACTCTTGGGCCACCAGTCAAGAAGACTCTTCTTCCTGAGCTCAAACCTGGCCTCAGACACTTACTAGCTGTGTGATCCTGGGCAAGTCACTTTACCCCATTTGCCTCAGTTTCCTCATCTGTAAAATGAGCTGGAGAAGAAAATGGCAAATCACTCTAGTGTCTTTGCTAAGAAAACTCCAAATGGGGTCACAAAGAGTCAGGCACGATTGAACGACAATTGTCAGAATAAACATGGAGGCAGCATTGATCCCACATCCCGACAAATCATGTCTCAAGTAATTGGCTTCCTGAAAGTTCCAGCTAAAATCCCACTTTCTAAGAGAAGCTTTTCCTGATCCCCCTTAATGCTATTACCTCCAGTTTTTCTTGTCTCTTGAATATAGCTGTTGTTTTCATGTTGTCTACCCCATTAGGCTGTGAGCTCATTGAGAGCAGGTTCTGTTTTTTGCATTTCTTTGCATTTTCAGCTTTCAGCACATAGTAGGAGCTTAATAAATGCTTACCAACTGGTAAGGTGCCCAGTGTTCCTTAATGAAGTTATTAAGTTTAAAACAAGACTGCATGTAGGGCAGCTAGATGGTGCAGTAGATTAGAGTGCCAAGCCTGGAGTCAGGAAGACCTGAGTTCAAATCCGGCCTCACACATTTTGTAGCCATTTGATCCCAGGCAAGTCAAAAACCACTCCAGCGGCTTTACCAAGAAAATGCCAAACGGGGTCATGAAGAGTCAGACACAATTGAAATGACTGAACAACATGTAGAAATGTATAAGACAATACGGGATTTGGTTTTCTACCTGAATTAGTGATTCCCATGCTGAGTTTCTAAACACAATTAGTATTTCTAAGTACCTCCCACCACCTTACACAATGCATAGCATAGGCAGTTAATGCTTGAACTGAATGATTTCCAAAGAGCTTGGGAACATAATTCACTGTCAGAAAAGAACAATCCTAGCTGAGTCGAGGCTTCATTGTCAAAAGGCTGGTGATCGAGTGATAAAAATTTTGACTCCAGCAACTGAAGAAACTACCTACTAAGGTTTGGAGGAATTTTAGGTTCAGATTATACCCAAAGTTGTAAAGAGGGTGAAGTAATCAGGGCTTTGCCACAGGGTAGAGTGGAAAGTTTAGATGGCTCCAATGGCACCATCCAAGGAGTTCTTCCTTCCTTGACAGTCATATACCAGTAGCCACTTTCCCCTTATTCAGAAGCTGCGAGTTAAGAGTTTTAATGCATATATACCCATGAATGTAATCTCACATCTTTGCCATGCAAAGACCCATGCACATCCCACGTTCCATTAGAGCCTTACACTAATGCATCGAGGACATTACCCTGGCTTTTCTAAGGCAATGACAGAAGGGTTGAAAACTGGTAGATCATATCAGAAAGTGGGAGTCAAAAGAGACATCAGATGGAATCTAGCCCCACCTCTACAACATTAATAACAAATGGCCATCTTACCACTATAATTCTTCCCCCCAATTGCTTAATGTCTTATTCATTTGTTAAATAACACCTGATTCCTTAAGGATGGGGGAGAAAACGCTTAGCACAGTGCCTGGCACACAATAGGCACTATATAAATGTTTATTCTCTTCAGTTCCCCTATATTCCAGAGATGGGGAAGTAACTTACTACCTCAAGAGTTAGCCCATTATGCTCTGGATGGTTCCAATGGTCACCTTCCGATCCTTGAATATGGCTGTTTCCCCAAAGGTCTGTCCTTAACCCCTTTTTCCTCTGTTTTTCACGGCAATTCTTTCCTTCCTTCTTTCCTACCTTTCCTTCCTTTCTTCATTCTTTCCCTCCATGTCTCTTCATTTTCTTTTGGAGATCGGGTCCCTCATCTCAACCAGGCTAAAATGTAGCATCCATTCATGGGACGATCCCACCACTGACTGGCACAAAGCTCTAATGTGCTCTCTTTCCAGTCTGAGTGGGGTTGTTCCACCTTAGGCATCCTGGTTCCCCCTTGTCTGCCTCCTCCCTGTTCCCAACTCTTGCCATATCTATGCCAAACTGAGCACAGATGTCTGATTGACTTTGGTCCTACCACAGCTTTGAACTCCAGAGTTCAAGTGATCCACCAACAGATGACACTCAAATCTTGACCACAAGCCACGACCTCTCTGAGGTCTAGGTGGTTTCTAAGACATATCCACCTAGATGTCCTATAACTCCTTCAATTCACTGGCTAAAACTAAGCTCCACAGTTTTTCCACTAACTCTTCTCTTTCTCTTATGACTATTTCTGTCAAACAGTGAATGCAATAATCTCTTCATTTTCCTTGTTTGTATCCACAAAAGGTCATGATTGTGTCCCTTCCCTCTCATTTCCATTCAATAAATGCATACTGAACACCTCAGTTTAAAGCACGTTCAATCAATGACCAACTCTTGTGTACCATTTTCCATATCAGTCTTTTCCTTTCTAGTCCCATGTCCACCACTCCAGAAAAGGCCTTCCTTACCATCTGTCTATGCAAGCAGTTTTCAAGCTTTTTAGTCTCAAGACCCCTTTACAGGTTTAAAAATACCGAAGCCCTCCAAGCACTTTTGCTTGTTCAGGTTATATCTATTGATATTTACCACATTTGAAATGAAAACATCTTAGGAATATTATGAAAAGTTTTGACCTTGGAAATCCCCCAGGAGTCCTCAGACTTACTTTAAGAACCACTGACCTAGATTACTGACTCTTTAATGAGCTTCTGCCTCAATTCTCTTCCCACCCACTTCCAATCTGTCACTCATCAGCCTAATAGACCAAGATGGCATAAACCGACATCTGATTTTGTTGATGAATGTTTGGAAAGGGTTTATTAAACATTCTAATGTGCCAAGTATTCTGCTAAACTCTGCTAAACAAATAGAAAAGGGGGACAGTCCCTGCTCTCAAGGTGCTTATGCTCTAATTAGGAGGCAACACATATAATAGTTTAGCTGCCAAGGACTAGAGCTTCAAAATCTTGTTACTTCCTATTAATGATCAAGTCAAGTTCAAGTTCCTTTCCCTGGCATTCAAAGCCCCTCCCAATCTGGCACAAAGCTATCATGGCTCACCTCCAAATTCTTGACATCTAGGCAAACTGCATGACTTTGCTTTCTCTCATATTCCTGTGCCTTTATTTACAGAGTTCCTTTTTCTGAGAATGCCATTCTTTTTCCTTCTTCACTTGCTGAATTTCTATCACTTTTTTGGGAGGCAATTAGGAGTAAGTGACTTGGCCAGGGTCACACAGCTAAGCAGTGTTTGAGTTAGGATTTGAACTCAGGTCCTTCTGTCTCTAGGGTCAGCGCTCTATTTACTTAGCTGCCCCCTATGCTTTAAACTTGAATTAAAATGCTCTCTCTTTCAGAAGTCTTCCTTGCTTCTTCGCATCAGTAATAACTTTTCACTTCAGACTTCGTATTGCACACTGCCCTCCTCTCACACTTACTAAAGCAAGCTGCTAGATGACTCAGCAGCTAAAGCACCAGACTTGGAGAAAGGAAGACTTTAATTCGAATTTGACCACACGTGAGGTCTAGTTACTGGATATGTGACTCCAGACAAGTCACTTAGTCTCCGTCTGCCTCGATTTCTCCACCCATTAAATGGTGTTAATTACAGCATCTACTCATTACTGTTACTGTGAGGACAAAACAGATCGCAGTAAAATGCTTTGCCAACCTTAAAGTGGTACACAAATGCTCCCTATTATTCTAGTGTGGTGCAGTGGATGCAGCACTGGCCTTGGAATCAGGAAGACTCATCTTCCGGACTTCAAATCTAGCCGCAGACACTAACTAGCTATCCGACCCTGGCCAAGTCACTTAACCCTATTTGCCTCAATTTCCTCATCTGTAAAATGAGCTGGAAAAGAAAATGGCAAAAGACGTCAGTATTTTTGCCAAGGAAACCCCAAATGGGGTCACGGAAAGTCAGACACGACGAAAAGAACTCCACAAGAACAAATCACAAGCTACCAACAGGCAATGATCCCCTCTACTTGACTGTAAGCTCCATGAGAACAAGGACTTGGTCTTCTCTAGATTTTGTGTCTCTCTTGCACTTTGCACAGCACTCTCTCAGAAGTTAGAATAATAAATGTTTGTTGTGATTTATTGCATGTCTTTGGTGCTCCTCTAAAAGGCCCAGTACCTAACTGATAAACTGTAAATGCTTCATTAATGTTGTTGAAAAGCTTGCCTTCTCGTGCCCACCCACCCAACGGAAGTGTGTGTGTAAGAGGCTGATTCCCCAGGGCGAGACTTTAATAGGTCCTTGTCTGGCAAAATGCCCCCTTTGCAAAAACGGTTTGATCAGGAGGCTGTCTATGACCTTGGGGCTTTATCTTGAAAGGAAACAAAATCAGCTAGAGAATGAACTTTATTTTCAGAACTTGGTCTCCAAAGAAGACAAAATAGCAAACTTCCCAAGGTCAATGTCGTCCTTTAGCACTCAAACTCTTAACTGGAGTCAAGAGAACCCTCCCAAGGGCTTAGCCAGAAAGAGAAGTAGCTTCTTTCCCTGTTGAAATCTAACAATTTCTGGGTCATTCCGATGCTCCTCAGCCAAGTTATGCAGGGTAGTTACAACAGGCCATTATTTTTCTTGAAATAACATTTCATTCAATCAGATGTTTTTAAATCCCCAATTTTTCTGGCTCATATCATCAATGTTTCATGCACTTGTTGTAAGTATTGGTCAGTGGCTCATAACTATGCCAGAAAATCAAAGTGACTTTAAAAGTGCTTTCCTGAAAAAATGGCTCAAACCGATGCTTGTGCATTAAGTGGACCAAATGGGGATGCTACATGGGACAGCATGGTATAACTCAAAGGGCACTGGATTGGAGGTCAGAACCTGGGTTCAAATTCTTCCTCTATCACTGAATAGCTATGTGACTTGGGCAAGTCACTCAAACCCATACAAGGGTGAAATAAAAGGGTTAGACAAGATGCCCCCAAAGGTCCCTCCCACCTTCAAATCGGTGATCCGATGACATCAGCAGGAATTGCACAGGTTGAGAGGGCCTGTTGGTGGGGACGGGACAGCCCCTGAAGAGGTGAGTTCACCCCTCCATCAACATCCAAGGATGTTGTTTATGAGGTAAAGCTAAATCAGGCCATGGCACTTCTTTACCACTTCCCATAAGGAGAAAGGTGGAGAGGTTCTAGGTATGAGCTCTGGGTTAGAAACGTGTCAGTGAGGAGAAAGCAAGCTCCTATGCCAGGTAAGCTTTTATCCTCTTCTGAGCAATCAGTCAAAGCTGCACAGCTATCTCCTCTCTGCCTAATGGACTGTCTCACTGTCAAAATCACTGGTTCTCACATTACTGATCCTGCTGCGTCAAGAATATTTCTGGCTTATAATAGAGAGTCTAAGTTTTTCTTTATATATATATTATATATATATTTTTTAACATGGCATTATGGCAGGAAAATGGCCTCATTTAAGAGTTATCTTAATTCAGAACAGCTGACTCACTGGGGTGTGGTGAATAGGGCACTGGACTTGGAGCCAGAAAGGTCTGAGTTCAAATCCTGTGTGCCCTTGGACAAGAACCTCTTTGTACTTCGGTCTCCTCAAATGTAAAACGAGAAGTTGGACTAGCTGTCCCCTATGGTCTTTTCCAGCTCTTAATCTATGACTCTTTAATCAATTCTAGTCTATAAACTGTTCTTTGTAAGACTGCACTGAGGTCTCCCTAATCACTGCTTAATATCTTCAATTACTTATTTATGTTAAATAAAATCTGATCCCTCAGAGAGACTGGTAGATGGCAAATACCACAATCGCCAAGGTATCTGTCACTAAAACCCTCCACCATACCAGCTCTCCTTAGAATTCGTCTAAGAATAACAGATGGAAGGAGACCTAGGAACACACTAGAAATACCCAGGGTCAGTTCTATGGAATTGTTTGGGACAGAGCTGGCTGGACCTGGCAGATGGGCAGAGTGATATTAGTTTACACCAGGAAAATACAAGTAACTAACAGATGTCAAGGGACCAAACCCATTGGCATTGAACATCAAGTATTTGCACAAACTCTGGGATCTCTCTGCAGATGACTCTCAGATTTGTCCATATCTCCTTCCTGAGTTCCAGTCCTTTATCTCCAACCATAGGCATGGCATGTCAACCTAGGTGTCCCATTGGCATCTCAAATTCAATAGGTCCAAACAAAATCCAGCACCTTTCTTGTAAAACTCACTCTGCCCCCTAACTGCCTTATTTCTACCCAGGGCACCATCCAGTTACCCTTCTAATCACTCAGGTTCACAACTTTGGAGGCATCCTTGACTTGGATTTTAATCATCTCCACATCCAATCTATTGCCAAGTTTGCCAGTTCTGCATCCACAATATCTCTTGCATCTTTCCCCTTTCTCTCTGTTCTACCACCCTAGTTCATTCTCACCCCTCTCACCTGCACTACTGCAAATGGCCTCTTAGTTGGTCTCCCCCTCACTAACACATGCTCCACACAGCTGTTAAATTCATATTCCTAAAGCCTAGATGTGCCCATGTCACTCTCCAGCTGACAAAGCCTTAGTGGCTCACTCTTGCCTCTAGGCTCAAGAATAAAGTCCCCAAACATTTAATGCCTTTTACAATCTGACTCCAAACAATTTTTTTCCAGTGTAATTACATATCACCTCCTTCATGAACTCTATGTTCCAGCCAGATTAGCCTACCTGCTTCTCCATATATGACATTCTGTCTTTGTCCAGGCTGTACCCTGTGATTGGATTGGTCTCTATCCTTAAGTGCCCTGAAGTCTGTAAGTCCCTTTAAGACTCAGTGCAAATCCTACCTTCTACCTAAGGCTTCAGGGAATTGAGGGGATTAGAGCAGCAAGCGGTGGTGGGAATTGAGTGAATCACACTGACTTCATTCAGTTCTGGAGCTAGCTCAGTTCTCTATTCAATTATGGGTCTAGTCCAATTTTTGTCCTGTAAGAAAAGTTTATTCAGTTGTGGAAATCGGGAGGAAATCTCATTGCATTGTTTGAACCTAGCCCCTGTGTGGCTGGAACTGCTGTTCAGAGACCCCTTAACCAAGGACCTAGGTTATGCTGACTAGAAACACAGATCCAAAGACTGATGCAAGGAGCTTTCTCACAATTATACATCTCAAGTAATCCATATGTCTTATCTGAAAACTGGCCTCATACTGATCAATCGGTTATCCCCAGCTCCTTCAGTCATCACATGGCAAAGATGCCAGTCATTATCCTGGACACCGTCCATCTAGTCATTGTCCTTCCATCAATGTGGTACATGGAGCTGAACACAATTCTCCAGAAGTGGTGGGACCACAGCAGAGCACTCTGGGAGAACAGCCTCCTGTGGTCTGCCTCCTTAAAGGCAGACTAGAATCTCAGAAGCCCTTTGAGTCTCAGCCGTACTATTGCAATGGCCTTCCAGTTGGCCTATCTCATGCCATTCCATCCTCTACTCAGCTGCCAAAGTGATTCTCCAAAGGGGAAGAACTGATCGTGTGACCCTACACCCCCATTCAATAAAGTCCAGCGGCTCCCTGTCACCTCCAGGACTAAATATAAAATTCTCTGTTTAGTTTTTAAAGCCCTCCTTAACCTGGCCTGGCCCCTTCCCACCTTCCCAGCTTCATCATGCAGTCCTTCACTCTTGACTAAGCCTTCTTCCTACTACTCACATTCTTCTGTTTCTCTGTTTAGTGGCCATCTGCCACCACTGGACTACACTCATTCTTCCTACATTCCTACCTACATTTTTTAGAAATCCCTTACTTCCTCCAACACTCAGTCCAAACACCACCTTCTGTATGAAGCCATTTTAGATGCCCCCAGCCACTTGTGATCTTCTCTCAGAATTATCGTGTATGTGTGTGTACACTTACATGTTTCCCCAAGTAAAATGGCCTCTTTGAGGCCAAAGATCGCTTAATTTTTACTCCCTGAACCCAACATTAAGCACACAGTAGGTACTTAACGAATGCTTAATGTCTGACTGGCTATATGCTAAGCCTGGCTCCAACTGACCCCCCACAGCACATCGTGGCAGGTAGTTGGAAAAGAGCCCCTGCACTTTTAGGACCAGCTGGGTTCTATGGCTGTGGAAGGGAGTATAGAGGAAGAGTCCTTCCACTCGTACAATAAGTTTGTCATGATCTTCCCTATATAAAGCCAGCTAATGTAGGCCTTACCTGGAAATATAAGTACAGGATTTTAGAATCAGGGCAAGGTCCTGCTGTGCTGCAGTGACCCAGGTTAAGTTGTGGAACACTAATGACACAACCCCAAAAAAGAATTTATCTTCCCTCAGAAATGATGCCCAGTGATTGCCTAGGAAACAGATTTGTGAGGAATGGGAATTTTTTTCCCCCAAATTGCTATGACATCCTTCCTTCTGTTTTCATTCGTCTTGACTGTATAATCCATATTCAAGAAATATTTTTCTATTTATATTTGAGAACACCATCTGTTTCCATTCTCCTTCTCCCCAGAGGAAGGCACTGGCTGTGGAGGGTCAGCTTCATCTTTACAGGCTGAGCTGGTGGGATAGAGAACTGTGTGTGTTAGCCCCAAATGGAGACGGAGTCAGAGCATCAGGGGATTTCAGAACTGCAAGGACCCTCCAGAGAAGAGCTAGCTTGGCCTCCCTCATTTTACAGATGAGAAAAATGAGTTCTCAATGAGGCCCCCCGACAACAGAAGGTTAAGTCCAGGAGTCAAATCTAGGTCTTTTTGACTTGCATTTTGTGCTCTTCCACTAACCCAGAGGTGGGGAACCTGCAGCCTCAAGCCACATGTGGCCTTCTAGGTCTTCGGGTGTGGCTTTTGACTGAGTCCAAGTTTTACAGAACAAATCCTTTCATTAAGGGGATTTGTTTTGTGAAGTTTGGATTCAGTCAAAGGGATGCACTTGAGGACCCAGAGAGCCACATGTTCCCCACCCCCGTGACTAACCTTTCGAACTGTCCAAAATTGGAAGAGATTGTGTCTCAGGACATAGTGAGTTTCCCATCACTGGAGATCTTCAGTCACTGAATGGTTGCTTGTACCAAAAATCCTGGAATCACAAAATCAGAGACTTGGCAGGGTGCATCTGAACAGCAACATTTATTATTCTGTGTTCAGTGCTGCAGCAGGAGAGACAAGAAGTCCATCAGTCGATAAACATTTATTAAGCGCCTACTAATATGCACAGGCTTAGCTCTCCTAAGACATTACTTGCCATTATGGAGCAGGACTGTAGGTTTACAAGAACTCTGAGGTAGTCTAGTCTAATCTAGTCCAGTCTTCTTATCTTACAGAAGAGGAGAACGGGTCCCGAACAAATAAAGGGACCTGCTGAGAATCACATAGTGGCAGACCCAGGATTTAAAACCTGGTCATCCAGCACCTCACAATGCAGTGCTCATTCCAATGCTCACTCCAACTCTAGTTTGGTAGGGGGTTAAGACACAAGCCCTGAGGGGAACAGGATGCACAGCATTACATAAATGAGAAAGCTGTTGCCTCTGATGGCTAAAGGAGACGGTCCTTGGTTACTTAACCAGGAAGGATCAGTCAGGAAAGTTGGTGGCATTCCAATGGGGCTTGAAAGGGGGAGTAAGAATTCAGCAGTTAAGTGGCACAGTGCCAATCCTGGAGTGAGGAAGATTCATCTTCCTGACCCTTAGATACTTACTAGCCGTGTGACCCTGGGCAAGTCACTTAACCCTGTTTGCTTCAGTTTCCTTATTTGTAAAACGAGCCGGAAAAGGAAAGGGCAAACTACTGCTGTACCTTTGCCAAGAAAACCCTGAATGGGGTCAAGAAGAGCAGGACATGACTGAAAATGACTCAACAAGAATTCAACAGATAAAAGGAAGGGAAGGACTCTCCTATTCAAAACAGCTGACACGCAACCGTTTGGTGATTGAAGATCTCCAGTGATGAGAAACTCGCTACCCCATGAAACAGTCCGTTCCAATTGTGGACAGCTTTAATGGCTAGGAAATTTCTAATTATACTGAAATAGGCTCCCTTGCACAATAGATAACTGGAACATTTAGTAGAAAAGGGCATCAGAGTATTACACAATTTTGATCTCTCTCTCTCCACATACATATATATGTAATCTAATATGCAACATAGAGTATATTTCACATATGTATAACACACACATGCACAAACCTATATCATACATGTGTATGTGTGTGCAAATACATGCATTTTATATATATATATTCATATATATATACATGTGCTATTATTATATATAGTACAACAGACCCCACCTTTACAAATTAGCCAATATTTACAGACAGGTCCCTATCTTTAAGAAACTCAGTTTCTTAGGGAAGTAAGGCATACATAAATAGCAAGTCTCTTAAGCTACTGGGCCTTAGTTTCCTCCTGGGGAAACAGCACCTGCCTCACATGGCTGTTGTGTGGATCGGCTGAGATACTATACGTAAAGAGCTTTGCCATAGAAGTGTTAGCGATGACTCTAGCATCAGACCGGCCGGCCTCTGGGGGAGGCCCCTTTCTAGCTCTGCAACTATGACCACATGACCTTGGTCTTCCGCCTTTCTCCTCTTCAATCATCATTGTAATAAGTGAATTTTAATGTTAATGTTAAGCTCTCACTGTGTCCTGAGCCTGGGGGATACAAAAAGAAAAGTGAGAGTCCCTGCCCGCAAGAAGCTTACATTCCAACCCTTCTAGATGCGTAAATCTCACGGGCCTCACTCCCCAGCTCGAGTATCTGCGGCCTGCCCGTGGAGGGGAAACGATAAACATCCCAAGCTCTCTGTGATCTGGCTCCAGCTTCCGTGACCAGCCTCGTTTCGTCCTCGTCCCCTTCACACGGCACGACTAGGAGGCCACGGGCTACTGTCAACACTGATTAAGTGGCTAAAGTGACGTTGGGAACACCAGCTCGAGACAATCGAGGCTATGGATCGGGTCGGGGGACCAAGTGTGGGTGTCAACTGGATCAATGTGGGAAGGACTTCGGGGAAGAGAAGACCGGGCCGAGCTTTGAGAGACGGACAGAACCTGGATTGTTGTGGTTGTGGTCGTTGTTATTATTGTCGTCCTTCGTTCTCAAAAAGGACAGTGATATCAAGGAGGCGATGCCATGACTGCCAAGGAGGAATGGGGGTGCAGGAGATCACAGGGGTCGTAGATTTCAAGCTTCCAGGGACCTCAAAGACCCTTTAAAGAGCCACTTCTCTTTACAGATTAAGAAAATGAGGCCTAGACAGGGTCGTCGATGACTTGCCTCCCATCAGTAGGATTTGACCCCAGGTCTTTGAATCCAAATCCATTATTCTTCCCGATGCATCATGCTGCCTTGTGGAGGAGCAGAAACGTGAGTGAAGGCCTAAGGGGTATTCACCTGGCATCAAGCAGGACAGTTGGTTGGAAAAGGGTTTCTATAGAAGGGAAATGAGATATGGTTGGAAAGAGTGCCTGGGGTCAAGCACAAAGCTTAATAAATGTTTGGGACTTTTTCTCCTCCTCTTTTTTTTTTTTATTCTTTAAGAGATGGATCTCTAGAAGGGAAAAGTTCTGTGAGCTTCTTCATTGAAAAATGTAGGTGATATAAAACCAAAAAATGTCAATTAGAAAAAAAATTTTTTTTAAGTTTTTTTAAGTAGATGCCTATTGATTGAGGAAGGTCTCAACAAACTATGGTAGAGGCACAGAATGGAAACAATAAATATGAGGAAATAAGAGAAGCCTGGAGAGCCTTACATGGACTAAAGTGACTAACGAAGTCGGCAGAACCAAGAAAACCACATGTACCGTGACTATGATGATGTCAAGGGCAATGCCCCCAGAAAACAAATCAGTCAATCGATTAACGTTTAATAATCAATAAACATTTAAGTAAATGTTTACTGACTGAACAAATGAAAATGCACATTGAAAAATTACAAAGAATTGGAGCTTGGCCCCCCGGAAGGAGACAGGAAAAGATAACTACCGTTGCCCACTCTTTTGCAGAGCTGGAGGGGTCCAAGGCTATGGAGCTACTGCGAAAAACATGATTTGACTGGTTTTCCCAAATATTTTTTCTTTAAATCTTCTCTTTTCTTTAAAAAAAAGTCCCTTGCTCTCCAAGAATGGAATAAGCATGTTTTAAAGTGCCTACTATGTGCTAGGCCCTGTGCTGAGCAATTTACAAATATTATTTCATTTGACCCTCACGACAACCCTGGGAGGTAGATGCTATTGTAACCCCCACTTTATAGTTGAGGAAACTCATTTGGATAAAGATGAAGTGACTTGCCCAGGGTCATGTAGCTAGTGAATGTCTGAGGCTGGATTTGAAGTCAGGTCTAACTGACTCTAGGCCCAGAGTTCTTAACTACTGGGCAGCCTAGCTGCCTCATGGAGGGGGGGGGGTTGGGGGTGAGCCACAGAGAGAAATTTAGGTGATGTTATGAAAAAGATAACAATAAAATTTATTTTCAAAAATGAAATGAAAGGTTTTAAAATGAATTACTAAGGAGCTTGGCTTTTTCCCCTTTGGCGATAGGAAGCTACTAAAGCCTTTTTAATAATGGGGCAGCCTGACTGAAAATGAGGAAGATTAGCCTGCAGGATGGATTTGAGCAGGTAGAGTCTGGGAGGTGGGGCAGGGAGGAGGCTATTACAGGTCCAACTGTGAGGGCGAGCTCAGAAGATTAATAAAAATGACAGTCCTCCAGGAGCCCCCGGAGTTTCTTAATGCCTTTGAAAACAGCAAAACAGATGTGTTGCAAAAAGTAAATCTTCCATGTGATCGTGGAAATAGCAGGGTGGATGTAGGAGATTTTTTTGGTTGTGTTTTTTTAAAGCATCAAGTCCTCCTGATGCTTCCTGCCTGTGTAATCTTGGGTAAATCTCTTCACTTCCATGGGCACCAGTTTCCATGTATGTAAAATGAAAAGGCTGGATTAGATTAGGTTAGATTATGTTAGGGTTCTGAGCTTCTTTCTAGTTCTAAGTCAATAAACATATGTTAAGTGCCTACTATGTGCCAGGCACTGTGCTGAGGATACAAAGAAAGGTAAAAGACAGTCCCTGCTCTTAAGGAGCACACAGTCTAATGAGGGAGATGGCATACAAACAACTTTGTATGAACCAGATAGAGACAAGATAAAATGGAAATAATCCACAGAGGGAAGGCACCAGAATTAAGGGGGCCTGGGAAAGGCTTCTTGTAGAAGGTGGGATTTTAGCTGGGACTTGAAGGAAGCTGGGGCAGTCAGGAGGAAGACATGAGGAGGGAGGGTATAACAGGCAGGGGGCACAGCCAGAGAAAATGCCCAGAGTCAGGAGATGGAGGATCTTGTTTGAGAAACAACAAAGGCAGTCACTGTTACTGGATCACAAGAGTATGTGGTGAAGTGTAAGAAGAATGGAGAGGCGTGTGTATGGGGAGGAGAGGGGAGCAGTCATGAAGGACTTTCTATTTGGGGGGAGGGGGTGACATAGTAAGGATTGTGCTTTAGGAAGATAATTTTGATAGATTATAGAAGGAGAGACTGGAGTGAGGAGAGACTTAAGGCAGGCAGACCCACCAGCAGGCTATTGCAAAAGTCCAGGATCATGTGATGAGGGCCTGCTCCAGAGTGCCAACAGTGTTAGAAGAGAGAAGAGGAAGCATGGGAGAGATATCACAAAGGTAAAATCGACCAGCCTTGGCAACAGATTGGATATGGGAAGGGATAAGAATGAGGAACTGAGGATGATGTCTAACTCATGAGCCTGGAGGACTGGAAGGATGTGGGATCATCTGCAGTAATTGGGAAATTAGGAAGAAGGGAAGGTCTGGGGCATGGGTAAAGATAATGAGTTCAGTTTTAGACATGCTGAGTTTAAAATGTCTTTGGGCATCCAGTTCAAGCTGTCCATTCATTGGGCAGTTGGAAATGCAAGACTAGAGTTTAAGGTTGAGAGGTTAAGGCTGGATAAGTAGAACCAAGAATCTTCAGCATAAATATAATAATTGAATCCATGGGAGCAGAAGAGATGACTAAGTGAAATAATGTAGAGAGAGACGAGAAGAGGGTCCAGGACAGTGCCCTATGGGATACCCAACATTAGCTGATGTGACCTATATGAAGAGCCAGTAAAGAAGAAGGAAAAGGCAGTCAGATAGGTAGGAGGAGAATAAGGAGAGAGTAACCTCATGAAAAACCTAGGGAGGAAAGAATCAAGGAGAAGAGGGTAGTCAACAGTGTCAAAGGCTACAGAGAGGTCAAGAAGGATAAGGCCTGAGAAAAGGCCATTAAGCCTATGATCCTGCTGGACAGCTTCTCAAAACCAGAGGTCAAGTGAAGATGCCCTTTCAGGAATCACTCTGTGCAGCTTCTTGGAAGTTAGTATAGTTGAAAGTCATCTTTGACTCATCAGGAAGACCTGGGTTTAAACCCCACCTTGGCTGCCCAACATCTTCACTTCTCAGGGCTCTAGGCAACTTTTAAATTATGTTATAGAGGTGCTGACCTGCACTGGTCAAAGGATTTTCCTCACATGGGTGTTTCCTATTCTCACAAAATCACAGGTCCAATTCCAACCCAGATCTTCTTTGATATACTCAAGATCAGAGATGAGTCATTCAAAAGATGAAACTCTGACAGAATCATTTCGACTCTAGATTTTTTTCCCCCTCCAGGCTTAACCAGTGATTTCTTCTCTATAAGGGATCTAGGGGGAGAGGATGCTTCTCTGCAAAAGCAGACCCGGGGTCTTTAATTTACTATATTCAAGAGTTCTTGAGCCAGAGGGAAGTTAAATGATTGTCCCTGGCTAGACAGCTCTGTTATGAGTTAGAATTAGATATCTTGAACCCTAGTGTTCTTGATTCAACAGTCAACACTCTATGCCCTATGGGGCTTATGCCAACCTTTCTTCTGATTTTTATTTAAAACACCCATAGACCTGACACAACACTCTCTAATTCCAATAAATACTCAACAATAGTAACACATGGGTCACCTTTGTTTACGCATGGACACTTTGTCACCATGAAAAATCCTTTTCACTGCTGCCAGCTTCAAGTTATAGACACTGTAATTAGGTAACCAACATTTTATTAGTTTCTGCAACTGGTGCTTCATCTAACAGCTGTTTGGAGGAAGTAATGGTGATTTTACAAAATAAAATTAATTCACTTAAGGGCCCTAAAAAGAGATTTCTTTTGATGAGGGGTTGGGTGGTTCAGGTTATTCGAATGCTGAATTCTGAAAAATTATTGCAAATGAAAAATCCAATTTGAACTATTCTGAGAAGTGAAAGAACAGTTGCCTTCATTATCTTACACATTTCATTTCCCAGAAGGCTTGGGGTGGGGTGAGGTGGGGTGCTGGGGGAACCAGGAAATGAAAACAGAAAAGTCTATCCATTGTGAAAGCCAAGTCAAATGAAAGAATGCCATCTGAAAGACCTAAATCACTGTTAGATTTCATTTTAAAATCCATTTCCTTGGAAATATCAATTTAATTAAGGTACTAATAGAAGAGGTTTCAAAAGCCCAAGGCTTTGTTTTGTTGTTTTGGCAAACCTCCTACTGCTGAGAAGCATCCTTGCAAATTCTCTTTTCCCCATAGCAAAGCAGGCTGAGCCTGCGTGACAGAACTCCCTAGCCATCCTGGGTGTGGCCCTAGGTACCATCTTATTTTGTAATCCTATTGTGAATTTCCATGAGAAACCAACTCTAATTAATAACTTAATAGCAATAACTCATACTTATTTGGCCAGGGCTTTATGATTTACCATGCATTTTCCTTAAGACAACATCGATCACCATTTATTAATCCCTGCCTACATCCAGGGCACTGTGCTAAGTGCTGGTGGGCAAAGACACAAATCAAAAATCCAGCACAAACATAGTATAATGTCACCCGGAGGGGCACAGAAGAAACACTACCTGCATTCATCCACCATAAAGATACCTGATAAAAAGAGGGAAGGCTCAAAGAAGAATCCAGGGAGAAAAACCAGCACATAACCCACCAGCCCCTTGCCACACAGGCTTCCTGCACACCTAAGCAACTGTTTGTTTATGCAAACTAAAGAAGACAATTTCCCTGTTGCATTAGCAAGTTACTTACCAGAAGGAAGACTAAAGTTAAAAATGAGAACTAAGGAATTACAGTCAATTGTGCAGTTTTCTTGCAAGAGAGATCAGAACACAATACTCATCCCACTAAGGCTAGAAAATTAATCTGTCATTGCTCAATCTTCTATTACAGGCATACCTCATTTTATTGCATTTCACACATAGTACAGTTCTGTTTTTTTTTAAACAAATTGAAAATTTGTGGCAACTCTACATTGAGCAAGTCCATCAGTGCCATTTTCCCAGTAGCATGTGCTCACATCATGTCTCTGCATTACATTTTAATAATTCTCACAATATTTTAAACTTTTTCATTGTTACATATCTGTAATAGTGATTTGTGATCAGCAGTCTTTGATGTTACCACTGCAACTGTTTTGGGGTGCTGCGAACCACACCCACATCAGGCTTGGACTGAATCGATAAACGTGTTTGCCGTGACTGCTTCACTGACCGGCCCATTCCCCCATCTGTCTCCCTTTCTTCGGGCCTCCCCATTCCCTGAGACACAGCAACAGTGAAATGAAGCCAATTAATAACACTACAATGGTTTCTAAGCATTCAAGTGACAGCAAGAGTCGACTGATGGGGCAAACTTCGTTGTTGTCTTATTTTAAGAAATAGCAGCGGTCACCACAATCTTCAGCAACCACTACCCTGAGCAATTAGCAACCATCACTGAGGCAAGACCCTCCATCAGCAAAAAGATTATGACTCAGTGAAGGCTCAGATGATGGTTAGCATTTTTAAGCAATATTTTTCAATATTTTTTAGATAAAATACAACATAACTTTCACACGCATTGGGAACTAAAAAATTTGGGTGACTCTATTGTGATATTCACTTTATTGCTGTGGTCTGGAACTAAATCTGCAATATCTCTGAGGTATGCCTATATGTTTAAGCTGGTGGTTATAGGATTTGTTGGGCCTTGCATATAAACTGGCCAAGATTATAGATATGGTCCACGTTGGCCAATTGGCTTCATCAAGGAGATGGCTTCCAGCCAGCCTCGGTTTCATCTTGATGGGGCAGTCCCTCATGACACTAAATTCTTATGGCAAAGGTGGTAGAATCTGGTGGCAGGGAAACAGCCCAATTAGGAGGTCACAAAAATTATCCAGGCGTAGGAGAAAGACTCTATTAAGATCAATGGTTTAGAGTTGGAAGGAACCTTCAGTATCATTCCATACTAGTCTTTGACTCCAAATACAGAGGTCTTCCATTATACCCCTTTGTATCTTCCCTCTGGTCTATGGTGGTAGCTGTGGGGGTAGAAAGGAAGGGGATGGATTCAAAGAGATATTACGAAAGAATTGGAGATGGATGACATACTTGTTGGGGGTGGGGGGCAAAGGAAGATTTTTTTAAAAAATGACTCCATGACCAGAAACATGAAAAAAAATGTTTTTTTTAAAAAAAGACAGCTATACATAATCCATACATTTACACATATATTATATATATATCAGGAAAGGCAGTGATTTAATTCAATTTTTGACAATGTAAATTTGAGCTGGCAATAGGACATTTAAGTAGAAATACAAAGGGAATTTGCTATACTGTTGTGCTAGCCTGCATAGAGAAAACCATGCAAACCAGGCCACCGTTTGGGGGCTCTAGGATTGAGTCAATGGAACTATGGACTATGTATATGGAGTCATCTAGTCCAATTCTCCCCACCCCCATTCTACAAATGAGAAAACTCAGTCCTACAGAGGTGAAGAGACTCCCCCGCCCCGCCCAGGTCACAAAGGACACAAGTAGCAGGGGTGGGAGTTGAATTTGGAAAGGAAGTGGGGTACAAGAAGAAGAGTGCTAGATTTAGAAACAGAAGATCTGGGTTTGAATCCTAATTCTGACACTACTTCTCTGAGCCTCAGTTTCTTCGTGTGCAAAAGGAGGAAGTTGTACTGAATGGCCTCCAAGATCTCTTCTAGCTCCCTATCTATGATCCCATATATTATCCTATATATACCAGGGCTTATATTATTACATCCCAGATACTTAAGCTCTTTAAGACTCAGTTTTCTTATTGCCAGGTGGATATGATTATGGAGTCATTACTTAGAAAGCATCTTGTCGGTTATAAAATGCAATGTAAATATGATTGTTATGCAAGATAAATAACACTTGCATTTTGTTCTTGTTCACTAGGGCAAAAGGATTTCTACACTCAGCTGGGCTATCAATATGGGCACAAGCCAGCAGAATGATCCTGGATACCAACCAAAGTATTCACATTTGGAGCAACAACTCACCATTTTAAGCCCTGTTCTCGTTGATGTTACTTCTTTTCCTCCCTGCCTCTTTTGACCTTTCTACTATCACGGTTACAGGAATCAGAGAGAACTACCTTCCACACTGCCTAACGAACAAGTTCTGGGACTACAGGACACCAGAGGTAATTATAGATCAGAAAGAAACAACATTTGATGGCCATGGGAGTTGCTGACTGTCAAGCCCCATCAATCTGAAGAAGCTATCAAACTGAGGCAGTCAGGAAAGGAGAGACTGGGTGTGCTTAATTTTATTTCATAAAAAAAGGAAGTTCTCTCCTTGTCTGACCCTCAGAAGCAGATTTTGCAGGAGTTAGCAGGCTCACCTATGGCCCTACCCACAGCCCCTCCTTTCCTTGGCTACATAACCCTTGCTTCACCATTAGGTCCAAGGAATCTTGTTTCGGTGAGGGTGTGTGAGTAGGAGTGGGTAGGAGGGTCATGGTCAAGAGGCACACTTGAGGAAGTCTTCCTCTAGGATTGGGGGCTCTAAAACAAAGTGGGTAAAGACTTCTTTAGAGACACTAAGTTCCAATAAGACATTTTAAAATGACTCAAAGCCTTGAGTTTGTGACTTAACACCAAAGAAGCCTGTGCATGTGGGTGAGCTGGCATGTGCAAACAAGTATAGCCTAAGGGTGTGAAAGGTACTAGAATATAGCTCAGACAGATTTCAGTGTCCTTTGCTTCAGATCCTTCTTTCTAAAGAAGGAATTCTTAACCTTTTACTACCGTGGATCCCTTTGGGAGTCTGGTAAAGGCTAAAGTCTGGTAAAAACACACACACCTCAGAATGTTTTTAAATACATAAAATAAAATACAATGAATTACAAAGAAAACCAATTATATTGAAATATTTATCAAAATATTAAAAGTTCCAAATTCATGGACCATCTACAGACCTCATGGGGACCCACCCAGATTAAGAACCTCTGCTCTAGGACATCTAATCATGGTCAAGTCAACAAGTAATTACTAATTAAACGCGGACTGTGAAAGATTTGGGCAGCTAGATGGTGCAGTAGATCGAGCACCAGGTCTGGAGTCAGGAGGATATGAGTTCAAATCCAAACTCCATGTCCAGGGCTCTATCCCCTAAACTTAAAAAGAAACAAACAAACAAACAAAAGAAGGTGTGTGGGGGAAGGAATCATTAAACTGAAACTTGCATAAAGCTATGCTCAGCCATCTGGGACCCTACATATTCTATGATAGATTCGAAGTGACCATAACTTCATTGCTTGCCAAAAACAAAAAATAAAAAAATAAAAAAAATCAGCAGCCATAGCCACAAATTTCTTAGGTACTGAACCAGATTTCTAACTCTTACTCATTGAAATTTTGCTGCCAAAATCTTTTGATAAGATCTTCCAAATTGAATCAATTTGGAAGCCATTATTTTCTTAACTGGTTTACACAGATAAGTCTTGGTTGCAAAGCCTGTTTCTCATCAAATAAAATCAGGACATTGCTATGTGCAGTTTACCATCCCATTTGGCCAGAGGAATAATGTTGCAGACTCCCTAGGACACTGGGAGAAAAAAAAATTTAAAAACCAAAACAAACCAAAGAAATAAGCATTTCCCCCCTTCTTTGCAAAGGGGATTGGTGTGGGGAAGAGTCCATTTGGCAGATGACAACCATGTATGCAGCACCAGCAGCACTAATCAGGAAGAATGGAAGCAAGTTACTGCTCAGCTACCCGGAGCCACTCGACAGCTGTGAGCCCCTTGGATTTATTTTCAGTTTAGCAGAATTGAATCATTGCCAAAGGAAAGGAGCAGCACTAGGCCAGTGGGAAGTCTGGTTGTCAAGTGAATTGTCTTCTGTGCAGATGGCCTTAGCCTGCTCCAGCAACTGATGTGTCTGGAAATGAGTCAGGCTAGAAATGAAATTAAGGCTCCACCGGAGGGACTGAGGTCATGGCTTAGTTTACATACAGTCCGGGTTTTCAGAGAGCCCAGCAGGGCAACAGGTCTTTCTAATTAGATGTGTGGGCATCAGAGATAACTGCAATGCATTCCTCCTATCTTATCGAGTGTAATTAGCTAACATTGAATGGATGCATCCCTTCTCTAACATTCTGTGAGACTATTCTTTGATATGAAACTCATCATATATGTAGTTTTCCATCCAGAAAAATTAGCTTCTATAGAATTTACTCAAATTCCAGTTATCTAAGCAAAAAGCATGCTGAGGAAGAATGAGATACTCCCATCCAACCAGACAGGAATAAAATGAAATTAATTTGCAGTGGTGAAGAATCAGGGCAAACAATATACTTTGAGACCATGTCTGTGAGAGAGAGAGATTTGAGACAGTCATAGAGATACATGGAGCCTGTACAAGGGATCCTTCCCGCTCAACCACTATGGTTGGAAGGTGGGGTAACGTCTATAATCAAGGATGGGCAAACTCTACTGTCAAGCAATGAATGGAACATCGAGAGTCATGTCCAGGTCACCAGGATGGAGTAAGAAAGAAAGCAGTCAGGACATGGGTTAAAGTAGATATGTAACTGGAAATGAGGTCAAGATCGCTGGAGGTTAGAGGTCAGAAGGGTATGTGAAAAATCACAACTCAAAATAGAGAGAATACGATTTGTTGTGATTCAGTTCTGTCTGACTCTTAATGACCCCATTTGGGGTTTTCTTGGCAAAGATACTGGACTGGTTTGCCTTTTCCTTCTACAACTCATTTTGCAGATGAGGAACTGAGGCAAACAGGGCTAAGTAACTTGCCCAGGGTCACACTGCTAGTCAGTGTCAGAGGCTGGGTTGGAACTTAGATCTTCCTGACTTCAGACTGAGTACTCTATCCACTGCACCCCCTAGCAGCCCTCATAGAATATGACAGGACCAGAGAATTAAAACAAGAGTAGAAAATCTTAAGGTGATTCCAGGCCTGGCTGCCTCAATTAGCATCTCCCTGGTTTGAAGGTTAAAGACTGTGTGCCTGGCTCTCCTCTTACCCTGCAGGGTGCTGACACTGTGAGACAGAGAATTCCTTTACAAGACACGAACAGAAACTACAGGAGGTTATTAGAAAGTAGCAGAGGAAATGAGACTGGAGCTCTAAAGGTCATCTGTGTTCAAAAGAGACAGCTGTGGTGGAGCAGAAAAAACCCCAGCCTGGGAGCCGAGGGACCATGTTTCCAGTCTCATGTGGCCATCAAGCTGGGTGACCTTGGGCACTGCTTGGCTTCTCAGCCTCTAAGTAATCTTGGGTTTAGAGGATGTGATTTTGAAAATCCTTTTTGGTTTTATGGTTCTGTGAGTCTAACCCATCCTATACCTAGTTGAGTAACAGTATTCTAATTGATACAAAAAACCACCTTGGCTTCGGGAAAAAAATCTGATCTCGGATTACCTAAGGATGTATTTTTCAGCTCATATTATGAAAGAGAATACTGCCCATTTTAATTTTTTAAAAAATGTTAAGCCCACAAATGTACTGATTGAATTTGAGATTCTGGAAAGTTTTCTAAAAACCTCATAATAAAGTTTTTTTTTTCCCTCAAGGGCTCAAGGATCTTGTCTTAAGTATCCTTTGTGTCTTTCCTGTGCTCTGCAAACAGCAGGGCTTAATAAATGCCTGCTCTCGTGTTCTACGTGAGCAGCCAATAACGTGAAAAAACAATAACGGCTCCCTAGAGTCATTATGATAAACACAAACTCTTCAGCCTTGGATTTAAGGCCCTCCCTAATCTGGCTCCCACTTAACTTTCTAATCCTTTTTTTTTTTCCCCATTTTATTCCAGCACAAAGGACAGCGAATTTGGGCTTAAAGTGAGGAAGACCTGAGCTCAAACCTCATACACATTCCTACTTGTGTGACCCTGGGCAACCCACTGAATGGCTGTCTACCTCAGTTTCCTCATCTATAAAATGGAGATATTTCTAATAGCACCTACCTCTCACAGTTGCTGTGGGGATCAAATGAGTTGTTTCTAAAGTGTTAAATAATGCCCATTGTGATTGATCATTCCCCTTCAAGCCCTCTTGGTTTTAGTCAAACTGACTTGCTGTTAAATTGTATATCTTGCACATGACACTTCATCTCCCACCTCCAAGCCACTGCACAAAGGGTCCTCCAGCCCCTCCCCTTCCCCATTCACTCCTCACCTCCACCTCATATGATCTGCTGGTTCCCTGGAGCTAAGTGGCCCCCCTTCAGGAGGCTTTCTCCAGGTGCCCTACTTTTGAGGGCTTCCTCCCTCAGGAAACAGCTTTGTATCTGCTTTGGTTTGCTGTGTAGATAAAATGAGAACACAGGCAAACTCGAAGGTGCTACAGAAATGTTGGCTAATGGCATTTATTGGGTTTTGTACATGTATATCCCTTTGGAAGAATGTAAATATATAATAATATGTAACATAATATGTAAATATACTCCTGGAGAGCAGGGAGCCTGTAATAATAGTAATAAAAACTAACATTTATAGAGCCCTTTAAGGTTTACAAACGTCATCTCGTTCGATCCAGGACAATCCTGAGAGGTAGGTCTTGTTATTGTCCCCATTTTAAAGATGAGGAAACTGAGATGGACAGAGGTTAAGTGACATGCCCAGGGTCACGCAGTGAGCCTCAGAGGCTGGTTTTGAACTAGGGTCTCCTTGACTCCAGGTCTGGCACTCTAGCACTGTGATGCAACCTCGCGGCCTTTGCCAGACTCTACACCCGTCTCTTTCTCCCTACTCCTCTGCCATGTTTTCACATGCTGTCTCATTAGTCAAGGTTAATATATTTTAATGCCGGTATGCATATTTGCACTAAGAAGCAAAGTAAAATTGATTTCCATTGCACTATGCTTTAACAAAAATGTTGCGTTTACAATAAACCCTGGATTTTTAAATACTTTGTATTTCTCATGTTGCTTCTGGATCAAGCTCGAGCCAGGATCCCATGGTTTACTATCATTCGAGCCTCTCCTCTGAGACAGAGCACATTACAAAGCTGATGCCTGTCTCACTAAAAATAAATGATGTGACTGGCATCAATACTCTTTTGTTAAAGATGTGAGCATATAACTGTGTTACCAGAGCAATAAATGGGGAAAGCTGAGCAATGGGAAGAGTTAATTGTTGTAACCAAGTAAAACTTACACCAATAGTTAATTTCACATTATTTTGGCGCATTGTAATTAGGTATAGATAAAAATATCTCATACATTATAACAGGTAGTGCAAAAGTAATGCTAAATCAAGAATTCATTGTTATTTTTCCTCTTTTAAAATTTTCCCACTTTATAATCAAAGAGAATATTGGGAAATTTCCCTTAGTACCTTAGTACCAGTTACATAAGTTAAGAGATAATAATAATAATAACAAGCTTTCATATAGTGCCTTACAATTTGCAAAATGCTTTAATGTTATCTCATTTTATCCTAACAACCCTGTGAGGCAAGTGCCATTATCCCCATTTTATAGAAGAGGAAACTGAGTCAGGCAGAGCTTAAGTGACTTGCCAAGGGCCCCATACTTAGTAAGTGTCCAAGACTAGACTTGAACTCAGGGCTTCCAGAATCTAGGCCCAATGCTCTATTTAAGCCAACTAGTCACAAAGAAAAAAATCTTAGATCTAATATCTGAATATCTGGGGTCTCCTTTCCCTTCAGGGGTCCAAACATGCGATTTCCTATCAAGACCACTGAAACCACAGCTAGAAGGTACTTTGAAAAAGACTTGGTCCTGTCTCCTTATTTTTCAGCCGACCAACACGACTCACCCAAAGGTCACATGGGTAAGAAGTCACACAGCCAGAATGTGAACCTCGATTCTCTGACCCAAGTCTAGTGCTTTCTCTCCTATAGCCCAATATTTTCCCCTTCCCTTCTGATATCTACCAATCCCCAGCCAAAAAGGAATATGGATAGCAGGAGGGGGCTCTTAGAGTCCAGGACCTAAAATCCTATCAATGCCATATCAAATATGCTGAACTATCATAAGCCTGGCTCTATGTGGCCCAAATTCAGTTCATTTCAACTGGGAAAAGAAAGGAGGGCAATCATTCAACAAGCATTAAGTGCCGACTACTCCTATTACTACCGTTACTACTGCTGCTGCTGCTGCTACCAACATTTATTAAGTGTTTACCATGTGCCAGGTATCTGTGCTAAGTTTGGGGATAGAAAGAAAGGCAATAACATGGTTGATACTCTCAAGTAGATCAATCTAATGGAGGGAGACAACATAAAAATAACCATGTACAAGCTCCATTGAGCATAACCGTGGGAGGTCATCTAGCAGGAGTGGAGGTGGCCAGAGGGATGGGAAAAAACCTCCTCTTGAAGAAGAAGTGGGAGAAACCACTGGGTGTTCCATTCTACAGTTAGAATCAAAGCTTAAAACGAAAACAACTTAGGAAAGATAGCCCACTGCCCGAAACGTCAGCTGCTGGGTCCTTTCCTCTCATAACAGCGAGGAGAGTAAATAATGGAAGGGCACTAAAAATCTGAAGGGATAGGGGGAGGTAGGAAAAAGGCACAGAATGAGAAGGTAGTGAAAACAAACTGTTTACTTCAAAATATTATCGTGACTTCAAATGGGTATTAATGGTTTATCTTCAAAAGAGTATTAATAAATATAAAATGTCTCCCAATACAACTTGTTTCTAGAACATTTATGCTTTCTGGAGGGAACTATGGCTGTGATCATAGGAAATTTATTGCCAAAT
Source organism: Phalanger gymnotis (assembly GCA_028646595.1). Taxonomy (NCBI): domain Eukaryota; kingdom Metazoa; phylum Chordata; class Mammalia; order Diprotodontia; family Phalangeridae; genus Phalanger; species Phalanger gymnotis. Next base: position 304,283,290 of record CM053626.1, on the reverse strand, counting down.
TTGAATTATTCACGAAAAATGTTCAGAAGGGAGTGTTCTAAAACCATCTCCTTAGAGATGGAGATGCAGGTGGAGTTGTATTTATTTATTTTAAATTCACAGATTAAACTTTAGACTCTTCGGCACAGACACCTCAGAGCCAATGCTGACTTCACATCTTCAGCAAGAAAGAACGATTAGCAATCGCCAGTGTTCTGTTTACAATTCTATTCCCCAAACTAATTATTTAGGAAAGAGAAGCTACCGTATTTATAACCATTAGTAATTTAAAGTGTTTTCATTTTCATAAATTTTGCATCTGACAACAGAAAGCCAGGGTTTAGATCAATACCTTTATGCTTTTACAATCTAATTTTTTAATCTTTCATTTTTATTGTTTTCGGTTAACAAGCATTTGTTTTCTCTCCCTCCCACCCCATCCCCAATTTAAATGAATAAAGCAAACAAAAACCCTGTAATAAGTGTGAAGTGGCTTTTCCAGTGATGTTTGTTTAACACGGAGGTTGCTGTCTCCTAGCACATGAGTTGGACAGCCTGCTTTCCTTGGCTGCTTGCATCTTAAAACTGGTGAGGCTGAGTTTATCATTTCCAACATCTTTTCAACAATTCCACCCTGCCTCTCACACAGGGTAGGGCATTCATGTCCACCAATGAGGAGAGAGTTCCATATCAATGGGCTTTGGAATTGGGGTTACATTCCTCTCCCAAGCAAAAACTTTTTGCAATCCCTTGCTGAGATCATCTGAGGAAAGTCCAAAACCTGCTTTGGGCTTTAGTCCCAGGCACCTTGGCTTCTCAGGGCTTCTATGGGGCCTAGCTGGCTGCACCACCCCTCCTGTGATACTAGCTTCAAGACTGCCATGACTCAAACTCCCAGTTCCCATAGGGATCACCTCCAGTACCAGAAACTGAGGACAGCAGAAACAATCAGAACAGAAACAAAAACCTCCAGACCATTTCTTGGACTCTGGGTAAAAGTGGGAGACAAGAGAAGGACAAGTCCCTCCCCCTTCTCATTGGTTCAGTTCATGGCATCCATGTTGGGCAGAGTAGCTGAGAGCACGGTCAAAAATATGGTGGAAGAGAGAAAAGACCAGCTCAGTCTCACCAGTATTAAAGATACAATTATTTTTCAGTTGAGTCTGACTCGTTGTGTCCCCATTTGGGGTTTTCTTGGCAAATATACTGGAGTTGTTTGCCATTTCCTTCTCCAGCTCATTTCACAGATGAGAAAACTGAGTGTCTTGCCCAGGGCCACACTGCTAATAAGTGTCGGAGGCCAGATTTGAACTCAAGCACCACTGCACCACATAGCTACCTAGTTTTAAAGATACAGGAAGCTAATCAAAGGAGGTTATCTCACTCATGAATGGGGACACACTGGGCTCCACATTAGGCAAACTGAGCACACTTAAAGCCTGGTTACACATATATGCAATGAAGCAAAAAAAAAAAAATTCCCACATTGTCCATGCCCCAAAACATGTCCCATTCTGCATTCTGAGGTCATCACCTCTCTGGCAAGAGATGGGTAGCATGCCATCAGATTCCTGGAAACAAGTTTGGCCATGCAGGAGTCAGAGTTCTTAAGTCTGTCAAGCTCAATGCCTCTAATATTAAGGCATATTGCTTTAAACTCATGATTAGTACTGATCATAGAAAAATGACACAGAAACAGAACTGTGAATTTGCTCTTTATTCTTTCTTTGTTTGGCTTCAGTCTTTATCTGTGTCCTCCAGATCCTCTCTTTCAAGATGATGACTTGTGGAATAGTTACTGTTCTGAATTGGGAGAGGGAGTTCCCTCAACAGGAGCTCCCTATCTTAGGTCCCCAGGGGTGGAGAACCTGTGCCCTTGAGGCCACATGTGGCCCTCTAGGTCCTTAAGTGCAGCCCTTTGACTGAATCCAAACTTCATGGAACAAATCCCCTTAATAAGAAGGTTTGTTCATAAAACTTGAGCTTAGTCAAAAGGCCGTACCCAAGGAACTAGAAGGACCTAGACCATGGACATCAGCCAGCCTTTTTCTACAGACAGCATACTAACCAAAAACAACTCAGCTCTCCTTTTCCTGTATCACATCAAGTACCACTGCTTGTTAATTTTTCCTTCTCAACCTTTCCTTTCCATTCTCAATGTCACCAGGCTAGTCTGGGTCTTCAGTATCCCACCTGGTCTCCCCACCTTCAGTCCCTCCCAGTCCTATGTGTACCATGTACCACCACTACATCCATCTTTCTGAGATATCCTCAATATATCCCTTCCTGCTGAAAAGCCTATGGTAGCTCCCCATCACCTGCTGAATTAAGATCATATTCTTTACTCTGGCTGGACCCTATGTAATCCACATGCCTCCCACCCCACATTAACTAGACAAGCTCTTCCTACTCTTCCATAGCGTGAATCCTCCTCTCAAACCATATCTCTTCACAGAGACATCGAGTTAAAAAACTACCTCTGTCCCTTTTTGCTTATGCATTTCCAAACCTGGGATGTTCTCCTTCCTCTTCTTTGCATATCCAAATCCTACTTAATCTTTACATCTCATTTGATAAAGCCTTCTTCTTAATCTAACTACTTTAGTCAAGATTGGCTTTTACCATCTTTAGAAGGATTTTACTTTTGGGTGAACAAACATTCATTAAGTTCCTACTATGTAGGACCATTGTGTTATGGCAAGGGTGGGGACCCTGCGGCCTAGAGGCCATATGTAGCCCTCTAGGTCCTCAAGTACAGCTGTTTGACTAATTCCAAGCTTCACAGAACAAATCCCCTTAATGAATGGATTTGTCGTGTAAAACTTGGCCTCGGTCAAAAGGCTGCATTCAAGAACCTAAAAGGCCACATATGGCCTTGAGGCTGCAGGTTCCCTACTCATTAGGGAGATCTAAATATTTTTGCTTGTCCTCAAGGAGCTTAAAATCCAATGGGAATGGTAATATATGTTAACATATACATTTAAAACCTAACAACTGCTGGGTACTTCTCAGCCTTTCTCCTTAAAGCAATCTCCTCTCCTGAGCGACTTTGGTTTTTTTTTCGCTTTTAAAAGCCACTGATATTTGTTTTTTTACACTAGTCATTTTCAGATTTCTGTCTGTTTCCTACACCAAAGAAAAAGAGTTAAATCAAAATTGACTAACACAGAGAAGTATGTTTCATTACCGTGTCCTCTGAGAACAAGATGCACAACTGTGTGACAGTACGAGAGCAAGTAATTGGAGTTCAGCTGGGTCCCTTGGTTAATCTACCTGAGGGCAAGACTAACCCAAACTGCCACAGATCGGCACCAAAACCTCCTCACATGCAACAGACCTAGCTGGTGCTAGGAGAGTATAAATGTGAACGTAGTGGTTCAGGAAGAGGGGTTACTTCCTATCTGCCTGATTTCACCAGTATCCCGCCCCACAGCTGCTTCCTACTGGATATCCAATTCAAGATGCACACCAGGCAGTCAGTGATCTAAGGCTGGAGCTCAGGAGAAAGCCCAGGGCTGGAAATATAAATCAGAACATCATCTACATAGAGATAACGATGAGAGCTGATGAGGTCACCAAGCGAGACAGTTCAGAGCAAAATGAGAAGAGGGTCTAGGTCAGAGCCTTGTGGGGAACCATCCACAATGCACAATATGGTAAAAAACCAGCAAAGGGGTCTAAGAGGACATGGTCAGACAGAAGAGGAAGTAGTGTCGCAAGAACTGGGAGAATATCCAGAAGGAAGTGAACAGTGTCAAAGGCTGCAGAGAAATCAAGGAGAACACAGACTGAGAAAAGGCCATTAGCTTTGGTAAATAAGAGAACATTAGTGACTTTGGAAAGAACAGTTTCAGTTGAATGATGGTGTTGGAAGCCAGCATACAAGGGCTTTAGAAGAGGGTGAGAAGGAAGTGAAGGCTTGAGTGTGGCTAGCTTTCTCCAGGAGTTTAGCCACAAAGGAGAGGAGAGGTATAGGGTGATCTCTAGCTGGAATGAAAGCGTCCAGTGAAGTGTTTAAGGTTGGAGGAGACATGGGCATGTCTGTAGCAGCAGCAGGAGTCAGGACAGAGACAGACAGAGAGAGAGAGAGAGAGAGAGAGAGAGAGAAAGAGACATAAAAGATATGAGTGGGGGTGACAGTGGAGTCAACCTGCTATAAAAGACAAGGGGAGGGAATCAAGGTAGTGTGTAGAGGGGCTGGTTTTGGAAAGAAGAATGGGGTGAAGGAGGAGATAGTGGGGGAAGATGTTTGAATGATGTGAGATGAAAACGAAGAAAAAGCAAGGAGGGACCTCCAGGAATGGTCTCAATTTTTGCCATGAAGTATGATGCCAAGTCCTCTGCTGAGGGTGTAAGGGAAGGTGTGCCACAGGAGGCCTCAGGAAAGATGAGAAGGTCTGGACCAGTCAATGTAGGGGGGCAAGAGAGCAAACAGATTGTGATCCACATTGGCAGGAGTTCCATGTGCAAGACACTTTGTGCATTCTCGTATTAGCCTGGTAGATGAGGGGCTCAGGAATATATTTTAATTTTATGTGTGTGTGTGTGTATGTACATATATATATATATACACATACAAAATTAATACATATTGATTTCAGCAATGTATATGACAAAATTTCTCATGACCTCCTAATGGGCAAGATGGACAAAAAGAACTAGATGACTGCATAACTGGTGAATTCATATATTGTTATAAAATTATGCCTAAAGATTGGCATTATGCCATAAAGATTATTAACTGTTTGGAGGCAAGGCTCCAGTAGCAAGGCAAAGGGCTTTTTTTTTTAAAACCAACAACCTTGAAGATCTAGAAGACACGCAGCTAACACAAAGTTGGGACAGAGCAAAATTATCAAGATAAAATTTAGATAGGGAAAATTTAAAGTCCTTCGTTGGATTAAAAGCCTAAGTGTATGAGAAAGGGCAACTCTCCATGTGAAAGGTGAGGGTTTTAATAAGCCCAGTGTAGGTTAGTAAGCATGCCAGAGAAGCCCCCAAAAAGTTAAACCCATTTTAGAATACAGTAATGTAATAGTGCGTTTGATTTGAGGAAGGTGACAGTACCACTCTTACTCTGAACTAGTCATACATAAGACACCTAGAATGTCATGTTCCATTCTGTGCATCACACTTTAAATTTTAGAAAAAATTTAATTATAAATATCCAAATTAACTATTAAGGACATATGAAGAAAGATGCTATCTGTATCCAGAGAAGAATTGATAAATAGAAATACATGTAGAATAATTTTATATATATGCACCTATTTGTGTCTAACGATGGTAATCTCTAGGGTGGGGGGGAGGGAAGTAAAGAAAAAGAAATGTACATGATAATTTTGTCTCATATTTGAAAGGAATAGCAAGTTATCCATAGCAGATTTACAGTTTCATATGCAATCTTTTTTTTATTGTGCTGTTATGGAAAAACTTGTTTTGTCTCATAAATTAAAAATAAAATTTAAAAAAATTGATCAAGCATTTATTTCTTCCTCCTCCCTTGGAAGGGAAATAGTCAGGCAAAACAGATTCCTATATTGGCTCTGTCCAAAAATGAGCCTCTTATCTTGCACCCTGAGTCTATCACCTGTCTGTCAAGAGGTAGGTAGCATTTTTCATCACCCAGCTACTGGCATCATGAATGAATCATTGTGTTGTTCAGAATTTTTAATTCTTTTGATATTGTTCATTTTTCTCAATATTGACACTATTCTATAAATTGTTGTCCTGGTTCTTCTAACTTCACTCTGAATCAACCCATACAAATCTCTCCAGGTTTCTTTGAAACTGTCTATTTCCATTACATTCATATAGCATGACTTGTTTGGCTATTTCCCAACTGACGAACACTCCTTTAGTCTCCAATGCTTTGACACCCCCAAAAAAGCTATTTTATAAATATTTTGGTACTTCCAATGCCTTTTCCTCTTTGATCTCCTCAGGGTATAAGTCCAATAGTAGCATTGCTGGGTCAAAAGGTTAAGTTCAGGGATTTTTGATGCATATTCCAAATTGCTTGGCCAATCAACTGCTCCACTATAAATGTAGCAGCATTTGCTGTTATATTTTAAGAAGGCCATTGACAAACTCAGACTCCTACAGAAAAGAGCAGATGTGAGCTCTGGATGGGATCTGAATGAAAGCATGTCACGTAAGGAATGGTTGAAGGAAATGAGGATGTTTAACCTGAAGAAGAAAAGACATCAAGGCATGACAGCTGCCTTTAAGATCTGAGAGTTCTGCTGTGGGAAAGGGATTGGACTGTTCAATCCAACTGATGAGCTAGAAATGATGGGAAAATGAATAGCATTTCATAAGTTTGAAGAGTTCAAGGATAGGAGCCCCTCCTCCAGCTCCCTGATCATCAGCCCTGCTTTCAGCCCAGCCTCCATAGGCACATTCTGGTGCATCAACAGCCAAGACCGAGCAACTGCCTTTGCAAGAGTTGAAGCCCTCATCCCCTAAGCAGCTGCGATGACTATCTACTCAGAAAATTCTCGTCATCAAAGTCTGTGACATCATCAAATGATTAAACATCAGAAATAGCTATGAATTTATCAATGAAAATGATTTTAGAGAAGATGCGTCACCATGTGCTTTGCTGCTGCACCCTAAGGGCCACTCGGCCTTTCTTTCAATGTGCAAATGAAAACTCTTACAAGTCTAGTCTCCCTGTATCAGAGCGTGAGCTCCTTGAGATAGAAAGATTGTCTTGACTTTTTATTGGTATTCCCAGCTGGGCAAACTGAGGGAATTGGGGGGATTAGAACAGCGAGCAGTGGTGGGAACTGAGTGAACCTCACTGATTCCATCTTGTGACTCAATTCTGGAGCTAACTAGGTTCCCTTTTATGGGTCTAGTCCAAATTCTGTCTTGCGACAGAACATTGTTCAATTGTGGGAATTGGGAGAAAACTTTGTTGCATTGTTTGAACTGAGACCTGTGTGGCTGAGAAGCAGAACCACCTCTACCTGCTTTTAGAGACCCTTAACCAAGGACCTAGGTTATGCTGACCAGAAACTGAATCAGATCTAAAGACTGATGCAAGGAGTTCTCTCACAATTGTGCTTCTTGGGCAGCCTATAGATCTTATTTGAAAACTCGCCCCACGCTAATCAATCAGTTATTGTTTCCACATGCCTTTGATTGTTTACAGACGCTTTAGAGAGTGGGACACTTCCTTTTTTGAATTAAGGGAATTGCACCTCTCCACTCTCCCCCTCCCAACTTGGAAAGGCTCTAATCTTTCCTCCAGTTAGAGATCAGATCAGCTAATGTTGTCTTTTATTTCCTTCTAATTAATTGGTCTTATCTGATTAATTGTTTTTAATATGTAGAAGGCTGTCCTCCCTCTGTATTCGGGGTCCAGTGCCAAAGCTGAGGAAGGCAATTGGTCCTGATTTGTTGGGCAATTGTCATGCGTTACTTAATAAATCAATATGCTTCCTCAGTCATTTCATCTTTTACCCAACATACACAACACTTAGTACAGTGCCTAGCACATTGTAAGAACTTAAAAAGTTCATTTATTCATTCATGGGCAGCATAAAGACTAACAATGAAAATGGAACAGGCTACATTATTTTTTAAATTATTTTATTTTATTTTTTTTAATATGTTTAGTTTTCAGCACTGATTTTCAGAGGAGTTTGAATTACAAATTTTCTCCCCATTTCCACCCCCCCCCACTCCAAGATGGCGTACATTCTGGTTTCCCTGTTCCCCAGTCAGCCCTCCCCTCCAGCACCCCACTCCCCTCTCCTCCCCCTTTCCCTTCCTTTCTTGTAGGGCAGATAAATCTCTACGCCCCATTGCCCGTGCATCTTATTTTCTAGTTGCATGAAAAAAAACCAAAAAAACCTTTTTTACTTTTGAACATCTATTTCTTAAAACCTTGAGTTCCAAACTCTCTCCCCTCTTCCCTTCCCATCCACCCTCCCTAAGAAGTCAAGCAATTCAACATGGGCCACATGTGTATCATTATGTATAACCCTTCCACAATACTCCTGTTGTGAAAGACTAACTATATTTTACTTCTTCCTAACCTATCCCCCTTTAGTGAATTTTCTCCCTTGACCCTGTCCCTTTTCGAAAGTGTTTGTTTTGGATTACCTCCACCCCCATCTGCCCTCCCTTCCGTCATCCCCCCTTTTTTATCTTCTTCCTCCTTCTTTCCTGTGGGGTAAGATACACAACTTAGTATGTATGGTATTCCCTCTTC
>CM053626.1:304224791-304274587 GCA_028646595.1 Phalanger gymnotis | reverse complement strand
GCCCCAGAATGAAGTTTTTAAATGAATAAAATACATAAACTTACAAAGAAGACCTATTATAATCAGAAATAGCTATCAAAATATTCTTAAAAACAAATCGAAAGATTCCAGATAATGAAGCTCTGTCCCAAGAGGAAGGGGGCTCAGGTGGTTAAAGACCAGAAGGTTTGTGATAGCTTAGATAAGCTACTGTGGTGGGTATAATAGAGAACCAAAAAGGGAGGGAAAAAAGGGATGCCATTCAGGAGTGGAGGCCTGGTTGGGATTAGATTATAAGAAGGCAGTGCAGTATGATGGGTTGGAAAGAACACTGGAACAGAAGATAGAAGGACTTTCTGGTCCTGTCTCTGCCATTATGTGACCTAAAACAGATCACTTCAGCCCTTGAGCTGCAGTTTCTTCACCTTTCAATGAGAGGGGTGGATTAGAATCTCAGTTATTCAAGCCAGAGAAGCATAGATCTTTTGAGTGTCTTCTGTATCTTCACATTGCATTTTCTATTTAGTTCTCAGATCAACAAAGTGAGGCCAATTTAGCTGTCTGACATGATGCATGTGATTATTACAGTTAAAAACACTGGCTCTCACCTTGCTTCTGAAACTTAAGCAGCTGTGACGATGGTCAAGTAACTTCATTTCAATGTTTTGTCACCTGTAAAATGAGGGGACTGGACTACATAGTCTCTTGGGTCGCTTGGAACTCTAGATGTATCAGCTCACCATCTCTAGCAGCTCTAAAGCTACGATCCTTCCTCTCCTGCCCCAGGCCTATCCCTGTTCAATCCCATCCAATGCATCGCTTCCCAAGCACCCTTCTGAATAAATAAATGAAGAATAAATGAAGAATGACAATAGGTAGCTAAGAAACCATGAACCGAGCATTCAAGGCTCCTTTCCTCCATAATTTGACTGGAACCAACCTTTCTAGATTTTCACCTAATACTCTATTTCACACCTTCTACATTCCAAATTGGATTACTACTACCCCATCCTCCTTCCTCATCTTTTTCTTTCCCACTTTCCTTTCTTTACTCACATGTGTCTTCTTAAATGCCTAAAATGGACTTCTCTTCTTTTTCTCTTCATCTGTGGGCTAGAGTACTGGTCTTGAAGGAAGAGAGACCTGAGTTCAAATGCCTGCCCCAGAAACTTGCTGGCTGTGTGACTGGGTAAGTCACTTAAAACTCTTGTCAGCTTAACTGTCCTTATGGGTAAAATGGAAACAATAATAGACTTACCACCTTCTAAGGTTGTTTTGAGAATCAATCTGGTGACATTTGTAAAGTGCTTTGTGAAACCTTAATGTGCTCTTATCTACTGACATCCTGTCTTTCCTTCAACCCCCTAATCAAATGCTACTTACTCTCCATGATGCCACCCCTGAATTGGTCTAAGGACCAGCTTAGCTAAGTTTGGAGATCATCACTGGAAAAGTTAACCGCTGTGTCGTCAATTTGTTTTGGACACATGGAAACTTGCCACAAGGGCATAAAGAGGCTGTCAACAGCACAGATCCTTGTGATATTTAATATTTAAGTAGCTCAACTATGCTAATGATACTACCCTCGTGTCTGAATCTAAGGGAGCAGGAGAAATGAAACACAATAGGAAGAAAGAAAAGTGTTTTTTTCTGGGGTAACCTTCATTTACATGATCAACCTTAGGCAAGATTTTTCAAAATGAAATGTGTCTTCTGCTTGCTAAAACTTGCCTTATTTTCCATTCTTCCAATTTCTCATCTGCTAGTACCTTTCTCCTCAGGGTTCCAGTGCTACATACTACCTGTCCTAAGCTGCATGAAAGTGTGTCGTTAAATCACATGCTGTGGGTCTCAGCTTCATCTATATAGTGTAGATAACAATGCCTGTCCCACCTAGCTCCAAGAGCTGGTATAGGAATAAATTCAGAAATGGATATGAATATGCCTTGGTAAAATGCTATACAAATGTAAGGCGTTACATGATCTGTTTGGCAGTTCTAGTGAAAAGACCCTTTTTTTTTTCCTTTAAATTAGGTAAGTCATCAGTGAAGGCATCACTAGGCAGAAGGTACATTTGAGTCTCAATTTCCCCATCTGTAAAATGAGCTGAGGCACTAATATGATCCTGCTGGTCCATTCCAGCACTAAATACTCTAATTGGCCTCTTGACCCTGATGCCTGCCTGCTGCTAATAAGCAGATTCAAGGATTGTGAGCTGGAAGCAGCTGAGGGATACTTTAGTCCAAACCCCCTCAAATACAGATGAGAAAACTGAGGCCCAAGTCCATCCTGTCCCATGCTCTCCCACCTTCCTTTGCCCATAACTTACCTAGTGCCATTCTTTAAATGTATTTTCACTGCCTGAACACACAAGCATAAAGCTGAACTTACATCTCGACTTTCCCCATCACAGTTTCAATATATCACAGGTTGGCATAAGAAATTACACGGGAATTTGGGGTGAGTTTTGGAGAAGCTGCAAACGACACATGAAGGCCAGCAGTTGTCACAGAAAAAATTTTAGAAACTCAGAAATGCATAAAAGATATGTACAGTGTTATATAATATCAACATATTTTATCCTTTAATACCATAAACACAATTTTTACAATATGGAACTGTAAACACACCAAAAAAAGAAAAAAAAATTCAGACTTCTCTGGCATGAAGGGAGGACCAAAAATTTACAAAGCTTTTCCAGAATGAGGGGGCCATATGTCCCTAACCCCTGCCTTGTGGAAGGGATAACTGTATTTTATATTCTTAATAGCCCCATGAGAAAGTAAGACAAATGTGACTAAGCCACATCATACAAATGATGCAAATAATGGGACTTAGTTATATGTGAGGATGTAAACATACACACATATTCAGATATAGCTTAGGGCAGCTTGAAAGCTCTGGGAGCCTAGGAAGAAGGGCACTGGGTAGGAAGTGGGCACATAAAGTCAGGTCGATGAGTGGCAAAGATAAAGTTTGCTTAAGGCTAACCTTGTAGCAGAATTAATAGGATCATAGATTTAAAGCTCAAAGGGCCCACAGAGGCCAAGTCTAACCTTTTTTTAAGGTCTTCCAGTTCTCATTTTACAGATGAGGAAACTAAGGCATATATAGGTTAAGTGACTTATCCAGAGTCACACAAATAGCTGATGTGCAATAAGGTGCCATTTGAACCCAGGTCTTCCAACCTGAAGTCCAGGGTCCTAAGCACTATGCCTTGCTGCCTGTGATGCCATCTCAGAAAAAAAGGAGGAAATTCTCTTCCTCCTCCTGATTATTCCCCAAGTTCCTTGGCTCTGAAGACTAAGAATCCAAATTAGTAGTGTTATTATAGTATGACTACTTCTTTAATATTTAACACTCTTTGGTTTTAGCTGTGTGTGTACACTCTCCACTGGTGCTGATAACAGCCCCCTTGGGCCTCTGTTGACAGAATCCTAGAACAAGACAATCTGGGCTCAAGTCTCTGCTTTGCTACTACCTATATGGCCTTGGGTAAGTCATTTTACCTTCTAGAGGCTTAAGTTCTTTATCTAAAAAATGAAGGAAGTGGTTAGTCTACATCAGAAGTTTCAAACAAGGCTACATGTGGCCCATAACACTTCCCAGTGTGGCCAGAACCAGATAAAAATATAATTGGGAAATATTTAATTAAATAAACAAAAAGACAATGTTACATTTTGCAACTAAGTCAATATGGGGCCCACAAGGATCCTTCAGTATAATTTAGTGCCCCCCCATTTCCACTTGAGTTTCATACTACTGGTCCAGATGACATAAAATTGCATCTCTCTCAAAATCTATCATCTTATGTGTCTGAAAAAAAAATCATAGTGCAGTCAACTGTCTGGTGATGAACCTTTCCAAATTTAGCCATTCTCATTCTCAGTGAAAATTCAAACATATTATAGATTAAACAGGCTTTTCTGGGATTAGCCTGAATTTAACCACCATTTACAATATTATTTTTATGGGAAGGGGTGCGGAACACACTTCAAGTTCCAGACAATCAGATCACAAAGTGACTTTTGCAACGCTACCCATTCATAAGTTGGGACTTAACCCAAGACCTCCTGCGTGTGCATGTACATGCACACATACACAGATACACACATGACAAAACCACAAAGAAACGGTTCTAAATGTGGGTGAAATATTAGGTATTCAATAATTCAGAGAAGAGATCATTTTTAGCTGGGATAGCATTTTTTTATCATCATGTATTTTTGACAAGTTGAATAGGAGGGAACATTACTTTTTCTAGAGTGAGCAAGAGGCTAGAGAACAGTGGGGGAGTGAAAACATCTTGAGCAAAAGTAGAGGCATGAAAACAGATGGTGTGTTGGGGATGGGGCAGTAAAGCATACCATACTTAACCAGGAGCAGCAAATTTACATAGCACACTTGTGGGCGATAAGGATGGGAGGGGAAGTTTGAGGCCAGATCACAGTGGTCTCGAATTGGTTAAGCTAAGAAATGTGGACGTTTATCCTATAAGGGGTGAAGGGTGGAGGGGAGCCATTGGATGAATGTCATGAAGGCAGTGGGAATGAGTAACCTAAAAGCAATTCCCAGAAGAGACTGGAAGCTGAAGAGAAGGAAGACAGATTGTGAAGTTAAGTCAAGGAAGTAAGCTTTATTCCCAGCTATTCCAGGGAAGGCCTTGGTAGACTAGTATAATGCTTCTCAGTGTCCTGAAAGGTGGCAGTCTTCATTCTTTGCAGGGGGTAGGAGGGGTGCCTTTGCGTGCTTGTGGTGTGTGTGTGTGTGAGAGAGAGAGACAGAGACAGAGAGAGAGAGACAGAGACAAAGAGAGATAGAGACAGATAAAGAACTCTAATTTTTAGCAAAGTTGGGTGAACATCATCAATCTGGATAATATCTTTTTGGGTTAAAAAAGGGGAGCAGTGACTATAAATAATGAGACCATTTTTTTTTCTGGTACAACTTGCAAAATCTTTTTGGAGACTATTCTAAAAGAAGATGGCTAAAAATAATGAAAGCAGTGGCAGCAGCATCAGAGTAAATGTATAGCCTCCCAAAGTGAACATTTGAAAGACAACACTCTTTTAGTTCCATAAATGCTAGGGAGCATATTCAAATAATCTTATTACTTTACAGCTATGCTGAGGAGAATCAGACATTGTAGTACAAGGGTAGAACACCAGACTTGAGAGTCAGGAAGACCTGGGTTCAAATCTCTACCTTTCATTCTTGTTAGCTATGTATCCATAAGAGCTCTTTGTATTTCACTTTCCTCATCTGTAAAATAAATTAAAACAAATCCATTTTATAGCTACAGCACAGAAATGCTCAAAGGAGATCATGTATGCATAGTATTTTGTGAACATTACAGCTCATATTATGTGTGTGTATGTGTGTGTGTGTGTGTGTGTGTGTGAGAGAGAGAGAGAGAGAGAGAGAGAGAGAGAGAGAGAGAGAGAGAGAGAGAGAATAGTAATCACTAGGCTTCAGTAGTGGATTCAGGTAGATTTTGCCCACAAGGAGAGAGGAAAGGACTCACATATTTTCCTAGCTCTGGGCAGTAAGGCAGACCACAATCCAGTCTTCCACAATAGCCATTTACCCTATTCCGTACTCAGAGAATCCCTATGAGGAAGGTGGAGCAAGTAGGGATTGCTGTTCCCATCAGGCAGATGAAGAGGTTGAGGCCCAGAGAATGTGGCTTAACCAATTTTAAACCTGCAGTTCAGGACAGCATGAGAGCACATGTAGCCCAGGCAGAAGAGGCTTGGGAGCAGGGAAAGCAGTACAGAAAAAGTGAAGAACCAAGAAACTGGGCCTATTTTAAGCTTTTGCCTAAGGCCAAGTAGCTGGGGGAAGTAGAGGCTCTCTAAAGATCCAGCTGGCACTGAGCTGGTGGGGGTGGGCACTAGCACTGGATGGTGGCTACTTCAGGAACTTTGCTGCCTGCCAATCAATGGTGACTCTCTTCCTTTGACATTAGCAGACCATGACACAGTCTTACTACCTAGATGCAGGCAGGGCAATAATTTGAAAGCAATGAGGTGGCAAAGGGGATAGACCAAACCAAGCCAAAATCTGGGGCTCATGTAATCTGTACAAAATGGAATGTTGTGTGTGAGGGAAGCCAGGTTGGCTGGACTATAAGGTGTCCAAGGTGAGTCCGATAGATTAAGTCTGGAAAAGGCAGTGAAGGATTTTAAATGCCAGAAAAGAGTCTGTATGTGAATTGAGAGTATCACTCTGGCAGCTGCAGAGACCCACAATGTACAGGAGAAATTGGAGATTGAGACACACTTGAGTCAGTGAGACAAATTAGGAGACTGTTGTAATAGGGGAGAGGACAGGAGCCTGAACTGGCATGGCTGGAGTGGGAGTGCAGAAAAGGGTTCAGATGTAAGACATGTTTGGGCCTGATACAGTAGCTAGAGCATTGGCTCTGCAGGCAGAAGATTTGCATTCAAAGCCTGTCTCTGATATTTACTGCCCATGTGACCTTGGGCAGAGTCGCTTAGCTTGCCTGAGCCTCAGTCACCCCCATCAATAAAATGAGGAGGTTGAACTAGATATGGCCTCTGAGTTTCCTTCCAAGGGTAGCTCTAGTATCCCAGAATCCAGTTGACAACTGATTGGGAATGGGAAGTGTGGAAAAGGGAGGCCAAATTTGAGGCTGGGAAACTGGGTCAAGTCAACAGCACTCACTATATGCCAGGCACTAGTCTAAGCTTTGAGAATGCTAAAACAAAAACCAAACCAAACCAAAAAACCAGTTGCTGTCCTCAAGAAGCTCACAGTTTAATGGGGGGGGCATACAAAAAATTATGTAAATAAAAGAAATATGCAAGGTTAAAAACAGTACCCTAGACAGGAATAGGGCTGGGTTTTGGGGGAGGAGATATAATATTTAAATGGCAGCAACATTTCCTCATATAACACACTCGGTAAAATTTGATACCATCTAGAAGGGATATTCTCTATCCTGCTAGTCTAGCAACTTCAATTTTGGCAAGGAAAAATCTAAATTCAGTCTGTGGAACTATCTTGTGTGCTACTCAGTTGGGGAAGCACATGATATGTGAAAGCAGATGAAAACAACCTCACAGAAACCTACAGTAAGAATACTTTCACTTTTAATCCTATCAGTATCTTCAACAGGCATATCTGCTGGAGAGACTAGAGAAGGGAAAATAGGTGACAGGATAGATCTGTAAGAAACTAAATTTATACCAGGGAGTGCTGCTGACCTGGTCTTTGGTGTCTTCAGACATATGGAAAACATACAAGGAATATAAGTAAACTGCAAACACAATTATCTTTAGACCCACACCAAGGAAACGACACATTCTTGAGCCCCTGACAACAAAGGATGGGGCCAAATTAATAGAAAGGGTGTGCCTGGTAAGGCATCAGAGAAGATTCTTTCAGATATTTAGATATTTCAGTTTTCTCCTAGGTGCTTCAACAAGCAAAAACGTTGCTCAATTCAGATCAGTACCAGATAAACAGGAGATCTTAAATACCAGCACAATTTGGTGTCTTTCTATTGCTGGAACAGGAAGGTTTTTATTATGTGTCAGTGCCCTCCTTTTGAGAATCCTGGCACCTGAAAGAGCAGGACTCAAATGAAGAATCCCCTCCCCTTTAAAGGGCAACTAGTCAACTACAATCGACCAATAAAATGTGATGATGAATATTCATCTCAAGGTTGGACATGTTAGAACATCGTTCCAATTCTAGAAACAGGTCTGGTTTTCACCAGTTGTGGAGTTTGGTGCTAATTTGTTATTAAGCAGTTATTTTGAATGATAACGTAAGATACAAATGGTTGCTACCGGAGATTTTTGGAGCTGAAGTGTTCAATATGCCCCCAATTTGGGCTCCTAGGCTGTCTGAACCAGCAACTTGACTCAGTTAAAACAAATTTAAGCTCTCATAGATAGCACTGAAAGCCATGAATCACCCCCCAGACCACTCCTAAGGGATCAGTTGTCACCTTACTCTCAGTACAAGGAATGGTCCAGAGGATAGAGCTGAGCTTCTAGGATTCCAGCCAAGGCCCATTCAATGGGCCACAATCCAAACTGATCAATTTTTGCTTGGAGTGTCCCAGGGTGTAAAGGGTTGCTTCTGGAGCAACTGAAGGTCTTTGTGATACTCCCTACTTACATTACAGTGAAACTGCTTTTGTGTCCTTCAGGATAGACCAGGGAGTGATGGGAGAGAGGGAATGATTTGCTTTGGTGCATTATATTTAGGTCGTGTTCTTGGAATATACTGAGTAAGCTGTCTATCTTGGTTCCAAATATTCAAATATTTCTTACAGACACCGGTTTACAGGGCACACTTTTAAAGACTTTAGAAAGGAGGAGGATGAATCCATGAAAGTAAGCCTTTTTTTTAAAAAAAATGTTCTTTTTTCTTTTACACACGGGCAAGTCATGTACATGTATCATCTGAACCTGAAGACACCTATGGACTTTGGGAAGTCAGTTGAGGACATAAGGCAGTGAGCCAACAACAAGCTTTTCCTTCTGACCCCTAGGCACCGGCTTTCAGCAAAACCGCAGGTGAAGGGATTCGGGGATGAGGACGGGGAAAGGGCAGGACTCTATTGCAATCTCGGAGGCTTTAATGTGTAACAAATAGTGGCTCCTCCTTGGCACCACCCACATACCAACAGCGAACATTAAAACAACATAAACCTCACCAAGTTGCGGGTGGACGACTAAGACCTAGAACAGAAGTTGTTTATCTACAAGAAAGGACCAGGGCCGGGACACAGGGAGCGGGACCACACCTGGGCAGCATCCAAAGCCGCGCTTGGCTCACCTGCGCCGGTCAAAGATGCAGCGGAGGAGGGGACCAGCCTCACCGACCCCAGCCCCGGGATCTCACCTTAGGAAGCTGGGGGAGGGGAGGGTTGCGGCCCCGGGACCTTCGTTTGGGGGGTAACAACCTGCTCTTCTCGTCCTGCGGAACCCCCCCCCCCCCCAGGTCCTTAGAGAAGAAGCACTCTTGCCCAAGAAGGGAGGGGGCCTCCGCTAGTACAGCTGCATCCCTGAATCTCAGCCCGAGTGAGACTCACGGGAGGGGCCCGCAGGCCCTACGCGCACCCAGGTGAGACGCCAGCAGGTAGCTGCAACGGCAGCACCTGCCCAGCCGACCCACCTGCTGCTGCCGCCGCAGCAGCTCCAGGTCTCAGTGGTCCGCCTTTCTCCTCCCCCCACCTCTCCTCCGTGCCGCGAGCCCCCGGCCCCCAGTTACCTGCGAGCCTGGGAGGGCTCCGGCCCCCAGCCGCGCCGCCGAGCCGCGGCCGCCCGCTCCGGAGCCGGCGGGCGGGCAGGCAAGCGTGCTAGAAATCGAGCGGGCAGGCGGCGAGCCCTGCGCCCGGCTTCCCCGTGGCTCAGTGGGAAGCCCCAGCGCAGCCCGGCTCACCGCCTCCAGCCGGCTCCATTGTGACGCGACGCGTTCCAGCGGCCAATGGGCTTCGGGCGGCGCGAACCGCTGACTAAGTTCGCTGTGGGGGGTGTGGGAAGGGGAGGGGACGCGGAGTGGGGAAGGAGGGAGGAGGAGGAAGAAGCAGCAGGAGCAGCAGCGGCAGGAGCAGCAGCAGCAGCGCCGGCGGGGCGGCGCAGGCTGGGAGCCAGCTCCCTGTTGCTGCTGCTGCGGCCGCGGTTCGTGCTGCAGCCGGGGCGGGCGAGGGCAGCTGCCCGGCTCGGGGGCTGCGGGGGCTGGTGACTCATTCTCTGCGGGAGACAAAGCGCAGCTGCTTTCCTCCTGGGGCGCTCCACGTGCCTCTCCAAGCTCCTAGTGCTTCCCGAGCCGCAGACGGGCAGGTGGTGGCCGAGAGCTACGCGTCACACGAGAGGCAGCCCCGGGGGTCAGTGGGCGGCTGGACCCTCCTTGTGCCAGGCGAGGCAGCGTTCCTTCTCTGTCCACCTCCGTGTCTGGTTAGGCTTGGCCTCCACCCTAATCTCCCCCACCCCCCCCACAGACACACACACCTTCCCAGGGGGCCACAAGAGAGTTACTAGGAAACTTCACTAGACACAAAGAGAAAGTTGTGGATGTCGCCATTTGCCCACGGGGCTCCGTTTCCCATTCCCTTAGGATCTGAGACCTTGGCCCAAGGAGAAACCCACTGGAGGGGCAGCCCCTTGCTGGGACAACTGTAATTGTTCGGAAGTTTTCCTTCTATTAGAAATCTGCCTCCTTCTACCTTCTGATTACATCCAGTTGTATAAGTTAAAATCCTGAGTTTCTAAGCAAAGAATGAGGACTTTTTCCATTCCCAGCATACTTCTTCCCTCCCCACAATAGTCGTTTCTATACATCTCAAGGTGGGGCTAAAAATAACACACTGGTACTCGGGCTCTTACCCATGCCTAACGGGAAGCCATGTGGTATACAGTAGAAAGAACACGTGGTCTTGTGTCAGAGGACCTCAGCTGAAATCCAGCTTTTGGCGCTTATTACCTTTGTGATTTAGATTAGTGACTTAGTTTCTACACCTGTAAAAGGAAGGTTTGAGACTACAAGATCTCTGACCTTGTATCTATGACCTTAAGATCCAGCCCTGTGATTCTGTCTCATATTTTCATCTAACTAACAGCAGAGAAGTTGCAGCCCCATTGACTGCAATCCTTTATAGGGGTCCTTGAATTGAAATTGTATATGGAGGGAAATGAGACAATTAGAGACCATCTCCACTAAGTGCACTTAACATTTCCACCACCCACTTTCTCAGGATTCTAAGTCAGGGATTTGCTTCTTGTTTCAGCTCTGAAAGTTCCTTCCCCAGAGTACAATCTACAACACAGTAATTCAATTAGGCAAGATTTATATCTCCAGGTTGCTATGGAGATTGAATCTCCATTTCTTTTTAATGTGTATTCAGAGACTCTCCCAAGGAAGAAGATGCAGGTTTTGAGGACTCAGCATTTGTGGGTGGATGGGACTGGATTAGTTCAGGTAAACGTGATAGAGCAGAGTCCAAAATTGTGTCCCCGAAGAGACAAGGTTTAGAATAAAGACTTCAATCCCAACAATCATAGAAATGAAGCAAAAGAAAACAAAACTTTCTCTGGGGGACTGCTACATCATTCTGGGTTATCTTCTTCAGTGTCTTGGAGAGAAGAGAGGGAGAGAGAGTGCTGTGAGTATTAATGCCCATCTCAGGCTACTAAAAACTTTTCTTCCTTCAAGGTCCATCCCAGGTTCCACCTTCCCAGCTGAAACTTGTCCCCCTCCACAAATTTTCCTGCCTCTTTTGTCTCTCTCTCCTTTGCAAACACTTTCTGCCTTGTGTTATGCAAGTGCCGGGCACATAGTAGGTGCTTGATAGATACTTGCTGATCTAAGTGGTATCATATGCCTATTTAACAAAGTGATTGTGAAGTGCAAATGAGAGAATATTGGTAAAGTGCTTGGTAACTCCTAAATCACTTTATAAATTCTAGCTAAATACAAAGAGGGAGGTAGTGCAGTGAGGTGAAAAGTGGTCTGGCTCTGGAGTCAGGACCCACATCCTAATTCCTGGGAGTCCTTGAGTGGGTCACTTTCAGGGGTTCAGCTAGATAACTTAGGACAATGCATACCGCTCTAAATCTATGATTCCCTAGCTAGCTCACTCAATGACCTCATCAGCTCCTATGGATTCAATGGTCCTCCTTATACACGATTCCCACACAAATTTTTATATTCAAGCTATCATCTCCTTTTAGAGTTCTAGTTCCAGCTGCATTTAGATGTCCCACAGACATGTACAAAACACAGCTCATCTTCTTCTCCCCTCCCCCCAGCCCACCATCCTCTAAGTATCTGTTTCTGTCAGGAGCCATCCTTCCAGCCACCTCAGAATCATCTCCTCATGCTCACTCAGTGCCAAGTCCTCTCCATTCTAAGTCTTCTAAGTGCCAAATCCTCTCCATGTCATTTCAAGCAATGCTCTCTCTTTTCTCCATGACTACCAGCCATCATGACTTTTGTCTTGCTGATGAACTTAGATGACTCTGTACAGACTGGCCTCACTTCAATTCATGAGTAAGTCAAGACATCACCCTCACGATGTTATTGGTCCTCTTAGAGAACAAAGGACCACCACCAACACCAATGATATCAACCTCCTTAGGAATACTAATCAGTTTCCCTGACTTTGGCCTTTTCCCTTCCCTCTCCAAACCATCCTCTGCCCAGCTTTGAAATTGATATTCTGAGTACAGGGCTGCCTATGTTACCCCACTGCTTAAGAAGCTTCAAAGGCTCTTACTTCAAGGACAGTACACAAACTTCTCTGTTGGGCATTCAAAGCTTTGCCTCCAACCCCTCACAAAGTCCATGTTCTAGCTGGACTGGCCAAATGGCTGTTTCCTATCCCTGCAGTCCTGCCATGGTTGCTTCTTTGTCCATGCTGTCTCCCCTGCCCAGAATGCTGTCTCCTCACCTCTGACCTGGTGAATCCCTAGGTTCTTTCAAGTCCAGCTCAACTGCTGCCTTCTATAGGAAGCTTGTCCTGATGCCAGGAGGCCAGTGTTCTTCCACTCCCCAGAAATTACTTTATATTTGCCCGTATATATATTTATATATTCTTTTGTGCATTTCCCCTTGACAGAATGTAAATTCCTTGAGGTCAGAAATGATTTCATTTTTGTCTTGGTATTTTTTAGTGCCTAGCAATTCAATGCCTGACACCTAGTAGATAATAAATGCTTGTTGAATTTAATTTAATTGAATGGGCAGATAGATAGCTAGTAAGTGGTAGAGAGAAAGGACTTGTAACAACCTGGGTCTTTTAGACTAGGCCTTTTGCTCTAACCACTGAGCTATGGAACCAGAGCCACCATGACACAAGATTAGCTTCTCTGACTGCCTTCAGGTCTCAGATCAAATTTACCCTTATTCAAGACATCTTTTCCAGACCTCATGTCCCCCCTCCTCTTCCCCTCTAAATTGTCTTCCCTCTGAATTTATTTTCCATCATAAATTTAGAACTGGAAGGGCCCATAAAGTTAATCATTTCCTGGGCCTTCTGGAACTATTGAAAGCCCAGGCATAGATAGGTCTACCAGGCTCAGACTAGGACCTGGGCCCAGCCACAGGCCTCTTGACATCTGGTGGCCTACCCCAGAGCCCTACCACCTGGACACCAGGTTTAGTCAAAGACACCAAAGACTTGCTTCTTCCTCCCCAGCTGGAGAAAATCATCAGCGGAGGTGGGCCCTGGAGCTCAGCTGACCTCCCTAGTGACTGTAGGGTGATTAAATCAACCTCGGAGAGCTAGGTGGGACAGAGGATAGAGTATCAGTATGGAGTCAGGAAGAGCTGAGTTCAAATCTTGTCTTGGATACTTACTAGCTGTGTGGCTCAGGGCAAGTCACTTATCCCTGTTTGCCTCAGTTTCCTCCTCTCTAAAGTGAGCCGGAGAAGGAAATGGCAAACCACTTTGCCAAGAAAATCTCCAAAAGGGTCATGGGGAGTCAAACATGACTGAAAAATGACTGAACAACAACCAAAAAGTCAATGATATTTTGGCTCTTGATAACCAGTGAGGACCCAGACACAGGCCCCTTTCCACCTAGCCTCCTAATCCTATCTCTTGCCAGTAGGCCACCCAACCACAAGGCCTGGACTGGTACAAGACTCAACTGTTCTTCCTCCACCTTTCCCTCTCCCTCCCTTTTCACTTTTTACTCAGGAAGTGATAATTAAATCAGCTCTTCGCTAATGTGTGCCAATCTTCTATCTGAAGGCTAACAAATTCTCCTTTGCCCAGAGTCTTTGATTTGGAGTTCCAATCTGCCAGTTTTAGCTCCTTTTTCCTGCTGCTGCACCCCACACTCCATCATTCCACCCATAACCACTTCTGGTTCCCTATCCACAGTACTCTCTTTCCATTATAAGCTGTGGAACCATCACTAGATCGTTCACAAAATGCCTTTGTATTCATGCTATCCCTCTCTTGCGGTCTTCCTTTTTCTTGCAATCTAGGAAAACACCCAAAAGACCGTGCTTTTCTGGTCATCCTCTCAAGTGTTCTGGCACTTTCTTTCATCAGTACCATCACACACACGTGGCCCAGTAGGGGGGACGGATGCTTCCTGTTCTTCCCTGCTACTTCCAGACTCTCTCCTTAAAAGTATCAACGAGCAGCATCTCCTCCTTTGTGGTTCCCTCACTCTCGATATGTTACCAGATCCCAAGCCTGTTGGCAATTGTCTGCTCTCTCTCCTCCCTCCTTTCTCAAGGAAGTCAATACATTATGTAGTTTGCATGCTGAGCATGTAAGATATTTGCATATCCTCATGAATTTTCTAAATATATAAATCTACGGCCCAAAGGAAGGTATTGAAAGATAGGAACTGAGGTCTTCCACCACTTCAAGGACAGGAGGAAAGCCAGCATCATAGTTGCCACAGGATTAGAGGGGAAAGAATTGGAATACTCTAAAGTACTGTCAGACCAGGCAAATTTTCCTCCAGTCTCTGGTGGGAAGTACCAGAGTAGAATCTGTCCCCAAAATATTCTTGGTTTAGGAGTACAATAGCTTTGAAACAAAAGCTGCCAGCTTCCCTGGCCACTGTCCCTTAAAGGAAGAAAGGTAAACCCTTAGCTTTAATTCATGGAGTTGTCTCCTTTCCACCCAAGTGACTAGGTTGCACAATAGCCAATCACAAATAATGAAAAGAAAGTAAACCAGCTTATCCAAGCAAATAAAAAAACCAGAAGTCAGAGAAATTATTCAGATTAGTATATACCAGAAAGTGCACAATGAATGAGCTTTCTGCTTCTCAGTGGAAGATGACTCAAACCAAGAGACAGAGGCCTGAAGGGAAATTTCCTGATGTCTCCAGAGGGGCAAACTGAAAATCAGACACATGGACGTGTTGCAGAGTCAGCTTCTCCTACACATCTGTTACATCCAAAGTATTTTCTCTTTCTCACGTGTCTAGAACCATAGATGCTTCTCTTGAAGAACAAATGAAGAATATCTTACTTCTCTCTAAAGCTTTTGCATTGACTCTTATGTGTCACCTGGTGCTCAGCATTCTCCGCTAACCCAGACTCACACATGCAGCACACAAACCAGGCTTGTCTTGAAACTGAGGTTACATTTGTTCACAGCTTTCTCTGCCTCAGCCCCTGCCCTTGTGCTTGGGGACTCCAATTTATATGTTGACCCCTCAAAATCTCTGGCTTTCCACATTACCATCTTCCCAGATTCTCTTGATTTGTAACTTCACTCCATTTTAGCCAGATAAACTATTGTCATACTCTTTGCCTCATCAACACCTACAAGAGCTCTATACCTACAACCCTGAAATTGCTCATTCTGACCATAACCTCCTATCCTTCCAGCTCTCCCTGTGCCTTACTCTTGGGAAATCCATCCTTTATGTTCACTACAACCCTAGGTTAGCTACATCTAATGACTGTTCCCTCTAGGGATTGATCATTTCCACTCACCCCTCCATTCCTACAGTGGCTTGCCAGGGTCCCAATAGCTTCAGCTTCCTCTCCACCATGAATAAGAGTCTTCACACTTAGTCACCCTTAGCAATACTGAAGTTATCAGCCCACACCCAGTTACTTCACAATTGTTTAGAAAGGGAAGAGGGGAGTATAATGAATTACTCTTCCCTCAGTCAGCTCCAATCAGAATAATAGGTTTCAGAAAAGTAAACCCTAGTAAGAGACATGAGAGAAGATTGAAGAGGCAACTTTCTGTCACTAAAAGGGCAAGACCCCCTTCAATCAAAATAATAGTAGCAATAGCAGCAGCAGCAGTTGGCATTTATCTGATGCTTTAAGATTTGTAAAAAGATTTACAAATGTTATTTGATTCTCATAATAACCCTGGAAGGGAAGTACTATTATTATCCTGATTTTCCAAATGAGGAAACTAAAGCAGAAGTTAAGTGACTTGTCCAGGGTCATACAGCTAGTAAATATCTGAGGCTGGATTTGAACTCACGTCTTCCTGACTCTGGATCCAGCACTCCATCTATCCCCAGTAGCAACCTTGATGCCTGTATCCACTGTTCTTGGAAAACAGGTACTTCCATCAATTCTTATGAGATTGCAGATTTAGAGCTGGAAGGGACCTTAGTGAGCAATTCATCCAACTCACCCATTTTACAGGTAAGGAAAGTAAGGTCCAGAGAAATTAAGTGACTTGTCCAGATAGTAAGTGGCAAAGGTGGCATCTGAACCCAGGCCCTCTGACTTTAAAACCACCGGCCTTTCTTCTGTACCATACTGCTTCTACCCCCATACAGACTGCTTTATATGTATGAAGTGGACTAGCACCTCTGGTGAGAGGGCATGTTGAACCCTTTTCAGCGCTGCTTATCTGCTTTTGGTGTCCACCTATCACTCAACTTTCATCTGTGGCTCCAAGAAACTATGGCATTTGTAGTGGTGACACTCTGGTAAAACCATCTCAGCAGACAGGCTAGATCAAGTTTGAAGGTAACTGATAGGCCTTCAGCTTGCCAGTAAGTTAGGTGAGTATTGACCCCAAACACACGGAGACTTCCCCCAGAGGAAGGGGTAGATGAGAACGGTCTGTTCTAGTGGCCACAAAGGTGGCTGAAGCAATCTTGGTGGAGCACTTAGAGCTTGGTGAGACATTGAAGATGCCAAGGTCATCCCTTGCATCTAGGGGTCGGGGGCAGGGGGCGTGGGCGATTGTCTTGATTTTTGTTTTGTCACTGGAAAGACTCAGGAAGAAAGAGTGAGGCTGATGACTTTGTGCAACTCTACTTCACTTGACCGCAATTCATATACAAGTCAAGATATCACCCGTATCCATGATACCTCAATGTCACAATGTCATTGGTCCTCTCTGAAAACAAAGAATGAACAATAATATTTCACCTCCAACCCTCATAGATCAGGACTGAACAGGCCTTGATCCTATGCAGAAGGAAACTGACCACAGCCAAAGTGTGGGTAGAGCTCAGAGACATGGGGCATCTTAAGATTCTGGTCGCCTCCTCCTCTTCTTCTTTCTGGGCAACCAAAGTTCATTCCTTAGCACTTTGCCTTTCCTCTGTTGCCCCCAAGGGAGACAAGACTGGAGACAGGATGGGTGTTGACTGGCCATCAACCTTCCTTTCTGGAATACTTGTATGTGTGTCTCTCAGCTTCAAGTTACTGCTCAATATCCTGGTCTCATCTTATAGATGCAACATAGATGGATCTAGGTGTTTGCACCAGGCTGGAAATCTCTCTGAAAAAAAAATCCCATCCTTGCTGGTCTTCTTCCCTTCTTCATTTCCTACCTCTCAGAAAAAATCAACTTTAGTATATCAGGGTTCAGCTCAATAAATATCCTGTTGTTCTTGGATGAAAAGATCCTAGGATAAGAGTGATGGCGTTTCACTCAATCCATCAGTTAGTCTGTAAACAAGTATGTATTCAGTGCTTACTATGGCCCAGGTACTGCTAATGATAGGGGATTCAAAGAAAGGCAAAAATAATCCCTGCCCTCAAGGAGCCTACACTCTTCCTGGGGAGCCAACTTTTAACTAGCTATGCTCCTGCAAGATATAGACAGAGTAGATGGAAAGCAATTCTCAGAGGCAACCAACTTACTGACAGTTATTAAGTAGCTACTATGTACCAGGCACACTGAGGTTACAAATAAAAAAAGGAAAACATGCTTGCCTCCCAAAGAGATTACATCCTATTGAGGGAGACATTGTATATATGTGTATTAACAAAGTGAATACAACGAAGTTGGGAGGGGGAAGGGGAATCGCAAGAAGGTAGATCAGAAAAGGCCTCATTTAACCTGAGCTTTGAAGGAAACTAGAGATTCGAAGAGATGATGGTGAAAAGGAAGTGTATACCTGTAGCTGAGCGGCTCAGTGATTAGAGCACCAGGTTGGGAATCCGGAAGACCTGAGTTTAAATCTACTGTAAGACACTTGTTGTGTGACGCTGGACAAGTCACTTAACCTCTGTTTGCCTCAGTTTTCTCATGGATAAAATGGGCATAAAAATCCTCTCTCCCTGGCTTGTTGTGAGGATCCAATAAGATAATAATTGTAAAGTGCTTAGCACAGTGCTTGGCACATAGTAAATGCTATAAAAATATTAACTATTATTATTACCTAAGTCCAGTGGTAGTTGGGAAGGTAAATGAAATATTTGTAAAGCATGTCACAAATCTTGAAGTATTATCTAAACATAAGCTGTTATTATAATTATTTGGGATGTTAGCAAAGTGCTTTGCCCCAAATCGGATAGCTAGGAAGCGTCAGCTGCTGTTCCAGCTTGAAAACCCAGTCCCAGAAGTCACTCCTGACCTCCCCGGGCTTCCCTGTCTAGAACCCTTTCCTGGTACTTCTGCTTTCTTGCTGTGGACTTGTCTACCCTATTCACTGTAACTCCCTTCATAGGAAAGACCTAAACTGCATTTATTTCCCAGGGTACTTTATAAACAATATGATTTAACATCTAAAAAAAAATTATATAATTATTAAGACTGGGTCTCCCTCTCTCCTCCAGAATGGAAGCACAGGGGCTACTCAAGGGTTCAGTGGCACTTTGATCAGCATAGGACCTTTGAACTGCTCTGTTTCCAATATGGGCCATTTAGGGGGCCTAAGGCTACTTCTTGGGCAACCTGGTGGTTCCCAAGCTCTTAGAACTCATCATTCAATGCCATAGACACCTATCTTATTAGTTACAACAGCAGAAATGGAGCTTAAGAGATCCACCAACCTCAATCTCCCCAGGAACAAAGATTACACCATGCCGAGTTTTAAAAAAAAATTGTGATGAACTTATCAGATACCAACAAATATGATCATTTCCAAATACAGAAGAGGACAGAATGAGAGAATTTCCATCTGAAGTCATGAATACCAAGCAAATACTGCCTGGATTTTTAAGTATATAATAAATTTAACATGGCAATTCCAATGCTGTCCTCCTTGTCTGCACCTCTTTATGGACTTCCTCTTTCTATTTTCTGTTTATTTTAGTATAATGGGGATTTAATAAATGTTTGCCATTGTCTAACACTGAGCCAGAGCCTCAATGACAGTCGTCGTGTCCCCCCCGCCATCTTATCTCCAGTCTTGTCTCCCTTACTGACATCAGAGAAAAGGAGAAGTGCTAAGGAATGAACTTTTGTTGTCCAGGAAGAAGGCCATTTGTCCCAGTGGTATAGTAGAAAAGATCTAGGCTTTTGAGTCAGAAGACCTGGATTTAAGTTCTAGCTCTCACTTCCTCGATGGAAGATCTTGGCCACTTTATTTAATCTTGCCTTGCCTCAACTGATTTGCGATATGGAGATAATAATACCTGTATTACCCATGTTGTGACCTCAAATTTCCAATCCAATGTGCGACAAAAGGGCACTGAGGTATTTTCAATTTATTGTAGAAGTCCTAGGGTCATCAATTGGGTCCAAGATCTTCCTCACAATCAGGCACCCTCCCCTTGGGTGCTAGCTACTTTTATATGCTTGGGAGAGGACTCAAAATAGAAATAAGCAGTGCAATTTTATGATTGGTTAACACCAGTAGCAGGGGAAACTCTATGATTGGTTGAAGGGCACGTCCATCAATCATAACCACTTTGTCAGTTGGCTTCTGAGCCATAAACTATAGGTTTCCACCTCCACCTCAGTAGAGGTTTTCTTAGGAAATCAAACATCTGGTGTTTTGGTCAGTGGTATCTTAGGCAATAAGGAAGTGGTGGGTGAAAGGAAAGGTCACAATTGAGTAGTGACAGTGATTCACAGGGGTGAGAGTGCTGCTCTAACAAGCTTCAGGGTCAAGTGTAATGTGCTACTCGATAACAGTCATATGATTTTATCTCATAATCTACAATGATGCCATTAATACATAGTATCAATATCTCTAATACATAAGAAGTTATTTGGTTCTAACTTGTATAACTCTTCTCCTAACAGTATTAACATACATACTAACTTAAACTTGACCCTATTCTGCTTAATTCACCATACAATCACTAATACTCAGCAAATCACAATAAACTGAGTAAATGCTGTTTTAATTTGGGTAGGGGGATATCAAAATTATTGCCATAAAATTATGGGGTTATTTTAAGGATCAAATATAATGATGTATATATAAAATTATTTTTTTTAACTGTAAAGCACTATTGTTAGGTATTTTTATTGTGGCTATAATCCTTTTGGAAAAAGGTATCTTATACTTGGTACCCAGCATCGGTTCCAAGAAATTCCCTTAGAAGAGATATCTGAGGCATGAGAGTGGCATATGGGTAAATACTTTATAACGATTTCCCTTTTTTTAAAAAGCGTCATTCAGGATATATGTAGTGGGGACAGAAATTCTGATCATAGACAGTAAAGATTACAAACAGATCTTAACTGACTAGAAAGAGGAAGAGAGAAGAAGAAAGAAAAATGGCTGGAAGTTTGTATTCTCTTTTTTTTTTTTTTTGCAAAGTCACCTTTTAGCTATGAGAAAGGAAAACATCTCTGGCCCAAAATACTCCAGAGTATGGCAAACCAGATTAAAATGTAACTGGGAGATATTTAACAAAATAAATAAGAATACAACGGAACATAAATAATGTTAATATACAGTTTTCTAAGTCCATACGTGGCCTCCAAGGAGACTTATATATGGTATGGTTTCTCTCCTTTGCCCCCTTCCCCCTTTCTATTTGACTTTCACACCACTGGAGCACTGTACCTGAGTTTGAATCTGAGTGATTGATAGCTAATCTGACTGGCTACATGTCTGTGAGCAAATGACTTACCCTCTCTGGGCCCCAGCTTCCTCATCCGTAATAGGACAAAGTTGGACTAAATGATCTTGAAGTCCTTTCTGGCTCTAACATTCTCTGATTTGCTCGTTGTACCTCAGGGCAACTACTGGTGGTTGGAGTATATTAGTGTTTGCCTGCTAATCACTAATTGTTAACTATGATTTGTATCATAAGATTGATCCTCGAGGGCCTTTGTTATCTCCAAGTGTCGTTAAAATTGTACTTTAGTATCTTCTTAGGAGATATCGAAAAGAGAGGGGGGAAGAGGGATACAGATGTGACTTCCTTGGAAAGCTTCTTCTTCCTCTTATCATGTTGGGGGTCCCAACCCCAGGGGAAGTAAGCAGCTAGATGGCTCAGTGGCTAGAATGCTGGACCTGGAATTAGGAAGACCTGTGTTCAAATCCAGCCTTAGACACTTAGTAGCTGTGTGACCCTGGGCAAGTCTCTTATCCTCTGTCTGCCTTAGTTTCCTCATCTGTTAAAAAGGTGTAATAGCCTCTACCTCCTATAGAGTCATTATGGGGATCAAATGAAATAATACTTATAAAATGCATTACAAACCTTAAAGTTCTATATAATGCTATCATCAGCAGCAGCAACATAGTCTATTTATTTCAGAATTTTCAGAATTTAATTCAGAAATTTCAGAATTGGAAATGTTCTTAGTGACCATCTATTCCAACATCTACTTAAAAAGATTCCTCTCTGTAACAAAACAGAAAAGAAGTCATCCAGCCTGCAAAGAGGACCTGTTACCCCCTGAGGTAGCCCATACATGTTGGCATAGACCTAATTGCTAGACAGTTTTATCCTGACAACTTAAATTGGCCTCTGTGTAACTTCTATCCATTGCTTCTAGGTCTGCCCTCTGGGTCTAAGCAGAATAAGCATAATCTCTTTCACATGACAGCTTTTCCAGTACTTGAAGACAAATGCCCTGTCATGCCTAAGCCTTCTCTCCTCCTGTATAAACATCCCAGTCTCTTGTACTAGTCCTCATTTAGCATGGACACTAGGTCCTCACCCTTCTGATTATCCTTTTCTGGACTCTCTCCTACTTATCAAAGTCCTTTCTAAAATGTGACCCCCAACACTAAAACATTGTAGTTATACTTTGGTCTAGTCATTCGGGAAAGCGATTAGAAAATAAGTTTTTAAAATGACTAAAATTAATTTTAAAAGTGACTGGGTACCCTTGACCCAGACAACCCAATTCTGGGCACAAGAGGTCAGGGATAGAAAGAAATTCTGTCTTTCAGTTGTTTTTCAGTCTTGTCCAACTTTTGTAACACCATTTGGGGTTTTCTTGGCAAAGATACTGGAGTGGTTTGCTGTTTTCTTTTTCAGCTCATTTTACAGATGAGGAAACTGAGGCAAAGAAGGTTAAATGACTTGCCTGGGGTCTCGCAGTTAGTAAGTATCTGAGACCTAATTTGAACTCAGGAAGATGAGTCTTCCTGACTCTAGGTCCAGCACTTTATCCAGCTACATAGCTGCCCATAGAAAGGTCCAATGTTAATAAAAGATTTGTAGTGTCACTTTTTATAGTAGCAAAGAACTGGGAACAACATGTATGTTCACTGATTGGGGACTGACTGACTGTGGTACCTGAATATAGCTGTGCCATAAGGAATGACAAATGTGACAAATATAGAAAAGCATGGAAAATTTTAGATAAAGTAATACCAAGTAAAAGAAATAGAACCAGAAAAGCAATCTTCATAGTTATTATGAAGCAAATGGAAACAGCAGCCACACCAACAGCTAGGCCTTGGAATTACCCTATGTAATTATAATGACAAGCTTGACACTAACAGAGAGACAGGAAAATGCACCTCCTTTCTTTGCAGAGAAGGGCAACTCTGGGTATGGAACATTGCACACACGGCCAGACTTTTCTGATCATTTGATTATTTTTGCTGAACATATTTTCCTCTCCTCTTTATATTTGTTACAAGGAATGCCTCTAGAAGTAGGGGAGCAGGACAGGATATATTAGTTGCTGTTGTTTTTAATAATTAATTTAGTTTTAGTTTTCAGCATTCATTGCCACAAGACTTTGAGTTTTAAATTTTTCTCTCCCTCCCCCTCCCCCTCCTCCTGTTTCCCCAAGACAGCATGCAATCTGATAAAGGCTTTACCTACTATACATTCATGTTAAACATATTTTCACATTAGTCATGATGTAAAGAAGAATTAGAACAAATGGGAAGAACCACAGGAAAGAAGAAACAAAATGAAACAACAAAAGAAGAGGAGAGCAAATAGTATACTTGCATCTGCATTCAAACTCCAGAGTTCTTTCTCTGGATGTGAACAGCATTTTTCATTTTGAGTATTTTGGAGTTGTCTTTGATCCTTGTGCATTGCTGGGAGGAGCTAAGTTCATCAAAGTCAGTTATCGCACAGTGTGGCTATTACTGTGTACAATGTTCTCCTGGTTCTACTCATTTCACTCAGCATCAGTTCATATAAATCTTTCCAGATTTTCTGAAGTCTATCTGCTCATCATTTCTTATAGCACAATAGTATTCCATTACATTCATATACCACAACTTGTTCAGCCATTCCCCATTTGATGGACATCCCCTTAATTTCCAATTCTTTGCCACCATGGAAAGAGCTGCTATAAATATTTTTGTATATGTGAGTCCTTTTCCCTTTTTTATCATCTCTTTGGGATACAGACCTAGAAGTGGTATTGCTGGGTCAAAGGGTAGGTACAGTTTTTTAGCACAGATCCAAATTGCGCTCCAGAATGGTTGGATCAATTCACAACTCCACCAACAATTGCATTAGCAATTTTCCCACATCTTCTCCAACATTTATCATTTTCCTTTTTTGTCATGTTAGCCAATCTGGTACCTCAGAGTTGTTTTGGTTTGCATCTCTCTAATTGATAGTGATTTAGAGCATTTTTTCATATGACCAAAGATAGATTTAATTTCTTCCTCTGAAAACTGCCTGTTCATATCCTTTGACCATTTATCAATTGGTGAATGACTTGTATTCTTATAAATTTGACTCAGTTCTCTACATATTTTAGAAATTAAGCCTTTATTAGAGATGCTGGCTGTAAAAATTGTTTCCCAGCTTTCTGCTTCCATTCTAATCTTGGTTGTATTGGCTTTGTGCAAAAACATTTCAATTTAATGTAACCAAAATCATCCATTTTGCATTTTATAATGTTCTCTATCTCTTCTTTGGTCATAAATTCTTCCCTTCTCCATAGATCTAACAGATAAACTATTCCTTGCTCTCCTAGTTTGCTTATAGTATCAGCCTTTATATCTAAATCACGTATCCATTTTGACTTTACCTTGGTATAGGGTGTAAAATGCTGGTCTATGCCTAGTTTCTGCCATACTATTTTCCAGTTTTCCCAGCAGTTTTTTGTTGAATAGTGAGTTCTTATCCCAAAAGCTGAAGTCTTTAGATTTGTCAGTTAGTAGATTACTATAGTCATTGACTATTGTATCTTGCATACCTAACCTATTCCACTGATCCACCACTCTATTTCTTAGCTGGTACCAAGTAGTTTTGATAATTGCTGCTTTATAATACAATTTAAGATCTGGTACAGCGAGGCCACCAGGAAGGGATATATTTGGAAATGAAAATGATGGTAAAAGGAAAAGATTACTACTTACAATTACTACTACTACTACTACTACTACTACTACTACTACTACTACTACTACTACTACTACTACTACTACTACTATCATTGCTGCTGCTGCTGCTCCTGCTGCTCCAACTTTGGAATCCAAAAGATCACTCCTGGGGTCATTCCTGGTTTCCACAATAAGAATAAATTGCTATAAAAATCCTGGTATACATGTTTCATTTCAAGTTTCTTTGTTGTCCTTCATGTTTTATCTCCAGATGCTTTCCAGAGAGTCTAATTTTTAGCAATATCTTTTGCCAAGTTCTCTTTAAAGTTCCTATTTACTCAATTTCTTTGTGAAATTTTGTCAGGCAATACTGTTTATGCTAACATAAGGTTTTGCAAATGAGCTCATACTCTAAACTTGTGTTTCTGTTGGCTAACACATATCCACTTAGCAAGGAAGATAAGTGCTTATAGGTTGAGATGGCTTTTGGGTTCTTTCAATATACTCGATGTTTGCCTCAATTATACATCTCTTAGGGACTTGGGATAGCTAGAGTCCAGGTTTTTACTTTTGCCAGTGTCCTTCATTGTTGAGTTAATAGCTTGTTTACTACCCTGATGAGGTTTTCCAGACCACTGGGCCTTGCCATCCACCCAGCTGTTTCTCTCTCTAGACCATAGCCTTGCCATCTGTCTTGTACTCTCCTATGAGTGTTCTCTTCTCCTATTAAAATATAAGCACCTTGGGGACAGAAAGTGTCTTACTTTAGTATGTTTTCCCAGTGCTTATCTCAGTGCTTCGCATATAGAAAGTGACAATTCTTTTTATCCATTCATTCATTCATTCAAACAGGTGAGACTGGAGCCATTGTAAAACCACAAAGTACCATTTTTGTCCTTTCTTCTAATTTGTTTTTTACTTTGAGCTTTTCTCTAACACACCCATAATCTGAGTAAACATAATTTATTTTGAATTGACTGTTATATGTATAATCAATCCTCACTTGTCCATTGAGACATGGCTAATTTTATTTGGAGGGGAATAGGGATACCTGCCACATCTAGTACCATCCAGCTTTCTTATTAATGCCAATATCATGATATGTAAGTAGAAGGATTTTGAGTAGTGTCTAAGCCTTTGTCCTCCTTATTCTTGTTTCTCAACCAGATTTCCCAATACAATTTTTGCAAAACTCTTATGTACCTAGTACTGTATTCAAGTCATCAGATATCAAAGAGTTGACATCATCTGGAAGATTTTTCTAAATGTTATTCATTTCTTCATCCTCTGCGGATGTCGGCGGATAAGCTGCTGTTATTTTCATAGTGTTCCCTGTGATTACACTCATCGCAAACGTGCCACAGCAAGATGGTCAAGCATCCTAAAAATGATGGTTCTTGTTGGGTACACCATTAAACCACCCTCTAGTTTTGTTTATGGAAAAAATGCATGTAGTTTAATTTCTCTAGTAGCATGTCAGCTTATTAATCTTTGGTCATCTATTACGCGTTGAGAAGGCCAGAGATTAAATTAACGTTTGCCAAGAGTCTAAGAATGGCATTATCCTTAGTATGTTCTCTTCTTCTGCCATTGCACTATCACTAGAGAAACAGAAGAAGGCCACGTAGGACCGATAACCATTTTGTATTTTTGCTGTTTTGTTAATTACTGTAGTACTCCCTTGCTCACTTAAAAAAAAATCAAAGGAGAGATTTCCCCAAAAGATAAAAGATTTTGCATATTGCTTTTTGAAAAATTAAAAATGGAAACCAGGAGGATCTTAATTGTTGTCTCCTCCATTAATAATCATGAGCTCCTTGAAGGCCAAGGAATGTCTTTTGCCTCTTTTTTTGGACCCTCAATGCTTAGTACAGCACCTGGCATATAATAAGTGCTTAATAAATGTTTAATAACACTTAGATGCTTTTATTTAATAACAGGTACTTAATAAATTCACAGCCAACCAACACGCATTTATCACATGCCAAACTCGTTGTCAACTATTATTCCACAGGGCTACTTTCTCATCTTTATAAAATCTTTACAAGAATGGCCTTTCTAACCATGTCACTGAAAACATAGGAGGGGAGCAGATGGGATAAATTGGATCTAGTTGTGATGGGATGGGTTCAGCTTTCTGGATATCTGCTGGAGGTAGTCTCTCTGCTAAAAGAAGTGGAACTGATCACTTCTTGACTTGCCTTGGTGATAGTTTCATATTTTTAGAGGAAGAGGAAGCAACAAAGGGAAACTGCCATTCTGGATTTGATTATAACTAATATGGAAAAACTTATTAGTGAAGTAGAAACAATGGGAGTCGTAGGAGGCAGTCACCATACCATCTTAGATTTCATGATAGATAAAGAATATACTGAGTATAGTCTGACATGTATTCTAAGCTTTGCTTAGTCTTGATATGCCTTCATTTACTCATATGTAAATGGGAGATAACCCTATACTACCTATCTCAAATAGCTATTATAGGGCTCAAAAATGATGATGCATTTGAAACTATTTCAAAACCATGAAGCATTATAGAATGATAAAGTATTTTTACTGTAGTTCTTCTGCTTGGGGGAAAAAGATATCTCGAGATTTTAGGAGAGTGGTTTCAAAGGGCTAAGATATAGGATATTTAGAATACCACAGCCCAAGACTAACCATAGAAGTAAAATATGCTCAGGAATGAAATTCTGAATATGGAGCTATAGATGATCCCTAGGAGGAAGAAAGGGGGGAGGTATTAAAGGAAATCAGTGTGGCTGCCTATAAATTAACTAGCTCAGATTTTGAGAGAATGAAAGTGAACTGAAGATGAGGCATGTTTCCATGGGAACAAAGTCAGGAAAACTAAACCTTGGAATGAGAAGAGTCATTCAATAAATACTAAAGCCGATGAAAATTACTTTAAATGAAAGCTATAGTGATGCTAAAAGAAAGAATAAGAAAGGTCTAAGAATTGTTATTTGGTATAGGTAGAACAGTGGTAACCAACCAAGGAGAAAAAACAGGGCAGAGCACAACTTAACTACTACATTTTCCCCACAGAATTGGAAAGGTCCTTGGTCGCTAGTCCAAGCCACACCTGAAAAGGAATTCCCTCTACACATCAGACCCAATAAGTGGCACTCTAGACTTTCCTTGAAGACCCCAAGTGAGGGGAAACCTGCTACTTTTAGATATAGTCCATTCTCTTTTTGGGCAGCCCTACTTGTTAGGAATTATTCCTAAGAGCTGATTGTCTTGACTCTTTCTATAGTTTAATTACTGCTTTCAAGCCCTCAGTCTCTTCAGTTCATATGTATGAGTAGTGGAAAAAATGATAGTGGGGCAGGTCAATCTTCAGCAGCATGTTTCCCGCTTATTTCATATGCATGAGGGTATCTCTGAGGGGCAGCATGATTCTTCTCTAGTGCTATCATCTTAAATCCCCATTGCAGGATATCTCCCCAAAACTAACTGCCAAGGATTAATGCCCCAGTTGAATTTAACCAATTAATAGCAATTGACTTTTATAAAGATATCCCCTGAGAAGATGTAGCAGGGACAGAAGAGCAAAACATTTTTCCCCAAAACCTGGAGCCATATTCTTGGCTAGACCACCTTGATCCCTGGGGAGAGTGGGCTCAACCTTAAAGCAGTTTCTGCTAATCATTCACCCCCAAAAGTTCACTTCATATTTGCCATAGTGGATGGACAAATCATTGTAACTCACCGTTGCTTGCTCAGACCTATTCTAGATCAAAGGGGTGACTCAAAGTTTTCAAAGCTTTGCTCTTTACCATCTGGCTTCTGGCAAATTCTGGCCTGGATTCTAGCTCCCAGATTTCTGGGACTTGATATTCCAACCTTTTAGAGCTCATAAAGTCACAGCCGTCTCTAATACTTCTTCACCAAAAGCAAGAAGCAAGTATGAGGAAGCAAAGAATAGAAATTCATATTCAAGAGTCTTATGTGGGCCCCAGGTGGGGAGGGTCTGAGGCCTCTGCCTCTCCGGAGGCTTATAGCAGTCAGGCAGGAAAGAAAAATGGCTCCCTTTGGTCGGTTTGCACCCTTTGAATTGATTCCAGTTCCAGCTCAGAAGCCAATCAGAAGTGTCTCTCTTCATCACATGGTTAGGGGAGCAGAATCAGTTACAGAATGTCTGTTTGTGCTCCAAAGTTCATGTGGGGATTTTTTCAACTGCCCACACTGCACATCTTCAGAAGGACTGGACTTGGCCAGCCTTGTTACAGTAGAATCATGAATTTGGGATTGGACTTTCATTTTACATATGGAGAAACTGAGGCACAGAGGGGTTAAGTAACTTGTCCAGAGTCATGCAAGTAATAAATAACAGAGATGGAATTTGAAACTGGGTATGACGACTCCAAATTCAGTACTCTTTTCCATCACCATCCTCTGTCCCTCAGATTGGAGGGTGGGACCATGAACTCCAAAGATTCCATTTAAGGAGGGAGCTCGTTTCCTGCCTGACTACACTACTATGGGACTTCTCTAACTTTTCTACTGTGCCCCTGAATTAGATACCTCCCCCACCCCTACATTTTCATCTTTCTTTGTATCTTTCGTTGTCTTCCTTCATTAGCTTGTAAGCTCCTGGAGGGCAGGGGTTATCTTTTTTAATATTTATATCATTCGTGCTTAGCATAGTGCCTGGCACATAATAGGCACTTAATAAATGTTTATTGATGACTATGCCAACCTGCCTTACTGGTAGTGAAAAATGAACTTTGAAAACCTTAAAGTACTATATAAACATGAATTATCATTATTGTTGCTATACTATACTTATCAACTTCTCAGTTGCTGAGAAACTGGGAAGGATGGCTAATACATTGGATGATAGAACTGGGATTCACAAAGATCTTCATATTTCTTGTAACCCTCCCTTTCTTTCTATTCCCACCAAATAGTCCACAGCCAACCTGTCGATCTTCCTATCTCTACTCCTGCACCCCCAAAAGCATCTTTGTACTGTAGTCAAATCAGCCATTGAAGTCATTCTTCTGCTCACATCCTATAAATGCCCCTCCCTGCACCCCGTACTGCTTGCTAAATGAAGTTGAAACTCTTTACTCTGGAATTTGAGATCTTTCACAATTTGAAGCTTACCTTACAACCATATCTCTTATTGCTACCATTTTTTACTCCCATTAACTTTGCTTCTACCCAATTGGATTATTTAATATCCATTGTCTATTTTCTTAAACAATGAAGGGTTTAAATAATTCCATAAGTACAGGATGGGGACAATATGGACAGGGGAAGGAAACAAGCATTCATTATACACTGTGTTAAATGCTGCATAAATATTATCTCATTACCTCCTCATAACCACCCAATGAAGTGCAGGTGCTGTTATTATCCCTGTTTAACAGATGAGGAAACTGAGATAGTCAATGGTTAAATGACTCGCCCAAGATTGAACAGCCAGTAAGAATCCGAGGCTGGATTTCAGTTCATGTATTGCTGGCTCCAGGGCCAGTGCTCTACCCGTTGCACCTCCTGGCTGCCCCTAAATAGCTAGAAAACCCTTCATGTAAAAACTGCCTAGGGATTTTAGCAGACTCAATATGAGTCAGTAGGGATATGAGGCTGCCAGGAAAATGAATGCAAACTTGAGATACATTAATAAGAGTGTCGTTTCTAGAATAAGCAAGGTGATAATCTTGCTCTTCTCTTACTCGAGTCAGGCCACATCTGAAATATCAAGAACAGTTCTGAGCTCAATGCATTGAAGGTATTGTTTCAATGGTACTAATAGTACAACTGCTATGTTGTGAAGGTCAAAACTATTCTGAATCTAGTCTTTAAAACTTCACAATTTGAGGGGGCCTCCCCAAAATTAGTCCAT
This sequence comes from Phalanger gymnotis, assembly GCA_028646595.1. Taxonomy (NCBI): domain Eukaryota; kingdom Metazoa; phylum Chordata; class Mammalia; order Diprotodontia; family Phalangeridae; genus Phalanger; species Phalanger gymnotis. Next base: position 304,244,374 of record CM053626.1, on the reverse strand, counting down.
TTGATAACTGCAATTTTATTGGATGAAGCTTATATCGTGGTTGTTTATTTTTCAGGAACTGTTTTTTGCTTTTCTTTGTATTCCTTACACTTAGCGTGGTACCTGACATACAGTAGGAGCTTAATAAATGCTTATTGACTTGAATAATTCAGTCAAGGCCCTGAGCAAGATGAACCTGGAATGAAACAGTGGAAAATCTTAAAAGCCAATTTAGCCCAGTCTCAAGAGCTTAGTTTCAAAGTCAGAAATTCTATCGATCATAAGAAATAGCTGGGGGCTAACTGAGAGAAACTTTAATTCAGGAAGGACAACAGCAGCAACCATATTAGGAGTTTCTATAGCAATACAAAGTTTGCAAAGCACCTTCCTCCCAATAGCCTGAGAGGAAGGCAGTAAAGTTATCATTATCTCCATTTTATATATGAGGAAACTGAGGCTCAGAGAACATAAGTTTGGTACAAATCCAGGGGTGTGATGGAACCACCTTGGATAGCATCCCATTAACAAATTTTTAGTACAAGCACTTACATCTCAGAAATCAGCAAATGGTACTGATTAGGGCTTGATTTCTTATTTTGTTGATTATCTAGACTTAAGAAAGTGATAGAGAAAATGCTAATAGTGCAGATTAAACTTAAAAGAGTTTTTAAAGTGCCATTGATCATACACATATACACACATACATATTCACACACATATATACTACACACATATACATGCCTATACATATACACACACATAATATACATACCTAAACATACATGCGCATACACACATACCTATTCACACACATATACTATAATATATATACATGGCTACAAATATATACACATACATAATATGCATACCTATACATATATACACATATGCACATAATACATATACACATAATATATATGCCTATATATATTCACACACATAATATATATACCTATAAATATATACATACACAATACATATTCACATACAGATATACTATACACATATACATATACATGCCTACACACACACACATATATACACAATATATCTACTTATACATATATACATACACACATACATACACAGAAATATACATGCCTACATATACATACACACAAATCTATCTATATATCTATGTATGTATATGTATATATAATCATTCCCTCCCTTTTCACTACTCCACAGCTATCACCCTAATATAGCCCCTCATCACCTTTCTGCTAGCTTGCTAAATATTCTTCCTGTCATATGTCTACTCCTCCATCCCCCACATTTTCTACGCAGCTGCCAAATTGACCATGGTACCTCCCAGTTCAAGAAGCTTTAGTGATTCTCACTGGCCTCTAGGATAAAATAAAAATCCTGTTTGGCTTTTTAAAGTCCTTTGAAAGGAGCTGTAGGTTAGCTTTAACCTACATTTCCAGATTTATTTCCCATTATTCTCCATAGCACACACTACATTCAATCCAAATTGCCCTGCTTACTGTTCCCAATACTCAACATTTCATCTCTCCTCTCCATGCCATTGCTCAGGCTGTTCCCCCTGCCTGGGATGCCTTCCCTCCTCACCTCTGCCTCTTAGAATCCCTATTGCTCTTCAAAGCTTAGCTCCTGTGCCTCCTCCAATGGCAAGCCTACCCAGATTCCCCCCATACCTAGTTCTCTTCCCTCCTCCACCCCCCAGAAATATTTTTTATTTACTTATTGTAGTGCTTGGCTCCCTTAACAGACCACAAGTTCCCTGAGCACAGGGACTGCTGCTTTTTTGCCATTTTGTGTTTAGCACTGCAGCATGGTAGATTGAGAGCCACCTTGGACATTTTGAGTTTGAGACGCCAATGTCTAAAAGGCATTTGATTCAGACTTGTAACGACAAGGGAGATCCACCTGGTGCACACTCTGCTGTCTATCACAATCTCCAAAAGGACCTTGTGCTTGAAGTAGGGCTATTTCAATAGAGGGGCCTCACCCTTGGACCACTTTTCTTTTGCCTGAATTAGAACAGTTGGGAGTTCAGCTAGGTCTACTTCACTTCAGGTGATTTGTCAGGGAGTTTCCTAGCCAAGATTGTATTTCCAGAGTGGTTAAGAAGTGTGAGGTCTCTGTAACAACCTATCTGGCCAATTGGAGATGGTACTTGGCCAATTCCCACCAAATTTTTCCTTCTATCCTTCTTCATCTACTTCCTCCTTTGTGTTTACCGTATTTTTCTCCCATTTTCTTTCTCTTCTCTTATCTTTTCAGTTCGATTCAATTTCCAAGCATCTATAAAGCAGTAGGTGCCAGGGATGGGGACATGGGATGTCATTACTATGGGGAACTTCTTATGAAAAAGTGAAAAGGAAAGATAGAATGTCGTTTAGCCCTCATCACCACTTACTTGATCTCTCTGCCTCAAGTCTTTCCCCACTCCAAACCATCCTCACTCATCTTCACCCTAATTCTAACTCTTTCTCACCCCACATATCTAAGCTGTGGTTAAATCTTGACCTTTGGGGCAGGGATTGTGCTTTTGCCTTTCTTTGTATCCTTGGCACAGTGCCGGGAATAAAGTAAGTGCTTAATAAATGCTTGCTGATTGATTGACTGAAAAGCAGTGAAGTATTGGGCAAAAATCCAGAAAGGAACATCCTACAGGGTCTGGATTGGAGGGAGTTACCATTATGAATGAAGAATGTCAGCAGCTTTACTCTATAAGCAGTAATGGTGAAATAATGGTGACAGTAAAGAAAAAAACATTAGAGACTATTTCAGGGCTCCTTATGAGATGGAGAGAAAACTTTCTTCTTCAATGGATATTTGATGAAGTGAGACCCTAGGGACCTTTTTTTTAAACAGTCAGTCAGACTTGATTAAGTTTTAAAGAAATCCAAGTCATCATTGGGTAAAAAGGAGTGACACTGATGCTGAAATTATAAAGTTGCAGCCAAATTAGATTTCATTACATTAGTTTTGTCCATTGAAAAGATAATACCATTTGAGTAGTTCGATTCAATTCAGTACTTTGGATGCACAAGATTCCATGCTAAGTACCGTGGAATATGAGAATATGAGGACAAAGGGACAAACCGAGCCTATCCTTGAGGAGCTTACAGTATACTGGAGAGCATTAGCCTTGGAGCCAGGAAGACAAGGGCTCAGATCCTGCCTCAGACACTTAATAAGCTTTGCGACCTGCCTCTGTATTCTCATTTGTAAAATGGGAATAGTACTATCCCTTACCTCACAGGGTCATTGTGAGGATCAAATGGGATAGCATATGAAAAGTGTTTCTCAGACCTTAAAGCACCATATGAATGCCAGCCATTATGAATCCTGGAAACTTTAAACCAGTTAATAAATGCAACATAATTTAAGGAGGAATAAAATACTAACACATGGAGAGATCAAAAAAGGTTTCCATTAAGACAAGTCTTCTTAACCTATTTGTATCTCTTCTCTAATGTTTCTAATGCATAAAATAAAATGTATAAGAATACCAAAGGATCATATCGAAATATTTTTAAAAAGTGTTCATAGACCCCCGGTTAAGAACCCCTGGTAGTAGGAGGATTAGACACAAATACACTATAAATAGCTATAACATGTAATATTGGAACAAGCAAGTGATCCACGATTTCATCAGTGTGAGGAACTCCCAGTATAGGAAATCTTTCTACCATGGTCCACAATCTGTTTGTTACCTAGTAACTGATTATTATGGAGTTGCCTGAGACAAGGAGTCATTAAGTTGTTTGGGGTCACAATGCTAGTAACTTTCAGAGACAGGACTTGAAGTCAAATCTTCCTGACTTCAAGTCTAACATTATTCAGCTATTTCGTCTTGCCATTCAAAATAAGCAATATAACATGAAGAAGGAAAGAAGAGAGAGAGGGAGGAAGAAAGGAAGGAAAGAAGATAAAAAGGGAGAGAGGAAGGGGGGAGGGAAGGAAGAAAGAAGAGAAGGAAAAAGGAAGAAAAGAAGGGAGGAAGAAGGTAGGGAGGGGTGAAGGAAGGAAAGAGGAAGGAAGGTAGCAAAAGGGAGGGAAGGAAGAAGGAAGGGAAGGAAGAGAGAAGGGAGAGGTGAATGAAAGAAAGAATGGAGGAAAGGAGGAAGAGGGGAGGGAGGAAGTAAGGAAGGAAAGAAGTAAGAGAAAGGAGGGAGGAAGCAAGGAAGGAAAATAGGAAAGAAGGGAGGCGAAGGAAGGAAAGAAGAAAAGGAGGAAGGAAGGAAATTAGCATTTATGAGGTGTTTATTATTTGCCAGGCACTGTACAAAGTGCTGGGAATACAAATTCAAGCAAAAAGACAGTCCTTGTCTGGCATTCAAAGCTTATCACCTTTCTCGTCTTCTTACACACCTCTTACAAGAGATGGGAACCGAAGCCGGGTCCTTTGACTTGCAATCTAGTACACTTGAGACTTTCCCTGAACTGCCAGGTGCCCTCTGAGGTACCTTCCAAATGAGATTCTATGGGTGTAATGAGATCAGGCTGGGAAGGTAGGAGGCTCCAGATTACAGAGGAGATTGAGGGATTATTCAGATGAGCTACAGACTGTCAGCCATCTCTAATGTTTCCTTGCTCCACCATATGGGGTGGGGGTGGGGTGTTTTTTTTTTATCAGATCCTAAGTTCCTAAGCAGGTATGCCAGGCTGCCTGCCCACAGTTCTCTTGTCACTCAGCTTTGGAAGTAGCATGAGAATATCTGAGCCCAGAGCTCTCTCTCCCTCAGCCTATTTTTTAAATAGGGAGAAATCCCGTTGGCATTCAATTGTGTCTCCCATCCCTGGATGCTTGTGCCTGAGGCCTCAAAGGTTTGGGTTACTCTGGGGAACTGAAGCACTTCTTTTGTCTTGAGCCCAGAAACCTGAGAAGGTCTCTCTACTGAGGGCTAGCAGCAACTCTTACTCAGAAGCACACTGGCCCTAAGGTTCACATCAAAAGGTTTTATTAAGAAAAAAAAAAAAGAATTTGCAAACACGAGGGATTTGGACTACATACATAATCGCTGGTTCCCTTAAAGGTCTAAATCTGTGATGCAATGATGTGGTGCCATTTCAGGAGCCCTGAATTCATCCCTCTCTAATTATTTAGAGCTCATCATTAGGCAGATGTATGATATGGTGGGATAAAGAATTGGACTTGGGAGTCAGAAAAAAATGAGTTCAGATCTCTACTCTATCACTTATTAGCTGTTGGTCCTCAGTTGCATTAGCTAGATTCAAATCTCAGTTCTTATACTTGCTACCTGGGAGACAGCGTGGTGGGTGTACTTGAAACAACACTGCCTTGGGAGTCAGAGAACCTGGAGTCAAGTATCACCTTCAAGGCTCACTATGGGCAGGACGCTGGGCAAATCTCTTGGCCTCCCTGGGCGTTAGTTTCTTCATCTGAAAAATAAGAGAGTTGGCTTATATAGCTTCTGGGTCCTTTCCTGCTCTAGATATATAATCCTAGCTATGTGATCTTAGATATGTCACTTCCTTTCTTGGGGTTTCAAATGCAAAGGACAGTGGGGAAGGTTGAACTGGGTGACCTATATTATGTAGTAGATGGTTCTTAGGGAGGTGGTAACTGAGGAGAGGAAAGATTAGTGACTCTCTTACTCTCACAGCTAGGAAGTTTCAGAGGCTGAGATTAGTTTTAAATCCTATGGGGCTAACTCTCTCCAATGGGGCTCAGCAGTCTGTATTTTTAGTTAGGATTACTAAGATTTCACCTGCACTTCGATGTTGTCTTCCCTACTTCTCTTAGAGGTGATTTTCCCTAAGGTACTAATCCATAGAAATCTAGGGGCTAAGACACATCAATTATTCTTCAGTGTATTCTCCTTACTTAATAGGTCAAGTTAAATCAAGTCAACAAATATTTATTGAGCACCTATTATGTGCCAGACACTGTGCCAAGCTCTAGGGATATAAAGGGAAAAATATTTCCTGATCTCAGAGAGCTCCTATGTCTAATAGAAGAGACAACATGTAAACAGCTATGTGTATACAATATGTGTATATGCATATACATACATGTATGCATATGCATGCATATTTTATGCATTCACATATAGCTATTATATACATATGTGTAGTATGCACATAATTGTTTATATGTTTATATTATTATAGGATTAATTAGACATAACCTCAGAGGGAAGGTAGTCAAATCAATCCCTGTGGGGTTGTGTTTTTCAGGAGCAACTGAAGTACAAACAATATCACCAGGACTTGCCCATAATTTTGTTCAATCCTAAGCTTCCTCCATAATCTTTTATTTTTCAGTATGAAGAATAGTAATAGGACCAAAGTGTGTCTTGATTTCTGGGGGCAGGGTTGGAGAAAGAGAATTATGATACTGAATTTTTTCATGGCCAGTACGTTTCATGGCTAACACCAAGAAAAAAAAAGATTTAGTTTAAAATTTTCTAAAGATGTTGCTGGAAATGTCTAAAACTGGATTTGCAACACAAAAGAGAATCTTATTCCTTTCATTTCAGTTCAGTTAGTTCAACAAAATGATTATTTGTTAAGTAGTGATTATGTGCAAGGAGCAGTGCCAGGCTTTGGAGAAACAAAGAAGAGAGCATACAATTGAATAGGGGGCATGAGATGAGGATGATACCAGGTTGGATGGTGAAGGGGTAATGGCAAGATCCCAAAGTGTGCTAAGAAATTCTGAAACAGGCTGGATGATGATTTATTGGGTAGGTCATAGATGGGATGCTTTTCGTGAATGGGATGGACTAGATTGGCCACTGAGATCCCTTTCCAACTCTAGGATTCTGTGACGACAGAGATCACTCTTGGCTTGGAGCATCTGGGATGGCTTCATGGAGAAGATGTGCTCAAGACAAGAATAGGTACTTCCCCCTCTCTGCTTCCCTCCCTCCCTCTCTCTCCTATTTGTCTGTCTCTGTCTGTCTATCTATCTGTCTATCTATCTATCTATCTATCTATCTATCTATCTATCTATCTATCTATCTATCTATCTGTCTATCCTGTCTGTCTATTTCAATGAGGACCCAATAAAACAAGTAGATATTTGGGGAGCTGTGTCTGCAATGAGTCAGTCATTTATAGTTATGGAGTAGATGACAACACTGGAGTTATAAAATGAATCTGCTGGAAAGGCTTGAAAATATTGTCATATATAAAATAAACCCAGTGATTATATGAATACAATTACAAAACACTTTTCGCATGAATAAAGACAGGTCTAAACAATTGAGAAAATATTAATTGCTCACAGATAGGCTGAGCCAATAAAATAAAAATAATTCTTTTTAAGTTAATTTACTTATTCAGTGCCATATCAATCAAACTAACAAAGAATTATTTTATCAAGCTAGAAAAAATAATAACAAAATTCATTTGGAAGAAGAAAAGGTCAAGAATATCAAGGGAATCAATTAAAATGTGAGTAAGTAGCAGTACCAGATTTTAAACTATATTACAGAGTGACAATCATCAAAACAATATGGTACTGGCTAGGGAATGGAGTAGTAGATCAGTGGAACACATTAAGTACAAAATACACAGCAGTAAATGACCATAGCAATCTAGTGTTTGATAAACCCAAAGATCCAAGCTTTTGGGGTAAGAACTTGCCATTTGACAAAAATTGATGGGAAAATCTGAAAGCAGTTTGGAAGAAACCAAATATAGACCAACATCTCAAGGTCAAAAAGGGTAAATGATTTAGACAGGAAAAGTGATGCCATAAGTAAATTAGGGGAACATGGAAAAATATACCTGTCAGATCTAGGGATAAGGGAAAAGTTTCTGACCAAACAAGAGATAGAGAAGATTATGTGAATGAAATGGATCATTTTGATTACATGAAATTAAAAGAGTTTTGGACAAAGAAAACTAATGTAGCCAAAATTAGAAGGAAAATGGAAAACTGGGAAAAAAATTTATAAAAAGTTTCTCTGATAAAGGCATCATTTCTCATGCATGTGGAAATGAGACTAATTTATAAAAATATGAACCATTCTCCAGTCGATAATTGGCCAAAAGGTATGAATAGTCAATTTTCAGAGGAAGAAATCAAAGCTATCAATAGTCACATGAAAAAATGCTCTAAATCACCATATACCTATACACAAAATTAAAAGAACTCTGAGATACCTCCTCATACATATCAGATTGACTAACATACAGAAAATGAAAATGACAAATGCTGAATGGGATGTGGAAAAATTGGGAAACTAGTGCACTGTTGGTGGTTGTGAATTCACTTATTCTGAGGAACAATTTGGAATTATACCAAAGGGCTATAAAACAATGCATATTCTTTTGAACCAGCAATACCGCTACTTATTTGATATCTTAAAGAGACCAAATAAAAGGAAAAAATGCTTCTGTGTACAAAAACATTCATAGTAGTTGTTATTGTGGTGGCAAAGAAATTGAAGGGATGCCCAATAATTGGGGAATGGCTAAACAAATTATGGTATATGATTGTGATGGAATACTATTGTGCGATAAGAAATTATAAAAACGGTAGTTTCAGAAAAAACCTGGGAAGACTTATATTAATGGATGCAAAGAGAAGTGGGCAGAACCAGGAGAACATTGTACACAGCAATAGCAATATTGTAACAATGATCAACTGTGAAAGACTTGACTACTCTGATCAAGACAATGATCCAAGACAATCCCAAAGAACCCATGATGAAAAATACCATCCTTCTTCAGAGAAAGAACTGATGAACTCTGCAGATTGAAGTATACTTTAAAAAAAAACTTTCTTCATTTTTCTTGTTTTTTTTAATGTATGTTTTCTTTTGCAACTTGGCTTATATGAAAATATGTTTTGTATGACTTCACATGTGCAATTAATATTATATCGTTTGCCTTCTCAGTGGGTGGTGGAGTGATGAGAGGGAAGGAGAGAATTTGGAGCTCTAAGTTTAAAAAAAAGTCAACTTTTTTTGTACAATTGGTAAATATTTTCTAAAATAAATTTTTAAAAAAATTTAAAAAGAAAGAAAAATACTGTCATGCTCAGCTGTGGCTCGTGTACAGAGTTTAGTGTTACTGCTGAGAAGGCTAAAATAAACTACAAATCAGAAAACTAAACTGGAATTTTCAAGTGCTATTCAAATGAGAGAATGTGCCCCCATCTACAGAGAGCAGTGAAAGATCCATGTTCCCACTCATTAACAGTAGAGAGAGGGTTGGACTTGGAGTCAGTTCAAATCCTATCTCAAATATTCACTTGCCTGTGTAATTCTGAGCAAGTCACTTAACCTTTTTAACTCAGTTTCTTCATCTGTAAATTGGGAATGATAGCACCTACACCACTGGGTTGTTATAAAGATCAAGGAAGTTAGCATATATAAAATGATTTGTAACTTTAACATACTATATTATTATTATTAATATTATTATTATATAGTGTGGGATGTTTAGATTGCAAGAATGCCAGTTTCTAATTATCTACAGAAAACATACACAGTATTACACAGTAAAGAAAGCACTGGTCTTGGGAGTCTTGTGACCATGGACAAATCACTTAACTTCTCTCAGCTTTAATTTACCACTCTGCTTTACAATAAACTATAAAAGAAAAAAAATGTGAGATATGTTTCCTATTAATTCTTACTATAACATATTTTTATTACATCATAACATTTGTTAATTTTATATTATATATCATATAAACATATTAAGTGCAATATGACAATTATTATGAAATAATAAATATTTTTATTCTAATGGTCAGTCAAAAACTAAACTTTCCAAGTATTACATTATAATATCTCAAGTTTTGTTCATTCGTGCTGTACCCAGAACCAGCCTAGGGCAAAGTGTGTCTTAAACTACCTTCCATTCCTCTTTCTTTGCCTCCCACTTTTTCAGTTCCATGTCTATCTAACCTATCATGTGGTTAATCGTCGTCCTTTGTTCTCAAAGAGGAACAAAATGACATCTTTATGTTAGGTCAAGGTACAATATATCCCACTGTGGCAGATTAGACCAATATCAGACCAATATGAGCTTAGAAGGCTGTACCACAGGTCAGGTACAAATAGTAGGTGCTTAATAAATGCTTGTTCTCTTAATACAGGCTTGGATTATAGGACTACTGTGAAGATTTAATGAAATCATATCTCTAAATTTCTTTGCAAACCTTAAAGGACTGGATAAATGTAAAACTATTGTTATGGTATTCTGATGGAATAGGGCTTTCCCCAGAAATTCCAGAACTTTTGGTATGCAGATTAAACCACCTAGCTAAAGTGAAGGAGGAAGAAAAGGTAATAATTTTCTTTTTAAATTGATTATGAAAGGAGGAAAAAGAAAGTAGGGAAGGAGCTGAGCTTTAAAATGCCATTAATTTCCCATTCCCTTTCTTGATTTTTGGGTAAAGTGCGTAACTTGCCAGACTAAATTACTGTGGTCCCCTACTGCCATCTGGTGACAATATGTACTAAATTCAAGAAAAATTATTACACCTATACACAGGCACCATACAATCAACAAGAATTTGCTAAGTACTTACTATGTTATTGACACTGTGCCAGACAGGAGGGATATAAAAACAAAGAATGAAAATAATGAAACACTTCTTGCTTTCAACGAGTTTGCATGTGTGTGCCTGTGTGTATACATTCACATATATGCATTTACATATACATATACACATGCATCTACAGGTAAATATATTTACATATCCACATACCTATATACTTAGAAATACACAGACACAGCCATGGATAAACATATACATATACATAGACACAGACAGAGCACAGTCATAGACATAGACATAGACATAGACATAGACATAGACATAGACATAGACATAGACATAGACGTAGACATAGACATAGACACAGACATAGACAGAGACATAGACAGAGACATAGACATAGACAGACATAGGTATTTTCTTATGGTGTGTGTATGGGGGAAGGGATGCAAATTATCCATATTTTAAGAGCTGAAATTGCAAAACAAAAGTCAAGTGACAACCCATCTCAGCACTCTGGTGCTGCTGAGAGTAGGATAAAGGAATGATGAAAATTCCTTTACTAAAGAATCTAAAATAATAATAGCTGGCATTTACATGATGCTTTAAGTTTTGCAAAGCACTTTACAAATATCATCTCATTTGATCCTTATAAAAATCCTAGGGGACAGGTGCTATTTGTCCTCATTTTACAAATAAGGAAATGGAGGCAGATAGAGGTTAAGTGACTTGTTCAGGGTCACACAGTCTCTAAAACTGAATTTGAACTCAATTCCTGCTCCTCTTCACTGATTGTTGTTGTTTTTGTTTTTAAGGGTCAAATAAATCCTGGTAACTCTTCCTTAGGTCACATCCATGCTCTATTTAACCCCTGCTACATATTTATCCTCTCTTTCAAATATTATCAAATTAGGTCATATTTGCAAAGTGCTTAGCACAATTCCCAGCTCATAGTAGGTGCTTAATAAATGTTTGTTCACATTATACCTCCCCCTCTTCTCATAGTCAAAATTCTAGAAAAAAGCTGTTTATATCCATTACCTTCACTTTTTCACAACCATTATTTTCTCAACCTCTTGTGATCTAGCTTTAAACTTTATGATACAACTGGAACTTTCTCTGTGAGATTGCTAATTCTCTTTTTAAAAATGTAATTAATTTCTCCAATGAACAAAAACTTCTATTTCATTTTTCCAAACTTCTCCTCCCACATTAAAAAGAAAACAAAATCTTTGTAACAAATATATAATCAAGCAAAACAAATTCCTTTATTGGCTATGTCTAAAAAACATGCTTCTTTTTTCTTTTGTTTAGGTAGTCCAATGATTTTTAAATTACCCTTGCTTAATCTGTTTTCCAAATCAGTTGTTTTTGATATGAAATACCTTATATTTCTATTTTTTCAATCTTTTGACTTTGTCTTAATATTTCTTGTCCCATGAAGTCATTAAATTCTATTTGGTCCATTCTAATTTTCATGGCATCTTTTGTGCTAACCTCTTCTCTTCCCTTTTATCCATAGTTCTTTCTTTTATGATTCTTTCTTCTAGCACTCTGGCTTCATTAATAACATCATTTAAAAGTTATTTTTAAAACTCTTACTTCATTTCTTTTAGAGATTCTAATTATTTTGTATTCATAGTCTATTTTTATTTGGGTCTTTGCTTTAGGTGTTCTGGAGTTATCATTCCTCTTCTTGGTTTGTATCTTAGGCATCCTTGGCATCATGCTAGATCTTTATCTTTGTTGTTATTGTTTATTCATTCTTCTGATCTCATGTCTGAGTTGGGACTTTGTGTTAGACCTAAACTCTGTACGCTTCTGGTGGGACCATCGTGATCTCAATTTGTCTTGGACCTTCTTATCTGGTGACCTGTTGCTAAGGTCAGAAAGTGCTACAGCCCTGTTCAGCTACCAAGATCTGGCTCCAAGATCCTCACCCAATCCTCTATCACAGTTCTTGCCCTGGTCACTTGCTTGTTAGCTGAATTTTGGATCTTGAGCTGGAAAGATGACTCATTATTTCTCCTTAGATTTACTAATGGCTACTCAGGCTGGCATTCCTTGTTGGAACAACAGTGTGTCAGCTTCAACTTACTGCTTTCTCCTCAACCATCTTGGCTGATCTGCCAATTTATCAAACCCCCTAAGAGCAACAGTTCTTACTAGATTCTAAAGTCTCAAAACTCAGTAATGTCATATAGAAAACCTGCTCACAAAACCACCAATAAGCAAAAGAACCTTATGACTACTGTGTATTCTGTAGCTCCTGGTACAGTTTAACCATTTAGCACATATATTACAAGGTTTGAGAGCTTGTAGGTTTACTGGTGGAATATCCATTTGAGGTTTGTGGTCCGTGGTCCAAATATGATGCTCTAAAGCAAAGAACGGTGTTCTATAAATTTTAGGTACAGACTCACCTGTCACCTTCCGTGATTAAAAGATTCAGTATTTACTTCAGCATTACTGAGAGAAATGACTATGAATAACCAATGATCTGGGGAGAGCCAGAATTCCCCCTTTTTCTGTAGTCCTCATAACAAAGTTCATTCTCTTGAAGGACATTACTGATAAGATTGGATTGACTTTTTAACAATCTTGTTCAGACCTCACCCAGGTGGGGAAGCCCATAGTGCTCTACTTAGGTTTGGGGGGGGGAGAATAAATTCTTTGAACAGATTGCCCAAGTCTGGGGGAAATTTAGAAGGAAATGTCATAATCAAAGTTCATTAGAATAGGCCTAGCCTTTCATTGTAATAGTCATTGTCTCACATTAGTTGTTAACCAATCCATGTTGATTGCCACCCTCAGGAACACCTCTCTGCCTATAAGGGGCATGTAAACCATAAGCCCACATGAGCAAGCCATGATGGTCTTTGACATTCAAGAATGCCACCGACCTCTTTTTATTAAAATGCTGGCATTATTAATAAAATGACCAATTACCCAGAAATTATGTCTCTCTAACTTTTTAAGCATCACAGTAAGTATGCTAAACCAGGAAGGAATCATGGGAGCAAATAACAAGAGTGAAGAGCAGGTTTGGATAGAGATGGTAAAAGAGAAGTGAAGGAAGGAAGGAAGGAAGCATTTATTGAATGTCTACTATATTCTATGCTCTGTGCCAAATATATGACCCTTACAATAACCCTGGGAGGTTGGTGCCAATATTATCCCTATTTTACACTGGAGGAAATTGAAGCAGAGGTTAAGTGACTTATCCAAGGTCACACAGCTAGTAAGTGTCTAAGACCAGCTTTGACTCACGTTTTCCTGAATGCAGCACTCTATCCATTGTACTACCTGGCTGCCTAGGTTAACAGAGGCTGCAAGAGCTTCTTAAGCATTTCATTCTTTCGGGGTGCCTTCATCTAAGAGCTTCTTAAGCATTTCATTCTTTCGGGGTGCCTTCACCTAACACATGTAGATTAAGCCAGTTCAGAGGAATGTTGTCAATTCGACATCAGTCATCCTGCCTCATAGCATATCATATCACAAATGACACGACACTAGTTGGTCATTCAACAAATCCAGCCTCTGCTTGGCATGCGTATCTGGGTCTACGGTGCCTTGAATCCCTTTATAAGGCCCTTCCTCCACTTCCAGTAATACTTTTGAATAAATACCCAACAAGAATCCCAAAGAATTAGACTAGAGATGCATGGTAATTGGGTAAGCAAATATGAAAATAAATATTAACAAAACCCGATAAATTAGAAGATGATTACTTGCTTCAAAATAAGGACTAAGGACTATGGTTTGGTAAAAGGAGTGTTGGCTTAGCACTTTAGAGGGCTTGGGTTCAAATCTACCTTCTAATGTTTACTACTCCTTGTATGAGCTTCAGCAAGTCATTCCATGTTCTTCAGTATCAATTTCCACCAAATAGCCTATAGTGCATTTAAAATATAATTAGATTTATAAAGTTTCAGTTTGCATGTATATTTCAAGAACCCATTGAATGCATAAAGTGAGGTGTTTACTATTGTGGGGTCTTTCTTTGGGGTGAGGGGTGGAGAGGGATTCTAGACTTGTGATCTCACCAATGTAGGCAATTTCCACTGTGGAAATTGCCCCATCTATTCAAATAGACAACTTTTCTGTAACTTAAAATCTTAGAGTTGCCTGGGGCACTGCAAGGTTGCTAATGATAATAATGATAGCTAGTATTTATGTATTGGTTTAAGGTATGAAAAGTACTTTACAAATATTATCTCATTTTTATCCTCACAACAACTCTATTATCCCTACTTAACAGATGAGGAAACCGAGGTTGAGAGAAGTTAAGTGACATGCCCAGGGTCACACAGTTCCTGTTGGAAGCAAGATTTGAACTCAGTTATTCCTGACCCTAGGTCCAATGCTCTATCCATTTCACTGCCTCGCTGTATGTAAATGGTATGTATATGAGTCTGGAAGTAAACCCAGATTATTTTGACTCCAAGCTTATTTCTCTATCCATTAAGCCATGGTGCCTCTCAAAACAGGGTACAAATACAGTTGTGTAGTCTTATCTAGCTCAACCACTTCCTTAAATACGATCTAAGTCAAACTTCTTTTTAACAGAAGGCTAGATATGTCAGGACACACAAACACCGCCATATTATCTTAAAATAAAAAAGTACTGAGATTTTAAAAGAAACTTTAAATAAACATATATGGGGGCAGCAAAAGCAGACTGTCATTTCCTGGTGTATTTTAAATACTTTCCCTTTTTATGGAACTAAAATCAAGACAAAGTTTTTAGACTCTTGCAGAATGAGGGCTCCCCTCTCAAAAAGTATGGAGGATTTTATCAGTGACAAGGAAATATTGCTCTTGGCCATGAGAGCTTTGAAGCGTGCTGACTACTTTGATTTATGGGCATAAATGGTGTTATATGTATGGTCTTTTGGGTTATTCCAAGCCCTGATTGCTTCTAAAACCTGTTTGAATTTTCTGCTAATGGTCTTTGCAAGTAGTAATGGCTAAAAAAAATTACTCCTCTGCAATCAATCTAGTAATGGATCTTTGCAAACTGATTTAGATTTATCACTGGACAACATAGAGTCTGTTTCCAGGCCCAAACCTTAGCTTGGAAGAACCTGCCAGAACCTGCCCTTATTTTTGCTAATGTTAGTGATGTTGTTAGAAACTTACTTAGTCTAGGAATAAACAATACTTGTTGGAAAGTCAGGAAGGTTTTCATTATATCGTATATTTATTCTTTCTGAATAAATGAGTACATCCCCGGAATGGAGTACAAGGACTCAGATCGACTCCAGTCCTTTTATTGACTCCCAGGTCAAATCTCCCACCTGGCCCTTCATTGGCCAGATGCAACCCCATGACAACCTATATCATGCCCTTCTCAAATGGCTCATTCAGCACTTGTACAAGCCTCTAACCTTTCAGTGGATCAGAAGCCTGCTCTCTGCTAGATCACAGCTCTGATTAGAACCAGTCACCAGACTTACAATCTGCTATCACTATCCTGTGGAAACAAAACTCCTCCTACCATGTCTCACAATGCTGCCTAGCTGCATGCAAATTCTACTATTTTATTCTTTAAAACAGGAAGAAGCTGTTTAGAGGAGCTTAGAGTACCATGGCATGTCTACCATCTTGGCCGATGTCATATGTGACCAATGGTTAGTCATTTACTTGAGAGTTACTTCTTTCCTTTTGTTTTGTTCACTGTGGATTTTCTTCTCCCAACAAAAGGCATAAAGTAACTTGTTTCCACTCATCTATGACCCTGGCCTGGAATATATGATTGGTCTCAGGGAGCGTTGGCACTTTTAACTAGTTTCAGAATTTCTGCACATAACCAACTTTGTAAAAAAGCTCTTTGTTCCTACTTTATGAAAAGGGCACAAAGGTTCATACTCTCTAGCATGCTAGGATGCTGTATTTTATTTCAGCAACTGATTACAGCTTTCTAAAAGCTTAATAAAAAGCACTGTGCCATCTGAATACCATATTATTTTCTTTATATTTTATTGCACAATGACCTTGTTTCCCCCAATCTAATCTGGGCAGCAATTTGCAGTTTTCTTCTTTTTTTTCTTTTTTCTATAACTTCAACCATCTGTATTTCTGTTCCCATGGGACCTCTCTCCATCAATCTTGATCATAATTCTTAATACCTTAGAAGATGGATTGTGAGTTTCTGTTCCTGAAAAAATCATCACCCTTTAGCTAGCCTGGTGATAAGTATCCCTGAGCTTAGATGAGATAATCCTAGAACAAGGATGGGGTTTCTCCCTAACCCCAACTAATCAGTTAACACTCAAGAAATTGTAACTGCATGAGCAAGATTGTTTTCAAGGTGTGTCTTTGAATGAGTCAAGAAATGAAGTGGTGTAATTGGTTGGGTGGATCAATCATGCCCATAAGTGAACTCAGCCAGAGAAGTTCAGCCTAGTAATGAAGATTTTACTTCTGGAGCTAGGGATTTCAGTTTGAACCAAGCTCCTGACAGATAATACAATCCTGGAGAGAAGAGAGAGTTTCTCCCTCTCTTTCCCTGCTCCCTACCCCCCCCCATCACCATTAACCATAGAGTCAATGATAAGACATAAAACATGTCCAACCTGAAGCAGAGAAAGACATGCCAAATATGAATGTGGACAAACACAGACACAGATTGGCTCCAATAATCACCCAAGGGAGAAAGCAGCTTCTAAACACATGATTCTTTGAATCAGAATAGAATGTTCACTATGGAATCAAAAAGGGACTTCCAGTAACCAGCCGTTGTGAGCTTACTGCTGGCCACATATGTTCTCTAACTTTAGAGTGTACTAAGTTTAAGCTCTTTCTTCTTCTGGACTGTGTACTGTTGGGTGAATGTGCCCCAGACCTTGGGGAAATGTGTTCTATATAAATTGTTCTACCTATACCACTTTGGTAAATATCTTTTATGTTTTTTCTGAAGGCTAATCGAAGCTAATGACTTTTCATAAATGGGAAGAACCTCTGTGGAGACTTAAGAACAACAGTATTGGAAAAACCCCACCTTCCTCAGTGTTACCTTTAGCTCTCTGAGGGGAAAAGTAGTCTGCTGTGCTTTGAGGACCCAGGAATGTGCATGGGTTGGGGAGGTAGCCTAGGAGTAGGTGCTGAGCTAAGATGATATGCATAGTTAGCTGCCAGGCCCGAATCCTTAGCTAGAACTGTGGTGTCAAACTCAAATAAAGCAGATCCCTTTAGGCTGGTGACTTATAAAACACATTATTAGCATTATCTATGTTGTATTGTATTTTTATTTTGTTAAACATTTCCTATTTAATCTGTCTGAAGTTTTGTAGATACCTCTTATCTAGACCATTAATTTCTCCTTTCCTCAATGCTTTCTCAGGGGGTTATCCCTGTTCTGACTTTGCATTCCTCCCTCTTTAACCTCAACTCAAATTAGCCATTTCAACTCAACCTTGCTCTTTTCTCTCAAATCTCTTGCCCCCTGTTCTCTAACCACTCATCTCTTGCCAAACTTCAGCCGTAGATTATTCTCATCATGTATTTCTTCCTCTCTTCTTTGTGGGCCACTGAATAGAGCTGAGAGAATTCTCACAAATGTGTTGAATGGGTACATTATGACTTCATGTTATCCAGTTTCCACTGTGCCCTCACTATAGCAAGGCAGTCCTTTTATTCTTGCCTAATTGATTCTGTATGTCACTCCTCACAGAAACTGTACCAAACCTTTTCTTCTCTCCTCAAGCGTTCTCTCCTGATGATCTCTCTTACTTGAATTGAGGCTATTTGACATAAGCTCCCCAATTTTCATCTCAAAACTTCTTGATGGCATTTTCAATTGTCTCCTCCTTTCCTTCAGTCTCTGAAAAAGAGATGTCCCTAGTCTTTGCTAAGGCCAACCCCTCTACCTGTGCACTTAATCCCATCCCCTTTTGTCTTCTGCAACAGATTGCAACCTCAATGATTTTCCCTCTATCTAAAATCTTCAATATCCCACTACCTACTGGTTTCTTCCCTATTGCCTTCAAACAAGTCTCCCCATATTTAAAAAAATTTATACTAGATTCTACCTTCCCCTCAAGCTGTCACCCTATATCTCCCCTCCCTTTCTCAGGCAAACTCTTTAAAAAAGTTGTTCACACCATCTGCTTTAATTTCATCTCATCTCACTTACTCCTCTAGCCATTATACTCTGGCTTCTAACCTCACCATTCAACTGAAATTGCTCTCTCCAAAGTTAAATATGACTTCTTAGTTGACAACTTGCTGGTCTTTGCTGAAGCTTCACTGTCTATGCGCTTTTCTCTCTGAGTTTTTGTAACATTACTTTTTCTTGATTCTCCTCCTACCTCTCTGACTGTTCCTTCTCTATCTAGTTTCAGGATTAAAAGGTCATGAATGAAAGTGATTCAATTATGATGATTCAGGCATAAAATAGAGGATAGGGACTGGACCTGTGATTTTTAGGAACTTTCAGGTAGGAAACTCCCTTCTCTGAAGTTTATGTATCTAAAGTGTTGACTAGAGCACTGAGACATTAAATAACTTGCCCAGGAACTCACAGCCAGGATGTGTCAGAGGTGAAACTTGAACTCAAGTGTTCAGGGCTCTAGGGCTCCTTATCTATTGTGCCACACTGCCTCTCAGAAAAAAAAGTAGAATATCTAAAATTCTTTCTACTTACTTTTTTCTTATGTGGGAATATTTTCAGCTGCCAATGTCTGCCTTTTTCACCACCCTACCACATACACATACTTACTCAGTAAACACTAGTGATACAATATTACATCTGGGATCAGGTATAAACTCTTCTGTTGGGAATATGAACTCTTTATCACTTGGCTCTATCTTGTGTTTCAATCTTCTTACATATTAGCCCCTCCCACACATTATGGTCTAACCACACATAATACTCCATCTTGTATCTCAGTGCCCATAGTGTCTATACCCAGTCTCTGAAATACCCTTCTTCTTTATCTTCACCTTTTTGAATTCTTGATTTCCTTTAAGATTTAACTCGTACCAGATTTTTCAGGAGGATTTTCCCAGTCCCCCTAGCTGCTGGTTCCTTGCTTTTTAAGATTACCTTCCACCGGGAGCCAAGATGGCGACTGGAAAGCAGTAACTGGCGTGAGCTCCCCACCAAGTCCCTCCAAAAACCTATGAAGAAATGGCTCTGAAC
>CM053626.1:304196920-304224291 GCA_028646595.1 Phalanger gymnotis | reverse complement strand
TTTGTAATTCAAACGCCTGTGAAAATCAATGCTGAAAACCAAACATGTTAAAAATAAATTTAAAAAATAAATAAATAAATAAATAAATAAAAGAAAAAAAAGAAAAAAAACATTTTCTAATGCCAGCCTCCAAAACAGCTTCCATTGCCTTTGTACCTCCCAGGATAAACAGAGATCCCAGGGCCTCATAATGCAGATACTTCAGGTAGATTGTAAGGTGCTCTTGAGAGCCTGATGAGCTTGGGAGCTGAGGCCCAAGGACAGTCCCGTGGGAAATAAGGAATTATCTGGGGCTACACAGTCCGGCTCGGCTCCTTCTCCTCTGATAAGGCAGGCTTCGAACAGCACATGCCCGCTTTCCAAACAGGCAGTGGACACGAGTTGTCCATGAGCTGTGATGCACAGCCCTGGGGCTCCTGATAGGCTTAGAGGATAGTATATGAGCTTGCTTGCACCCAGAAACGAAGGCTAGTACTGCATAAAAATCCTGCTTGCTGTAACAGTAAACAGAGTTCCTTCCATCTTGCTCCCTCCTCATCATTGCCTACTGAGACAGGTCCTTGCTGGTCAAGGACTACCAGGGGTGAGAGGGCCCCAACAGTAGATGACCTAATGCTGCCATTGAATGAGTTCTGGCATTAAAGAAATGCTAAAATATCCAAACCTCTTATCTGCTGAACTATTGCAAGGCAAATCAGAGATGTTTGAAGCAAGGATTTCTTCCCCAATGGATTGTTTCTCTTATTATATTGGTTGTATTGATTTTTTATGTGCAAAAGCATTTCAGTTATGGACAAATTATTTCTTTCACTCCTTATAATCCTTATAATCAGTGGGTCCCTTCGTTGACTAAGAATTTTTTCATAGACATGACTGTGAAATGTCTCTGCTATGGTTGACTTCCAATGTTTTATTCTTACTCATATCTACTTGTATTTGTTGTAGGATGTAGTGCAAGTTGTTGATATAAACAATAGTATTCCATTACATTCATATATCACAACTTGTTCAGCCATTCCCCAATTTTTGGGCATCTTTTCGGTGTCTAATTCTTGGCCCTACAAAAAGAGCTGCTATAAAATATTTTTATCCATATGGATCCTTTTCCCATTTTAATGGGAATACAGACCTAGAATACAGGCCTTCAGGATACAGACCTAGTAGTGGTATTTCTGGGTCATAGGCTATGCCTTTTTCACATAGTTCCAAATTGCTCTCCAGAATGAGTGATCAGTTCACAACTCCACCAACAATGCATTAGTGTTCCACTTTCCCCACATCTCCAACATTTATCATTTTCCTGTTTTGTCATGTTAGCCAATCTGATAGGTGTGTTGTGGTACCTCAGACGTGTTTCAATTTGGTTTTCTCTATTGAATCATGATTCAGATTTTTTCATATGACTATGGATTGCTTTAATCTCTTCATCTGAAAACTATCCTTTGACTATTTATCAATTGGGGAATGACTTGTATTCTTATAAATTGATTCAGTTCTCTATATATTTTAGAAATGAGGCCTTTGTCAGAGATACTGGTTGTAAAAATTGTTTCCCAGCTTTCTGCTTCCCTTCTAATCTTGGTTGCATTGGCTTTGTTCATGCAAAACCTTTTTACTTTAATGTAATCAAAATTATCCATTTTGCCTTTCATAATGTTCTCTGCCTCTTGTTTGGTCATAAATTCTTCTGTTCTCCATACTGGCATATATACATTCTGACAGGTAAACTATTCCTTGCTCTCTTAATTTGATTATAGTGTCACCCTTTACTAAATCACGTACCCATTTTGACTTTATCTTGGTATACAGTGTAAGATGTTGGTCTATGCCTAGTTTTTCTCATACTCTTTTCCAGTTTTCCCAGCACTTTTTGTCAAATACTGAGTTCATATCCCAGAAGCTGGAGTCTTTGGGTTTATCAAATAGTAAATTACTATAGTCATTGATTACTATATCTTGTATATGTAGCCTATTCTACTGATCTATTGCTTAGCCAGTACAAAGTAGTTTTGATGATTGCTGCTTTTAATACAATTTAAGATCTGGTATGGGAAAATGTCATCTACAAACAGAGAAAGAACTATGGAATCTGAATGCAGAGCAAAGCAAACTATTTTCTTTCTTTGTTTTGTTTTGGAGTTTTTTCTTTCTCATGGTTCCTCCCATTCATTCTAATTCTTCTATACAACATGACTAATGTGAAAATATGTTTAATAGGAATGTATGTGTAGAGACTACATCAGTTTGCATGCCATCTTGGGGAACAGGGAGGACAGGGAGGGGGGAGAAAATTTAAAAAGTATGGAAGTGAATGTTGAAGACTAAAAATAAATAAATCAACCTAAAAAACTAAAAGGATGAGATGGTCAGACCTATGCTTTATGAAAATCACTTTGGCCACTGAACTGATTTTTTTTTAATTACTAACACTTTGAAATCAATCCACAAATCAATGTTTTTATTTCTATTATTTCTTCAAAGAAAAGAAAGCAATAATTTTGTGAAAATTTTAAAAGATGATTACAAAAAAGATCTGGTATGGGTAGCCAATTTCCCTTTCATTTCTTGTCATGAATTCTCTTGATATTCTAGACCTTTTGTTCTTTCAGATGAATTTTGTTTTATTTTTCTAGCTCTATAAAATAATTTTTGGTAGTTTGTTATGGCACTGAATATAAGTAAATTAATTTAGGCAGAATTGTCATTTTATTGTATTAACTCAGTCTACCTATGAGCAACTGATATTTTTCCAATTATTTAGATCTGACTTTATTTGTGTGAAAGTGTTTTGTAATTTCATTCATATAGTTCCTGGGCTTGTCTTGGTGGGTAGACTCCTAAATATTTTATACTGCCTACATCTACTTTAAATGGAATTTCTCTTTCTATCTCTTGCTGTTGAGCTTTGTTAGTAATATATAGAAATGCTGGTCATTTATGTGGGTTTTTTTTATATCCTGCAACTTTGGTGAAGCTGTTAATTATTTCAAGTAGTTTTTTAGTTGATTCTCTAAGTATATCATCAAATCATCTGCAAAGAATGATAGCTTTGTTTCTTCATTGCCTGTTCTAATTCTTTCAATTTCTTTTTCTTCTTTTATTGCTAAAGCTAACATTTCTAGCACTAAATTGAATAGTAGGGATGATAATGGACATCCTTGTTTCACCCCAATCATATTAGAAATGATTTTAGCTTATCACTATTACATATAATGGTTTTAGGTGGGTACTACTTATCATTTTCAGGTTTATTCCTATGCTCTCTAGTGTTTTTTTTTAAACAGGAATGTGTGTTCTACTTTGTCAAAAACTTTTTCTGCATCTATTGAAATAATCACATAATTTCTGTTAATTTTGGTATTGATGTGATCAATCATGCTAATAGTTTTCTTAATATTGCCCTAGTCCTGCATTCCTGGTATAAATCCCACCTAATCATATTATATTAGCCTCGAAATTGCTGTAATTTCTTTGCTAAAATTATATTTAAAATTTTTGCATCGACATTCGTTTGGAGAATTTGTCTATAATTTTCTTTCTGTTTTGACTCTTTGTGGTTTAGGTATCAGCACAATATTTGTATCATAAAAAGAAATTGGTAGGACTTCTTTGCCTATTATCCCAGATTTCATATCATATTGGAATTAATTGTTCTTTAAATGTTTGGTAAACTTCATTTGTCAGTGCCTGGGCAATTTTTCCTTAGAGAGTTTATTGATGGTTTGTTCAATTTCTTTTTCTGAAGTGGGGTTAAGTATTTTATTTCTTCTTCTATTAATCTGGGTGATATATATTTTTGTAAATATTCACCAATTTCACTAAGATTATCAGATTTATTGTCATACAGTTGGGCAAAATAGCTCCTGATTATTGATTTAATTTCCTCTTCATTGTTGGTGAATTCACCCTTTTCAATTTTGATACTAGTAATTTGATTTTCTTCTTTTTTTAATCAAAATAACCAGAGATTTATCCATTTTATTAATTTTTTTCATAAAACCAGCTCTTAGCTTTATTCATTAGTTCAATAGTTTTCTTAATTTCAATTTTATTAATTTCTCTTTTAATTTTCAGAATTTCTAATGTGATATTTAATTGAGGATTTCTAATTTATTCTTTTTCCAACATTTTCAGTTGCATGCCCAATTCATTTATCTCCTCTTTTTCTATTTTATTCATGTAAGGACCTAGAGACATAAAATTCCTCTAAGAAGAGCTTTGCTGGCATCCCATAAGTTTTGGTATGTTGTCTCATTATTTTCATTCTCTTGGATGAAATTTTTATTGTGATTTGATTATGATTTCTTGTTTGACCCACTCATTCTTTAGGATTGTATTATTTAGTTTCCAGTTAATTTTTAGTCTATCATTCCCTGGCCCTTTATTACGTGTAATTTTTATTGCACCATGATCTGAAAAGCATGCATTTAATGTTTCTGCCTTTCTGCATTTGGGTTGTGAGGTTTTTATGCCCTAGTACATGATCAATTTTTGTGTAGGTGCCATACACCACTGACAAAAAGGCATATTCATTTCTATCCCCATTCACTTTTCCCCAGATGTCTACAATATCTCGTTTTTCTAAGATTCTATTCACCTCCTTAACTTCTTTCTTGTTTATTTTATGGTTAGATTGATCTAGTTCTGAGAAGGGGAGGTTGAGTCTCCCACTAGTACAGTTTTGCTGTCTATTTCTTCCTGTAACTCACTTAACTTCACTAAGAATTTCGATGCTATACCACTCAGTGCATATATGTTTGGCATTGATATGGGTGCACATCTTTCACCTCCTTACTTAGTCAGATGCTCAGCATCTGTCTCCACTGCTCAGAGGCACTAAAGCTCAAGTCCTGGGGCAACAGCCCAACTGCAGATTCAGGTATAACAATCTGTAACAATCAGCACTAATTTATTGACATTCCTCAGAGTGAGGGAGGAGAGCACTTGCACACTTCCTTATAAACATAATGAAAAGAGTACTAAAGAGACCCCATATGGGAAAGCATGGCAGCAGCAAACATCTTGTTGACTGTGTTTTAACCCACCAAATGTCCCTTTCCTCCTCTTTTGTCTTGTCTTCTTTTAAAGTTTCTGTTTCATGATATTTGTCTTCAAATAGTTGAAAGGTTGTCATGCTAAAGAGAGGATTAGACAAGGTCAGGCCTTTCACAGGGAGCAGAGCTAGATTGCATTTGCAGGGATAGTTCTTGGCTCCTGCTAAGGAAATACCTCTGAACAAGAGGGCTGACCAAAAATGGAATGGGATACCTTACCTATAAAGGGAGTGAATTCTCCATCTTGGGGCCTTTGAGCTGAGGCTGAATGAACACTTACTTGTCATGGATACTGGCAAAAAAGACATATCCTTTGGGCCAGAGTTTGACAGATGCTTTCTGAGGTACATTTAATCATATAATTGTATAAGTCTCTTATTATTTCTGCAAGCTGAGTCTCTTGTGCATTGTCCCAAGGATAAACAGTTCTCATTTAAATAACACTGTAGCTAGGATGAGTGACATGGTGAAGCTCTTATCTTCATGATATAATGCAGTCATGACTTGAGTGATGGCGATGAAATTGGGCCTGCAAATTCTAGATCTGGAGTTGTTCAGCAATGGCACACCTTTGCTATTCCTGGAGTAACTGTGCTCATCTCTGCAGAGAAATGAGAACAAAAAGACATCTAACAGGCCAAGTGTAGATGAAATCAGAGGGGCGCCTCTCTTAGGTTTGGCAACGGAATTTAATGCAAATAAGCATTATTACTAGGTCCAAGGTGGTAGGATACAAAGACAAAAAGAAAAGTCCCTGCCTTCAGGGAGGTCACATTCTACTGGGTTTCCTAGTTATTGGTAGCCTTAAATTCTAGCTACTTAATAATTTCCTTCATTGAATATATGAACATAGAAGATAATTTGCTAAACTCTGTGAAGGACACCAAGAAACATAAAATACTATCCTTACCTTGGAGGAGTTAACAATCTAGTTAGGGAAGCAACATGAACACATATAAAGAAAACTAACAATATAAGGCAATATATCTAATTGTTCAAGAAGTGGTACAGAGAGGCACACTAGAAGTTCAGAAAAATAGAATAACTCCTTGAATACTCTGAATTTTCCCTTTCCTTTCTGTCCTCCTTCCCTTCCTTCCTCACTCCTTTCATTCTTCTCTTCCTCTCTTCCTTTTTTCCCTCCCTTCTTTCTTTGCTTCCCTTTCCTCCTTCTTTTCTCCCTATTTTCCCACCTTTCTCCTTTTCTTCCTTTTTTCCCTCCTTCCCTTTCTCCTTCCTTAATTCCTCTTTCCCTCCCCCTTTCTCTTTCCCACACTTCCATTCTTCCTTCTCTTCCTCCTTCATTTCCTCCTTTCCTACTTATTTCCTTTCTTCTTTCCTTTTCTTCCTCCCTCCTTTCCTTTATGTCTTTTCACCTATCTTCAGTGGCTGACATAGTGACTCTACAGAGTAGGTGCTTAATAAATATTTACAAAATGGATTAATAAAAAGAGATAGGAGATGGTATCCTGGACTATATTAGTTTTCCTTTAGGGCCAAAATTTTTCACTATTCAAGGGTTGTGAATGCATGGTCTCCATTTACTTAAGTCTTTAAGGAGAATGGGGAAGAGGACAGATGTTGAACAGGGACATTGTAATACCTGTAGTCTCCTAGCCTGCTCTCTCTCTTGCTCTGCCAACAATTGCCTCCTCTGGGCTTCCATGTTTGCAGCCATTTGCCTTAGCTGCTCTTGCTGTCTCTTTTCATTTTCCAGCATTATCTGCTCCTGCCTTCTTCGCTGTATTTCCAACTCTCTTGCAGCATCTGCTGCAGCCTGTGCTCTCCTCTGTTGCTCTGAGATGGAAGAAGAATTATAAAAACTTAACTAGAGGTAGATAGGGCATCTGGATGGTGTAGTGGATAGAGAGCCAGGCCTGGAGTCAGGAAGACCTGAGTTCAAATCTGCATCCAGACGTTTCCTATCTGTATGCCTGTGGGCAAGTTGCTTAACTCAATTTGCCTCAGTTTCCTCATCTGTAGAAAGAGTTGAAGAAGGAAATGGAAAACCACTGTAATATCTTTGCCACAAAAACCCCAAATGGGGTCACGAAGAGTGGGACATGACTAAAATGACTGAACAAAAACAACTAGAGGCAATAGGCTGCTCACTCGCCAGCCTTTTACTCACCTGTTTGCTATTGGTTTTGCTTCACAGAACAACCTTATTGCACCTCTTCACTAGAGTAATTAATACTTGTTTAGAGAGAAAGAAGTATTTGGGAAGCAAAAACGTAATCTTTCTTGATTTCAAATGCTCTCAAGGACCTCAAGTCATCTTAACATTTCTGAAGGTGGAAGGCACAATTTTCAGCACTACTGAGGTGAGAGTCTCTTTCATGTATTTCTCACCATTTATCTCTGTCCAAAGTCAGCAGCCTCACTCTCTCCTCTGGAGCCATCTGGGCTCAGTGGCAAGATATGGATCAAGACAACTTGAGATGGCCCCCAATACAATAAAGTAGGGACTTTACAGGGACCTCTTTAGGGAAGAGGGGAGGTGTTCCAGTCTTGCTTTGCTCTTCCTTTGAGTAGTAATAGCTAGCATTTGTATAGACCAGGAGTGGGAAACCTGCAGTCTCTAGGCCACATGTGGCCCTTTAGGTCCTCAAGTGTGGCCCTTTGACTGAATCCAAACTTCACAGAACAAGTCCCTTTAATAAAAAGATTTGTTCTGTAAAGTTTGGATTCAGTCAAAGGGCTGCACTAAGGGACCTAGAAGACCACATATAGCCTCAAGGTCACAGGTTCCCCACCCTTGCTTTGGAAAGTGATTTCTCCTTCCTTTACATTTCCTGCCATTAATTTCTTTTATATTCTTGACCTTTTGTTCTTCCAAATAAATGCTATTGTTTTTCTAGCTCAAGAAAATATTTTTAGCAATATAATTAGGATGTCATTGAACAAATAGGTTAGTTTAGGTAGAATTTTCATTTTTATTATATTGGCTCTGCCCACCCAAGAACAATGAATATTTCTCCAATTATTATTTGCATAAAAAGTGTTTTATATTTATGTTCATGTAATTCTTGGGTTTGTTTTAGTAAGTATACTCTATGCTGTCTATAGTTAGGGATCTCTTACTATCTCTTCTTGCAGGCTTTTGTTGGTGATATATAGAAATGCTGATGAATTATGTGGATTTCTTTTATATCCTGCTGTTTTGCAAAAATTATTGTTTCAACCAGTTTTTTAGTTGAATCTCTAAGATTTTGCAAATTTATCATCATATCATCTACAAAACAGATAGTCTTATTACCTCATTGCCCCTCCTGATTGCTTTAGTTTCTTTTTCTTCTCTTATTGTGATTGCTAGCATTTCTAACACAATATTGAATAATATTGGTGGTAATGGACATCCTTGTTTCACTCCTAATCTTATTGGAAAGGTTTCTAACTTACCCTTCTTACAAATAATACTTGCTGATGGTAAATGCTTCTTATTTTAGAGAAAAGTATATTTATACCTATGCTTTAAAATGTTTTTAATAAGAATGGGTGTTGTATTTTGCCAAAAACTTTTCTCTATCTATTGAAAAAATTATATGATTTTCCTTACTTTTGTTATTGATATAATCAATCGTGTTAATAGCTTTCCTTATCTTAAATAATCCTTGCCTTCCTGGTATAAATTCAACTTGGTCACAATGTATAATCTTTGTGATGTACTACTGTAGTCTCCTAGCTAGTATTTTATTTAGGATTTTTACATTCACATTCATTTATGAAATTAATCAATACTTTTCTTTCTGTGTTCTTATTCTTTCTAGTTTAAAGATCAGTTCCGTATTTGTTACATAAAAGGAGATTGGTGAGAATCCTTCTTTGACTATTATTCCAAATAATTTGTTTAATATTGAAATTAGTTGATTTTTAAATGTTTGGTAGACTTCACTTTTTCTTAGGGAGCTCATTTATGGTCTGTTCAATTTATTTTTCTAAAATAGGTTTATTTAGCTATCTTATTTCATCTTCTGTTAATTTAAGCAGTTTATATTTTTGTAAGTATTCTTCCATTTCACTAAAATTGTTGTTTATTGGCATTTAATTTGGCAAAACAACTCCTAATAATTGCTTTGATTTCATCTTTATCATTCATTATCTTTATTATTAATCCTTTCCTTTTTTGATACTGGTGACTTAGTTTTCTTTTTTTAAAAAATGATATTAATCCATAGTTTATCTATTTTATTGCCTTTACCTCCCCCATAAAACTGACTCCTAGTTTGGTTTATTAATATAATGATTTTCTTACATTTAATTTTATGAATCTCACCTTTAATTTTTAAGATTTTTCAGTTTAGTCTTTAATTAGAGATTTTTAATTTGTTTTTTCTAACTTTTAAGTTATATCTCCAATTCATTGGTCTTCTCTTTTTCTATTTTCTTGATGTAAAGATTTAGAGTTATAAATTTTCCTCTGCTTACTGCTTTTGTTACATCCCATAGATTCTGGCATATTGTCTTATCATTCTCTTCAATGAAATTATTTATTGTTTCCATGACTTGAATGTTTACCCATTCATTTTTTTAAAGATAAGGATGATTTGACTCCAATTCATTTTTATTCTGTTTCCATGGTCCCTTATTAAATATAATTTTATTGCATTATGATCTGAAAAGGATGCATTGAGCACTTTTGCTTCCTTGCATTTAGCTATTTTATGCTCTGATATATGGTCTTCTTTTGTTGTTGTTAAAAGCACCATGTACTTATGAGAAAGCAGTTTCTTTCCATTCCCTTTCAGTCCTCTCCAGATTTGTATCATATGTAGCTAATCTAAAATTCTATTCTGCTCCTTCACTTCTTTCTTATTTATTTTTGCTTAAATTTATTTAGTTCTGAGAAGGGAAAGTTGAAGTTTCCCACTGTTACAGCTTTGCTATCTATTCCAAAATAGGTTTAGTACTGATGTTGCTTTTATCATCTATGGCATCATTTATCATAATGTAATCTCCTTGTTTATGTTCTCTAACTAAATCTGTTTTAGCTTTAACTTTATCTGAGATCACGATTGCTATCCCTGCTCTTTTTTTTTTTTTTTTTTTTGCAGAGGGGAAGGCAGGGCAGTTGAGGTTAAGTGACTTGCCCAAGGTCACATAGCTAGTAAGTGTCAAGTGTCTGAGGCTGGATTTGAACTCAGGTACTCCTGACTCCAGGGCCAGTGCTCTACTCACTGCACCACCTAACTGTCCCTATCTCTGCCCTTTTTATCAACTGAAGCATAAAAAATTCTACTCCAGTTCTTTGTTTTTATTCTATCTATATTTCTCATTTTTAACATGTTTATTTGTATACATTATATTGTCAGGTTCTGCTTTTTAATCCAGTCTCCCGTCTGTTTCTGTTTTATGGGTGAGTTCTTCCCATTCACATTCTAAGTTATAATGACTAGTTGGACATTTCCACCCATCCTGTTTTTCCTCCCTGTATATTATTCCCTTCCTCATTTTTTTATCCCATCTCTCCTCAAATGTGTAATTTGCTTCTAACCATTGCCTCCTTAATCTTCACCTCTGTTAAAAGTTCCTCCCTTATCCTATATCTTTGCACACTTATTTCTTTGTAAGTTAAAAAGACTTTTCTACCTTACTAGATGTATATGTTATTCCTTCTTTAACCCAGTTCTGATGAGAATAAGGTTCTAGCACTACCAGCCCTCCACTCCTTCCCGATTCATTGTAACAGTTTTTCCATTGGTGCCATGTTTGTATTAGATAATTGCTTAATATTACCTCTCCCTGCCCAATTTACCTTTCTAGGACCATCTCATCATATTCAACTCAATCCCAAGCATTTACCATATACATGCTCTTTCAAACTACCCAAGTAATGATAATTCTTTTTAAAATATTATTTTATTTTTTTAATTACATGTAAAGTCAGTTTTAAACATTCGTTTTTGAAAGCATTTGAGTTCCAAATTTTTCTCCCCCTCTCCTTAAGAAGGCAAGCAATCTGATATAGGTTATATATGTACAAAAAGATAACATTCTTAAGAGTTACAGATAACATTTTCCTATATAAAAAGGAAACAATTTGACCTCATTACATCCCTTATAATTGATCTTTAATCTTTACCTTCTTATGTTTTGCCTGATTCTTGTAGGTCAAATTTTCTGTTCAGTTCTGGTCCCCTAATTCATTAGATATCCATTTTCCCCCATGGAGGATTACATTCACCTTTCTGGGTAAGTTATTCTTGGTTGCAAATTCAGCTCCTTTGCTCTTCAGAATTTAATGTTCCATGCTCTTTGGTCTTTTAATGTAGAAACTGCTAAAACTTGTGTTACCTTACTGCAGTTCAACAATATTTAATTTTTTTCAAGTTACTTGTAGTAGTTTATCCCTGACATGGGAGCTTCCGAACTTAGCTATAACTTTCCTGTGAATTTTCATCTTGGGATCTTTTTAGGTGGTGATTGGTGGATTTTTTTTTAAATTTCTATTTTACCCTCTAATTATAAATTTCTTGGTAATTTTTCTTAATAATTTCTTGAAGTATAGTGTCTAGACCTTTTATTTGACCATAACTTTTGGAGAGTCCAACAATTCTGAAGTATCTTATTCCAAGACCTGTAATTCTTTAATGTAGAAGCTGCTAAATTTTATGTGATCCTGATTATGACTGCATGATATTTAAATTGTTTCTTTCTGGTAGCTTGCAATATTTTCTCCTGGACCTGGGAGCTCTGGAATTTGGCTGTAATACTCATGGGAACTTCCATTTGGGATCTCTTTCAAGAGGTGATTGGTGTATTTCTGTTTTACGTTCTGGTTCTGGAATATCTGGGAAGTTTTCTTTGATGATATCTTGAAAGATGATGTCAAGTTGTTTTTTAATCATGTCTTTCAGGTTGTCCAATACTTACTTCTAATATTGTATCTTCTCAATCTCTTTTCCTGGTCATTTTTTTCATTTTTTGATTTTTATTTTTTCTTGATTTTTATGAAGTCATTAGCTTCCCTTTGTCCAATTCTGATTTTAAGAAGTTATTTTATTCTGTAACTTTTTATATTTCTTTTTTCCAGCTGATTGACTTTCTAAACATAATTTTTTGGATTTTCTTGCATTATTCTCTCCAACCTCCCCCAATTTTTCTTTAACCTCTCCCCTTTGATTTTTTAAGTTCTTTTCAAGTTCTTCCAAAGAATCTTTTTACATTTTACATTTTTCTTTGACATACAAGTAGGTGTTTTAAATTTACTAGCTTCTTCTAAGTTTAACCCAAATCTTCTCTATCACTGCAGTAGCTATTTATGGTCAGATTCTTTCTTTTTTGCTTACTCGTTTTTAGTGATTTACTTCTTGTCTGTTAACTTTCTTTTAGAGTCAGGTTCTGGTCCTGAGTCATGGAAAATAATGTCTCAAGCTTCAAGTTTTTCAATCTGTTATTTTCTATGCTATATCTGGAAGCCTGACATCAGGTACTCTTTTCTGCCCAAACCACAACCACGGCCCTCAACAATGCTGTTACTGAAAATGCTCTTAATTCCTGTGTCCCTTCCTGGGGCTGAAAGATTCACCTCACCCCTCTACCCTAGCAACAAAACCAGGGACTTTACTCTGTTATGAGTGCCAACAGCCAGTAGGACCCCAGCAACTCTTCAAAGGCTCTTCTTGGTCACAATCACAGCCCAGAACTGAATCCAGTCAGCCCACCTGAGTCCCACATTTAGAGCAAATGTGGTTCCCTGTAATCTCCCCCATAATCAGTATTCTGACCCCACACACAGTCCATGGGGGGAAAGTTCCTGAAACCGAGGCTTCTGCCCAACACAGCTACCTCCAGGGCTTAATGTTTGTTTATTTACAGTGAGTAGCCTAGAGGTATTTGTATTTCAATCAAGACAGACCACAGTAGCAGGAGCAAGAACCCTGGTCACAGATCCAGGACAGAAAAGAGTGATTGTGGTCACTCAGAGATCAGAGCATGGTCCACAAGAGCAGTGAATGCACCTCTCCTTGGATCATACTAGCTTTGAAGAAATAAAAGTTTATACTCCTTCAAAATTAGCTCTGAGTTCAGATTGAAAAAACCTGTTCCTTAGAATAATGACCCTTACACCTCAGGAGCAGACCTCAATTTTAACATAAAGTTAAAAGGAAAGATATAAGCTAGAAAAAGAGCAAAGAACGAAAGAAGAACCTTACCATACAAAATTACTATGGTAACAGGGAAGATCAAAACACAATCTCAGAAGAAGATAACAATGTTAAAACACCTACATGCAAAGCTTCAAAGAAAAATATTAATTTGTCTCAGGCCCCAAAAGAATTCCTGGGAGAGCTGAAAAAAATAGTTTAAAAATCAAATAAGAAAAGAAAAAAATTGGGAAAAGAAATGAGATTAATGCAAGAAAATCATGAAAAAAGAGTCAACAACTTGGTAAAAGAGGCAAAAAAATTTAATCATATAACACCTTAAAAAAAGAGAATGGGGGGCAGCTAGGCAGCACAAGGAGTAGAGCACCGGCCCTGGAGTCAGGAGGACCTGAGTTCAAATCCGGCTTTAGACACTTGACACATGTACTAGCTGTGTGACCTTGGGCAAGTCACTTAACCCCAATTGCTCTGCTAAAAACAAACAAACAAAAAAAAAAAGAGAATGGGCCAAATGGTGAAAAAAAAAGCAGAAATGTCCACTGAAGAGAACACTTTAAAAAAACAGAATTGATTTAACAGCAATGCTATTTGCAGCTGCAGTGGGGATGAAAGACCAATAACACCAGCACACAGGAGGGCTGCTAGCACAATGTCTTTGATCTGCTTTTCTAAAGAAAAGCAACTTTAAATGGGTCAACAATCTTACTTTATTCCAACATATGTACATATTTCTCTTCATTCAGGGGAAAAGTCAGCATCCTGAAATTCAGAGAAAACACAAACAGAAATTACAAGCAGGAATTATAAAAACAGAACAAATGCAAACAGCAAAAACCAACAGACAGGTCTTCTCACTGTCTGAACAAAAGCAATACATACATAGTTACCAGAGAGAAGCACCAACATCTAGGATTTTCAAAGCTTAATGGTTACCCAGAGTCTCATCTGGCTAAATCACATGAACACTGTGCCAATGAGAGAGCCCACGAAGCAAAATGCTAATCTCACAGTATAGATACACTTCTTCAGGGTCAGAGGGCATCACAACCCCTGTTACCCAGGCTAATGTGACTCAGGCTTCCATGTGACTCAGGTTCAAAGAAGGTCACATAAGCCTACTAAGGGGCAGGGAAGATCCTCAAATTGTATTAACATTACAATTGGCCAAACAGGAAAAACTGTACAAAAATTTACTGAAGAAAAGAACTCCTTTAAAAGTAGAATTGCCCAACTGGAAAAGGAGGTACAGAAGCTTACTGAAGAAAATAATTCCTTAAAATTTAGAATTGAGCAAGTAAAAGCTAATGACTCCATGACACATCAAGAAACAATAAAACAAAGGCAAAAGAATGAGAGAATAGAAGAAAATATGAAATATCTCATTGAAAAAGCAGCTGACCCAGAAAATAGATTGAGGAGAAATAATTTAAGAAGTACTGGACTATCTGAAAGACATGATTTTTTTTAAAAAAGAGCCTAGCTGTTACCGTTCAAGAAATTATTAAAGAAAACTGCTCAGATATCTTAGAACCAGGGTGCAATATAGAAATTGGAAGAATAAACTGATAACCTCTTGAAAGAAATCCCAAAATAAAAATTCCCAGGAGTATTTTAGCCAGGTCTCCCAAGTCAAGGAGAAAATATTACAAGCAACCAGAAAGAAACAATATAAATATCATGGAGCCATAGTCAAGATCACATAAGATTTTGCAGCTTCCACATTAAACAATTAGAAGGCTTGGAATATGATATTCCTGAGGGCAAAGGAGCTAGATTACAACTAAGAATAACTTATATACCAAAACAGAATATAACTATTAAGTCGAAATGAATATTCAGTGAAACAGAGGACTTTCAAACATTCCTGATGAAAAGACCAGAGCTAAGTAAAGAAAAGAAATTTGACTCTGAAATACAAGATTCAAAAGAAGCATAAAAAAGTAAATGGGAAATATAAGTCATAAGGGATTCAATAAGGTTAAACTGTTTAAATCCCTGCATGGGAAGACGATACTTTTAAGTCCTAAGAACATTACCATTATTAAGGCAGTTAGGAGAACACATAGATAGAGGGCATGGATGTGAGTTGAGTATGATGGGATCATATGCAAAAAGAAATAAAATTGAGGAGTGGGGAATAGGAATGCACTGGGAGAAAAGGGAAACAGGAGGCAGAATGGGATAAACTATCACACAAAGAAGAGGCACAAAAAAAGGTTATACAGTAGAGGGTTAGGTGGGTGTGAGGGGTAGGTTGGTGGTTAATACCTGAACATTACTCTCATCTGTATTGGCTCCAAGAAAGAATGACAAACACATTGAGTTGAGTATATACATCTATCTTAGTCTACAGAGAAGTGAGAGAGGAGGGGACTAAGAGAAGGAAGGACTAATAGAAGAAAGTACAGACTGGGGGAGATGGGCATCAGAAGCAAAACATTTTGAGGTGTGACAAGGTGAAAGGATTAAGGGAGAATCATGAATGGGAGGAGTGGAAGAGGATGAAGGGAAACAGTTATCAATCATAACAGTAAATGTGAATGGAATAAACTACCATAAGGAAACTAGAATATTGGGGAAAAGTTTAACTCCTACATCTATGAATAATGGATGAATTTACAGGAGATAGAAAGCCTTACAGTATGTAAAACAGATAATTTGGCTTATATGAATTTTAAAAGGTTTTAATCTCCCACCAGGCTCTGCATTGGCCAGATACAACATCCTGACTGCCTACATCATGCCTCCCTGAAATGGCTGTTTAATCATGCATACAAGCCTCTGATGTTTCACCAGACTGACCTGAGGCCTGGTTTCTGCTAAAGCTGTGGTGGGGGAGGGGGAGAAGGACACCTTCAACTCTGCGGAAACAAAACTCCTCCCTCCCCCCCACCCCCATTTCTTACACATGTGTCTACAAAGGGCTTTGAACACCAAAGAGACAATTCTGTATTTGACCCTAGAGGTGACAGGTAACCTCTGGAGATTACAGTATAGAGAGATGACATGATCAGACCTGCATTGAGAAAGATCACTTTGATAGCTGAGTGTTGGATAGGCTGGGGTGAAGAGAGACATGAGGTATGGAGAACAACCAGAGGAGTATTACAATAGCCCAGGCATGAGGTGAAGAGGGCATACACCAGAGCAATGGTGACAGCAGTGTAGGGAATGGACATAGAGACATTGTAAAGTACAATCAATAGGACTTGGCAATAGTTTGGAGATGGAGAGGGAGAGATAGTGAGGAGGTGGGGATGATGCCTGGTGATTGAAAGGATGGTGGTATGCTCAACAGTAACAGGAAAGTTAAGAAGAGGGGAGGACTTTGGAGAAAAGAGAATGAGGTGAATTTTGGACATATGAGTTTGTGATATCTATAGGACGTTCAGTTTAAGAAGTCCATCATGCAGTTGGAGCTGTGAAGCTGGAGGTCAGGAGAGAGGTTAAGGCCAGATAAATAGTTCTGAGAATCATCTGAATAGGGATGATAATTGAGTCCATGAGAGCTAATGAGATCACCAAGAGAGTTAACCTAGAAAGGAGAGAAGGGGAGGGGACAAGAGAGGAGAGGAGGGAAAGAGAGAGGAAGGGAAGGGGAGGGGAAGCGAGGGGAGGGGGAGAGGAGGGGAGAGGATGGCCTAGGACTTGCCTTGAGGGATACCCAGTCAGCAGGGTCAAGCCGGCTGAAGAACAAACCAGTCAAACTGAGAAAGAGTGGTCAGATAGGTAGGAGGAAACCCAGGAGAGAGCAGTGTCACAAAAGCCTAGATAGAACAGAGGATCAAGTTTAAAAGGGTGATCTTCAGCTGAAGCAGCAAAGCACCCTTAGGGAGAGACAGGAGGCAGCATGTGTCTAGTTCTCTACCTGGGTGGTCCTCTGACCTCATAATTTCCTGTAACACCTGGCTGGTTAAGAATTGTTTTCCTGTCCTCAGTTGTGAACACTATAACCTTCTCTTCACTATTAATTCTTTTATGGTGTGTTTAAAAAATATTTAGATCATTGAGCCATTTGGAAATAATCATAGAATGGATGATGATTTGTCTTCCTTCATCACAAAATTAAAGTCTTATTTTTGCAATATATGTTGTTGAATAACAAATTCGTTTTCCATGTTTTTTCTTTTTTGTATAGAGTTTTCAAAGAGGCCTCAGAGGTCATCTTGACCACCCCTCTCAGAAGATAAACAAACAGAGCAGCTAGGTGACTCTTGTAAAGAGATAGCTGATGGCAGAGCCCGGACTTGGATTCAGGTCCTCTGGGTCCAACACCAGCACTTTCTTTCCATTGCTGCCCCTCATCTAAGGGCTTATCAGTCCTAAAGCACCTGGGGAGCACAGTGGGGGAGAGTCCTTGAGGTATGGAAGAACTGATTTCAAGTCTGACCTCAGAGGGTCAGAGCTTTGTGACCCTGGGCAAGCCATATACTTTCATCCTCGGTTTCCTCCTCTCTAAAATAGGTTCAATAATATCCCTTCTCCAAATTCCCCTTTCACCCTTTGCATCCTCATGGCTAGTTGTAAAGGCAATCAGTGAATGGGAAGATCTTTCCTGCCCATTCACTGGGCTTTGGGGGCAGGGCTCTCAGGGTCCTGGGGGGAGTGGCTAGGACTGGAGCCAATGGTAGGTACCTGCCTGAGTTCTGGTCCACGTGATGATATGAAGCCTGTGGTGGGAAGAGCTTGCTGAACAGTTGGAGCAGAGCTAAGAGGCAGTTGGTGAGAGCGGTTAAGAGCTGAAGGAGAGAGAAAGCAGTCAGCTAGCTGGAACACAGCTTGGAGACTGAGGCAGAAGCAGCAGCAACAGCGGCAGGTGCTACAAAAAAAAGCAGGACTGACCCTCATGGAGACCAGAGAGTGCTGAGCAGGAGCTTGAGGCCAGTGGGTGGTCTTCTTGCTGGAGGGCCCTGGCATTGGAGGGCAGGAAGAAGCACCAGTATGGCTTGGCTTGCTGCCCTAATGTTTTTCTGTGGCCTCCTGGTCACTATTGTGAGATGGGCATACTGGTTTTGGAAGGTTCTTGCCAGGATGTCAAATTGGGACACTGGTCCATGAGTCTGCTACTTTTGAATTTCAATAAATGCTTTAACTCCTCTGCCTTCTACTTAGAGAATTCCTTATATCCTGTGATTCTGGACCATTCAGGCATATTCATGGTTATCTTTGAAGTTATGAATTCTGCTTTAATGATATACTAGTACACTGCCCCTCCCCCCTCTTCCCTGCCCAGAGAAAGACTTTTTGAATTTAAACAAGGACAGTTTATAACTAACGGAACTTCCTGCCAACGCTGAGCCATATCAAATTGAAGCTCATTTGATTCTAGAAAGTATGTTGATTGCTGTGCTGTCCTCTCTCTCTCTCTCTCTCTCTCTCTCTCTCTCTCTCTCTCGGTGTGTGTGTGTGTGTGTGTGTGTGTGTGTTTCTGTTAAAGAGCTAATATCCACGACAGAACAAAAAGAAAAGGTTGGGAACCTATTCTTTACATGGAGAAGCTAACTATTGTTCATTGAGCTTAACTTCAAAACAATGACATGAATTGAGTTTAGAATATAATTACTTGTCAAGAAATTGGTTGGAAAAAGAATTGGAAAGTGAGGAGATGCCCATCAACTAGGGAATGGCTGAACAGGTTGTGGAATATGAATGTAATGGAATACTATCGTGCTATAAGAAATGATGAGCAGCCTGACTTCAGAAAAACCTGGAAACCCTTATATGAACCGATGCTGAGTGAGAGAAGCAGAACCAGGAGAACATTGAACACAGTTACAGCCACATTGTGCAATGACTAACTTTGATAGACTTAGCTCTTCTCAGCAATGCAAGGTTCTAAGACTACTCCAAAGAGCGCATGACGGAAAATGCTATCCATACCTGAGAAATAACTATGCAATCTGAATGTTGATCAAAGCATACTATTTGCTCTCCCTCTTTTGTGTTTTGTTTTGTTTTGTTCTGTTTCTTTTTTCTTGTGGTTGATTCCATTGGTTATAATTCTTCTCTACAACATGACAATTATGAAAATGTTTAATATGAATGTATATGTAGAGCCTATGTCAAATTGCATGCCACCTTGGGTAGGGGCAAAGGAGGGAGGGGGAGAAAATTTAAAACAAAAAAGCTTGAGGAACTGAATGTTGAAAAATAAAAAGAAATTAATTAATTTTTTAAAAAAGAAATTGCTTTGAATCTGGAGATATCCCTCTGCCATAGAGGCCCCTTCTCCCTTTGGTGTGTTCTTTCCAGAGGCCCCCATTTTGGGGACATTCCCAAAGCTACCATGCCTAATTCCTCTTCTTGAGGTAATTCTGACTCTCCCCTCCAGCCCACCACTTCCTTATTTTTCAGCCCTTTTTTTTTTTTACCAATTGTCTTCAACCATCAGAATGTAAGCTCCTTGAGGGCATACACAGTTTTCTTTGCATTTGTATCCCCAACACTTAGCAGAGTACCTGGCACATAGGAAGTGTTAATAAATAATGTTTCTTGCTCTGCCTTGATATAGTACCTGAAAACCTGAACCCTACTGCTATGGGCTAGTTGAGCAATTGTGTTATCAGTCATTGACATTGCTGTTTTTTTGAAATATTTTTGGTAATTCTGTTTCCTGTTTTCCTTCTTGTTACACCTTTCCTTTTCCCCTTATTCCCCAATTGTAACATCCATGATATACTCATATTTTAATAATACTTAATACAAAATCCCAAGTATATATTTTATTTTTTAAAATGTTATTTTTTTCTCAATTACATGTAAACAGAAACTTTTAACATTCATTTAAAATTTTTTTTGAATTTCCAAGTTCTCTTCCTTCCTCCCATTGACTGTCCTGGAGAAGGCCAAAAATTTGATATAAATTATACATATGCATCCTCGCAAAACTTTTCCACATTGGCCATATTCAAAAGAAAACAGAGACGAAACAAACAAGAAGAATACAGAAAGTTTTTTTTAAAAAAAAAACAATGCTTCAGTCTGCATTTAGACTCCATCAGTTCTTTCTCTGGAAGTAGAGATCATTTTCATAATAAGTCTTTCAGAATTGTCTTAGATCATCATATTGCCAAGAATAGCTAAATCATTCACAGCTGATCATCATACACTGTTTCTGTGGCTATGTACAAAGTTCTCCTGGTTCTGCCCATTTCTCTTTGCATCAGTTCACGTAAGTCTTTCCAGGTTTTTCTGAGACCATCCTGCCCATCATTTCACACAGCACAAAAGTATTCCATAACAATCATATACATAAACTTGTTCAGCCGTTCTCCAGTTGAAGATTATACCTTCAATTTCCAATTCTTTCCCACCATAAATAGAGTTGCTATATTTTTGTACATATGAGTCCTTTTCCTTTTTCTTTGGTCTCAATGCAGTACAGACCTAACAGTGGTATTGCTGAGTCAAAGGGTATACACAGTTTGGTTGCCCTTTGGACAGAGTTCCAAATTGCTCTCCAGAATGGTGGGATCAGTTCACAACTCCACCAATAGTGCATTAGTGTTTCAATTGTTCCACATACTCTTCAACATTTATCATTTTTGTCAAATTCATCGCTGAGACTGAGGACTTTCTGAGGACTTTTTAAGCTCCCCTTTATCAGGAAGGCACTCGGGAAACTTGGGAATATTAGACCACCTCAGAAAACTCCCATAGGGTAATATTTACATCATCTTCCATCGTGATCATGTTACTCAGCATTCTAGGCCTTTCTTAAATCCCCCACACAGCCTTCAAGGCTTTCACCTTTAGGGGACTCGTTGCAGGTCAGTGGTTTTCCTCCAAATCCCAGTATTTTCGGGAGGTCTGTATTCATTTCTTTCTCTTGTTCCTGGAAGAGACCTTACCTGCGGCTCACCAGTATACCTGAATGCACCATAGCAAAATATCCACTAAACCACCAGGCTCCCTTAGTGTGTGTTAGCAATGATCTCCAGGCTCAGCGATTGCAAAGGTAAAGATATTGTCTTACAATGTGTTATCACTCATAAGCCAATCCACACAAATGCCACCTTTGTGTCAGAAATTCTTACGATATGGAGGCTCTCCTAGTGATGCTTTGGGAGGTTTCCGCCCTCACATTTTGGGCCCATAGTATTTTGGATAAATATCTATATGATTTAAGACCAACATCCCACTTGTGTATAGTCCGTAGTTTGCCATTCTGGTTCAGGGAAACTCAATATTCTAGAAGCATCTAGGACAACTGAGCAAACTTTTATTTAGATTTCATAGAACATATGATACTGACCTGAGCATCACAGAGAACTCTGGTAAGATAAAGAATGTGAGAGGATTCTTCGGGGCGCACATTAGTAGATGAATAGAAGGCATGGAGGAGATAGATTGGAATGAGAGTGACCTATGTGCTTTCTTCCCCTCTCAAGTCCCCTGGCACTTTCCCACCAGGACCAACATGCAGGTTGCTACTAGGAGTGATGGATAACAAGAGCTTTGGCAATGAGACAGAAGCTACTGGAATCTGATTGGTCTGTCAAGTGAGACTAAACTGCTGGACTCATTGCTTCTTCCCTCTGCCTATTAGAAGGAACTTTAACTCAGATGGGATGTGGGACAATTATCTCCTGGTTCCTTTTGCCCAAGGGAGAGGAGGAGAAAGGAAAAGTAGAGACAAGCTGTTTGTTTCTCCTAGGCTGCTGGACTGGCCAGTATCTACACTTTGTTCTCTTACTGACTTCCCTTTGACTTGTTTTTTCTTTTCATTCTTCTGATATGAAACAGTGTCCCTTGAAATACACTTCAGTTAAAGTATTTTATTTTTTGTCTCAAGTTGACGGTGAGAGAACAGAGAGGTTTCCCTTGGAAGACATAGGAAACACTGAACCCACTCATTAGGAGGTCTGGGGGAGAAGCCCCTGAATCCATTTTGGCCAAAGAAAAAGTCTGGGGATCATCTTCATCTCCTAGGTCAAATAAGTCTGTAAAGCAATGTCAGAGATAAAAGGTCAGATGAAGTGAAGCCTAAGGAACTTAATATTGATGGTTGGACCTTTCTGCTGGTTTACTTTTGAGGTCCTGGGGCTACAGGGCACTGAGTCTTTGAGATGGCTAAAGCTGGGGGCCACTGTCAGCTTTTCTCTGGTGCCTG
This sequence comes from Phalanger gymnotis, assembly GCA_028646595.1. Lineage (NCBI taxonomy): Eukaryota > Metazoa > Chordata > Mammalia > Diprotodontia > Phalangeridae > Phalanger > Phalanger gymnotis. Next base: position 304,202,017 of record CM053626.1, on the reverse strand, counting down.
AAAGGTTTCTAACAACAAATACTATTTCCCATCAGACCGGGAAGTGAGGCTTTACCCAGGACCTTGATTGTTATTTTATATGAGCAACTTTTTTACATGTGTGGGCATATTAGAGGGGGAAGACGTTATCCATGCCATTTATTATGTTGGAAACCAGAGTGCTCTCATGCGCGCTCTCTCTCTCTCTCTCTCTCTCTCTCTCTCTCTCTCTCTCTCTCTCTCTCTGTATTTCCCTGTTTCTCTGTCTCTCTCTCTCTGACTCTCTCTCTTTCTTCCTCGCACTCTCTCCCTCTCTCTTCTTCTCTCTCCCTCTCCCTTCCTCCCTCACCATTTGATAGGGACTGGAATGAAGATTTAATTAGTGCAAGGATCATCTTTATGAGGAAGTTCCCCTTAGAAATTGTGGGTCAGCCTCTTCTCTGCAATTTAAAGTCATAGAAATTTGTCTAGGACATGAGAAGTGAGATGACTTGTCCAGGATAACACAACTAGTGTGGGTAGGACTTGAACTAAGGTCTTCTTGGCTCCAAAGCAAGCTCTCTATGCCATCATATTATGCATGACCACACCTTTATCTCTTCAAATACACATGGGAACTTATGTTCATATTTTATGCTTCTTGCATGTTTGGTACATAAAACATGTGGGGTCTCTGTATTTGATTTATACAAAGACACAGTTCACAACATTTCATAAAGATGGTTTATTTTGAAAAGGAGAAAATAAAACAGAGACCTTCGAATATACAACCATTAGGCTGAAAGATGTAGTGAATGAAATGAGGATGGTATAGCTTGGAGGAGAGAACCCTAAACGGCCATAATAGATGTCTCCAATTAGCTGTAGGGGTATCATGGGGAAAGGGGACTACGTTGTCTCTTCTTGGACTCAGAAGGCTAAACTACAAGTGGTTCTCAGACAGCATGGTGAGGCTCTCCAGGGATCCAGAGAATTCACTGGGACATCACGTGATGTTTGAATTTTCAAGGGAAACAGAGCTATTCCACAGCTGTTGTACATTGGGCTAACTACTGCCTAGAGACAGCTCACAGATTCAACCTTAGATCACATGACATTCCTTTCATCCATATTTTGGAATGTTTGAGATGAGTCTGTTCACCTGTGCTTTTGGCCAGGATAGTAAGTTCTTCTTTACATCACACAATTTACACAAGACACAATGTGTCTTGGTGAACCTGGGGTTTTGGCAGTTGGTGAGTTAAAAAAACAAGCATTGAGCAAAAATCACCTTGAATTAGGAAACGGGGGAGGGGGGTACAGTTATCCAATTAGATTCCAATTTTGAGAAGTTGACCGATGTTCAGTAGGCATGTACATCTCATTAGTAATTGTGGATATTTAAGAATGAAATGTGGGCAGCTATGTGGCTCAGTGGATAGGTCATAGGGCTAGAGGCATGAAGACTTAAGTTCAAATCCAGCCTAAGACACTTACTAGCTGTGTGACCTTGGGAAAGTCACTTAGCCTTTTTTGCTTCAGTTTCTTTATCTGTCAAATGAGCTGGAGAACAGAATGGCAAACCACTTCAATATCTTTGTCAAGGAAATCCCAAATGGGGTCATGAAGAGTCACACATGACTCAAAATGACTGAACAACAACAACAAAAAAAAAGAATGCAATTTAAAACAATTCTTTGTATTGCATGTATAAAATTTTCAAATGGCTAAGTTGTTAGGAAATAAATATTTGTTATAGTATTTAATAAATAGGACTGCTAAATATTTCTTCTCTCTCAGGGGTGTTATAAAAAAAGCAAAACTGAGACACTAACGCTTCTGTGAACCAAGAAAGTTTGGGAACCTCTGAGTTAGAAGTCCCAGAGTCATCTTTAGGCTTGTCATGAAGCCTATAGCTACACACACTTGTTCATTTATTAGTTCAGAGAGAGCTCTCTTTGCTGGGAGCTTGTAAGGGCACAACTTGTAAGGTTGGTTTATAGGACTAAGAAACACAATATGTCAGACATCTTCTGGACAACAGTAGAGAGGGGATTCTGGGACCTCTGACTAAGACCCACTAAAAGAAATGGGATTGAGAGCTGGAAGAGACCCAGAAGATCATCCAGCTCAACTTGCTTCTTTTACATCAGGGGAAACTGAGGAAGGGAAGGTGAAGTGACTTATCCAAGGTCACAGAGGCTGTGAAGGCAATGGAGCTCAGGTCTTCTGACAATAAACCAAATAAACTTTCTGTTGATCACCCATTAATGTTTCTACTTCAGAGTATCATTGGGGGATCTGAAATCAGGAAGTATTCTATGGGCACTTTTTAAAATCTTAAGAAGCAAGCACAGATTTCTGTGTTGTCCCTAAAGAGAGGCCAAAGGACTTGTCCTCCATGGTTGTCAGGACATATTTGGAGGCAAGAAGCCTCAGTTAAACTAAGTCCCATCTTCTGTGCAACTTCAGTCAAATTTCTGGGCCTCGGCTTTTCCTAATATTAATAGCTAGCATTTATATAGCACTTTAAGGTTTCCAAAGAGCTTTACTCATTTGATCCTCAAAAAAGTCTGTGTGGTAGAAGCTTTTATCACCATTATTTTATGTATGGGGAAGCTGAGGTACAGAGAGTTTCAGTGACTTACTTAGGGTCATACAGTCCTAAGTGTTTGATGTCACATTTGAACTGAGGTCTTCCTGACCTCAAGTCCTGCCCCACCCGTTGAACCACCGAGAAGCCACTTGTAAAATGGGGCAGTTAGATTCCATGACTGTCCAGAGTCCTTGTAGTTCTGAATCCTCTGAGCCATCAGAAGGAAAGGAAGAACTCAAGCTTTCTGCCTTCCAGATCATTGGCTTTAAAGAAAAGAAGGCTTTCATTTAGTGGAATGAAGCCTCATCTCACTAACACTGAGGGGATGGATGCTCTTTGTGTGAATATTCTACCACATCCTTTATCTTCCTTACTTTTTAATACTCGTATGAATTAGAAGCAGGAAACACACACACATATTCAAACTCACAGGAACATCTCAGTGCCATTTTCTTTTTAGGTGGGACAACCATATTCTACAACATTCTTTCGAGAAACTGAAACCCATTTAATTACTTCAGAGTATGGCCCAATGCTTGCATCCCTTAGCCAACAAGTTTTCCCGCACCAGGTAACAAGACCATCAATGCAGCGCCAACAGTATCTAAAACTGGGGACCGCCAAAAGGACTTTTTACTCTTAGAATCCTTAACCTTTGTTTGTAGCTCCTCTATCTCTCTCTCTCCATCTCTTCAGCTTTTTCATGAAATCCTTCCTTATTCACCTTCTGCTGTTCCTAAGAGAAACAAAAGCACATCAGCATTGCACATTGGTTAGTCTCATTCCAACAAGAATCAGGCACCTCTATGTGTTTGTTCTGCATAAGTTGTAAGCCCTAAATGGCTTAGAAGAGGGGAAAAAGGCACAGGGGATTTCTCCTCAAAAGTCATTCCTGGGCAGTGAAAAAAACCATCTAGAGGTTAGGCCTGCTCGGCGATGACTCTTTACTTCCCCACTACTAGAGATAAGAAGCTAGACCTCAGGGCCAATGCTAAAATCTTAACAGCTGAACACAAAGACAATTGAGTTGGAATCATGGTCCTAAAGGGAGCTAGGTGGTACAGTGCTGGACTTGGAGTCAGGAAGGTCTGAGTTTGAATACTGCCTCTGACACTCACTGACTGTGACTGGAGTCATGTTCCTTAAGTGATAACAGTACCTAACTCCCCAGATTGTTGTAAGGGTGAAAATGAGATAATGTTTGCTTTGTAAACATTAAAGCGACATGTAAAATGCTAGCTATCATCTTCAGCAATATTCTCAATTCATAATTGAGTAGCCCAGATGTCCACATGTTTAAAAAGGGGCATAAAATACTACTGACTCAGGATGGGCACAAGTCAACTTCGAAGTGCCTTAGCCCTCTGATCAAGACTGAAAAAAAACATGAATCAATATCTGCCGTTTCTAACCTGGGCTAGCTCTTGCCAAATTCTATGAGTTTAGGCAGGACCTGGTCTATCTCATGACCCTTTGCTTGGGGGCTTATTGATAATGGTTCTAAGGGAATCAGGTCATCCACTGGATATGTTCTTGCCCCAGGACCCAGCAGTTGTGGGTTCAGGTAGAAGGGTACAATTGACACAGTCTGGGATACTTGGCATCATCTTAGCAGACCCAAACCCCAGGGTACTCTGGAATTAACTTGCGCTGTCCATGGTTCTTAGGATTACAGATGACTCCACAGATAGTTTGGAATTTTTTAGGGTCTTTGTTGAGAACAAAGAGGCTTTGATGTGAATTCAGGGGGTTCAGAAAGAAGCAGGTGGAGGGGTGACAGACCTAAAATAATTCCCTTTGAGGTTTCCCTCTCTGTGCTATGGTATTAGACATACTAATCACAGGACCTGAAAGGTTCGTGGAACTTTGTGATTTTCAATACTTTTTTTAAAAAATAGATGTTATAGAAACTTTTTTCCTGCCACAATTATGTACAAAAGACCAGGAATGTGGCTGGGACAGAAGACAATGGCCTTGACTTCTGTGCTTACATTTGCTCCTGTGTCTTTCTTGGCCCCCTTTCATCTGTATGAGCCAACAGGGCCTTGTTGAGAACTTTAGAGCCAGGAAGCCCTATATTCAAGTCCTACCTCTGATACATCCTGGCTGTGTGACCCAGGACAAGTCATTTAACCTTTTCAGTGCCCCCAGGGATTCTCTAGGACAATCTTGACAGAGTAGTGCTGATTGTAGAGAAATCTTCTCACTGTAGTTACTTCCATCAAGGACAGCACAGGTCCAGCTCACTCTCCCTTACATCTGCAGGAAAGAGCCATGGATTTCGATATCAATGCACTGGGGGCCTTAAACTTACCCTCTACAGTTTTCAGAAAGGGTATCCCTTATCAGATGCTATCTATGACAAGTTTAGCAATGAAAGTTAAACCAGAACTTTATGATCTCAAGACAGAGAGGAGCCTGGCAGAGATAATGCCAGAGATTGCTGACTAGGAAATAGAATTCAAAAATAGCCTTTAGCCTGAATGTACAAATTAGTTGGGAAGGCCTGGATATTGTTCCAAAGAGCTTGGTCCCTGGATTCT
>CM053626.1:304173237-304196420 GCA_028646595.1 Phalanger gymnotis | reverse complement strand
ATTAGATTCCAATTTTGAGAAGTTGACCAATGTTCAGTAGGCATGTACATCTCATTAGTAATTGTGGATATTTAAGAATGAAATGTGGGCAGCTATGTGGCTCAGTGGATAGGGCATAGGGGTAGAGGCAGGAAGACTTGAGTTCAAATCCAGCCTCAGACACCTACTAGCTGTGTGACCCTGGGAAAGTCACTTAGCCTTTTTTGCTTCAGTTTCTTCATCTGTCAAATGAGCTGGAGAACAGAATGGCAAAACTTCAATATCTTTGTCAAGGAAATCCCAAATGGGGTCATGAAGAGTCACACATGACTCAAAATGACTGAACAACAACAAAAAAAGAATACAATTTTAAAAAATTCTTTGTATTTGCATGTATAAAATTTTCAAATGGCTAAGTTGTTAGGAAATAAATATTTGTTATAGTATTTAATAAATAGGACTACTAAATATTTCTTCTCTCTCAGGGGTGTTATAAAAAAAGCAAAACTGAGACACTAACGCTTCTGTGAACCAAGAAAGTTTGGGAACCTCTGAGTTAGAAGTCCCAGAGTCATCTTTAGGCTTGTCATGAAGCCTATAGCTACACACACTTGTTCATTTATTAGTTCAGAGAGAGCTCTCTTTGCTGGGAGCTTGTAAGGGCACAACTTGCAAGGTCAGTTTATAGGACTAAGAAACACAGTATGTCGGACACCTTCTGGACAACATTAGAAAGCGGATTCTGGGACCCCTGACTAAGACCCCCTAAAAGAAATGGGATTGAGAGCTGGAAGAGACCCAGAAGATCATCCAGCTCAACTTGCTTCTTTTACATCAGGGGAAACTGAGGAAAGGAAGGTGAAGTGACTTATCCAAGGTCACAGAGGCTGTAAAGGCATTGGAGCTCAGGTCTTCTGACAACAAACCAAATACACTTTCTGTTGATCACACATTGATGTTTCTACTTCAGAGTATCCTTGGGGGTTCTGAAATCAGGAACTATTCCACTGGCACTTTTTAAAATCTTAAGAAGCAAGTACAGATTTCTGTGTTGTCTCAAAGAAAGGCCAAAGGACTTGTCCTCCATGGTTGTCAGGACATATTTGGAGGCAAGAAGCCTCAGTTTAAGTCCTATCTTCTGTGCAACTTTGGTCAAATCTCTGGGCCTCAGCTTTTCCTAATATTAATAGGTAGCCTTTATATAGCACTTTAAGGTTTCCAAAGAGCTTTACTCATTTGATCCTCAAAAAAGTCTGTGAAGTAGAAGCTTTTATTACCATTATTTTATGTATGGGGAAGCTGAGATACAGAGAGTTTCAGTGACTTACTTAAGGTCCTACAGTCTGAAGTGTTTGATGCCAGATTTGAACTCAGGTGTTCCTGACCTCAAGTCCTGCCTCACCCATTGAACCACCAAGAAGCCACTTGTAAAACGAGGCAGTTAGATTCCATGACTGTCCAGAGTCCTTGTAGTTCTGAATCCTCTGAGCCATCAGAAGGAAGGGAAGAACTCAAGCTTTCTGCCTTCCAGATCACTGGCTTTAAAGAAAAGAAGCCTTTCATTTAGTGGAATGAAGCCTCATCTCACTAACACTGAGGGGATGCATGCTTATTGTGTGAATATTCTCCCATGTCCTTTATCTTATGTGGTGAATATCAGTTTTACTTTTTAATACCTGGATAAATTAGAAGCAGGAAACACACACACATATTCAAACTCACAGGAACTTCTCAATGCCATTTTCTTTTTAGGTGGGACAACCATATTCTACAACTTTCTTTTGAGAAACTGAACCCCATTTGATTATTTCAGACTATGGCCCAATGCTTGCATCCCTAAGCCAATGAGTTTTCCCACACCAGGTAACACGACCGTCAATACAGTGCCAAAAATAACTAAAACTTGGGACATTATACTGTTAGCATCCTTAATCTTTTTTTGTAGGTTCTCTATCTGCCTCTCCATCTCTTTAGCTTTTTCACGAAACCCTTCCTCCATCAGCTTCTTTTGTTCCTAAGAGAAGACAAAAGCACATCAGCGTTGCACATTGGTTAGTCTCATTCCAACAAGAATCAGGCACCTCTATGCGTTTCTTCTGCGTAAGTTGTGAGCCCTAAGTAGATTAGAAGAGGGGAAAAAGGCACAGGGAATTTCTCCTCAAAAGTTATTCCTGGGCAGTGACAAAAACCATCTAGAGGTTAGGCCTGGTCAGCAATGACTCTTTACTTCCCCAGTGCTAGAGATAAAAAGCTAGACCTCAGGGCCAATGCTGAAATCTTAACAGCTGAACACAAAGACAATGGAGTTGGAATCATGGTCCTAAAGGGGGGAGCTAAGTGGTACAGTGCTGGACTTGGAGTCAGGAAGGCCTGAGTTTGAATACTGCCTCTGACACTCACTGACTGTGACTGGGGTCATGTTCCTTAAGTGATAATAGTACCTAACTCCCCAGATTGTTGTAAGGATAAAAATGAGATAATGTTTGCTTCGTAAACATTAAAGTGATATGTAAAATGCTAGTAGCTATCACTTTCAGCAATATTCTCAATTCATAATTGTGTAGCCCGGATGTCCACATGTTTAAAAAGGGGCATAAAATAATAGAGCAACTCAGGATGGGCACAAGTCAACTTCAAAGTGCCTTAGCCCTCTGATCAACGTTTCTAACCTGGGCTAGCTCTGGCCAAATTCTATGAGTTTAGGCAGGACCTGGTCTATCTCATGACCCTTTGCTTGGGGGCTTATTGATAATGGTTCTAAGGGAACCAGGTCATCCACTGGATATGTTCTTGCCCCAGGACCCAGCAGTTGTGCGCTCAGGTAGGAGGGTACAATTGACTCAGTCTGGGATACTTGGCATCATCCTAGCAGACACAAACCTCAGGAGACTCTGGAATTAACTTGCCCTGTCCATGGTTCTTAAAATTACAGATGATTCCACAGATAGTTTGGATTATTTTAGGGTCTTTGTTGAGGACAAAGAGGCTTGATGTGAATTCAAGGGGTTCAGCAAGAAGCAGGTGGAGGGGAGGGGTGACAAACGCAAAACAATTCCCTTTGAGGTTTCCTTCTGTGTGCTATGGTATTAGACGTACTACTCACAGGACCTGAAAGGTTCGTGGCACTTTGTGATTTTCAATCTTTTTTTAAAAAAATAGATGTTATAGAAGCTTTTTCCTGCCACAATTATGTACAAAAGACCAGGAATGTGGCTGGGACAGAAGACAATGGCCTTGACTCCTGTGCTTACATTTACTCCTGTGTCTTTCTTGGCCTCCTCTCGTTTGTATGAGGCAACATGGGCTTGTTGAGAGCCTTGAGTCAGGAAGCCTTGGATTCAAGTTCTACCTCTGATATATCCTGGCTGTGTGAACCAGGACAAATCATTTAACCTTTTCAGTGCCCCCAGGGATTCTCTAGGACAATCCTGACAGGGTGGTGCTGATCACGAAGGAAATCTTACTGTAGTTACTTCCATCAAGAACGGCACAGGGCCAGCTCACTCTCTTACATTTGCAGGAAAGAGCAAAGGATTTGGGGGTCAACACACTGGGAGGCCTTGAACTTAGCCTTCTACAGTTTTCAGAAAGGGCATCCCTTATCAGATGCTCTCTATGACAAGTTTAGCAATGGAAGTTAAGCCAGAACTTTCTAAACTCAAGACAGAGAGGAGCCTGGCAGAGATAATGCCAGAGATTGTTGACAAGGAAATAGAATTCAAAAATAGCCTTAAGCCTGAATGTACAAATTGGTTGGGATGGCCTGGATATTTGTGCCAAAGACCTTGGTCCCTGGGTTCTGGAATCTACTTCTGGAGAGAAAAGGCCCATTCTAATTGAGGCTCAGAGAAATTAACAGATCTCCTGTGATAGAAAAAACACTGAGGGATATACTCTAGACTGATCATTGTATGTTAAGTTGTCTGCCTTGTACAAAAGGGGTGCAGCAGAAAAGCCTCTGGGCATTAGGTGTTTGCTTTAAACTAATTGTGTCTGCTGGTTAACTAGGGAAACAGAGACTTTGGTAGGAGCTTGTGAACTTTGAATCTCATAGGGTGAGGACCTGTAGAGCAACTTGAACTTGGAATAGACTTGCCTTGGCAGCTCATTGTGAGAGCTGGAGGATGCTCTATGAGTGACACAAAAATCATCTGAACTGTACAACAATCTGTGCACTCAGTGAGGCAGATGTGATTGACCCTGTATTACAGGTGAGAAAATTGAGGAGGAGGAGGAGGGGGAGGAAGAGGAAGAAGGAGGTAAGGGCTCAAACCTAGATCTTCTGATGAAATTCCAGGGTCCTTTGCTCTCCACCATGCTAACTCACATGAAGGCAAATTTGCCTCCCCTGTCTGTCTGCCCATCCCTTTCCTGCCATGGTGGTGATGTCGCTTCCCTAGCATAGCCACTGATCCCTAATCCTGTGTACCTTTAGCTTATGATCCACCATCTTTTCATGTTCTCTCAGGGCCTGGATCCTCTCCTCCTCCATCTTATTTTTCAATTGGTTGATGTTTTCTTCATAACTTCTCTGCTGAGCTTCCATCTTCTGCTGCATTTCCATTTGTTGCTGTTCCAACAACTTCTTCTCCTTCTCAGCTGCTTCTCTTTTCACATGTTCAGCTGTTTGATGGAATAGAAAATATGAGAAGATTAAATCAGGTGAGGCTAGTTTTCATCTCTTGTCAGTTAGTCAACAAGCATTTATTAGTGCTTATTAGGGGCCAGGCACTGTGCTAAGTACTTGACAGACCAAAAAGAAGATTAAAAGCAATTGCTGCCCTCAAGGAGCTGATATTCTAAGGGAAGAAACAACATCCACACAATTATTCAGTTGTAAGATATAGAGAGAGTAATGGGAGGCAATATGAATGAGGAAGACAGCATTAGAATCAGGATGGATGAGGAAAGGCCTCCTGAAGAAGGTGGATTTTAGCAGAGGTAGGAGGTAGGAGGCAGAGCATTAATGGCACAGGAGAGAGTTAGTGTAAAGGCCTGGAGATCAGAGATAGCTTGTTGTGTCTGAGGAACTACAAATAATGAGTGTTGCTGAAACATAGCATGTGTGGAAGGCAGTAAGGTAGAAGAAGCATTAAAGGTAAGAAAGGGCCAATTTATGAAATGTTCAATGGAGGCGTTTACATATTATCTTTGAGTTAGTAAGGAGTGACTAGAGGTTGAGGGAATTAAGGGGATCAGGAGGACAAGTGCTTGATTGTGGGAACTGAGTGAGCCTCACTGATTTGATCATGGACTCCAATTCTGGAGCTGCTCAGTTCCATTTCTACCCAATTATGGGTCTAGTCTTAATTTTGTCTTGTGAGAAAACTTTATTCCATTGTGTGAATCACTGTTTTATTTGAACTTAGCCCTGCATGGCTGTGATGCTGGACCACCTCCACCTGCTATTAGAGACCCTTCACCAAGGACCTATGTTAAACTGACCAGAAACCCAGTGAGACAATACAGATTAATGCAAGAATTTTGTCACCATTGTGCATCTCAAGTTACCCATATTTTTTGTCTGGGAAATGCCTCCGTATTGATCCATCAGTTATTGTTTCTATGTTGCTTTGATTGTTCACAGATACTTGGAGGGCAGCAGAGCACCTCTTTTTCTGATTTCTGGGTACATCATCTATTCTTTCTCTCCCTCCCAACTTGGAAACTCCCTGATCTTTCACCTAATTGGAAACCAGATTACCTAATGTTCTATTGTTTCTCTTTAATTAATTAGTCTTATTAATTAAATATTTTTAATGTAAAAAATTTTATCTTTTTCTATTTGGGGTCCAGTGGCATAGCTGAGGAAGGGACCTGGTCCCAGCATCTGGGGCAATTACCATGAATTGCTTAATAACTCCATTTGCTCACAACATTGAAGCTTTGTTTCTTTAGACATTTCACCTTTCACCTGCCACAAGGTCATTGAGCAGGAGGGTGACACATAATATTTTTTCTTGAACTCAGAATCCAAACTGACTATGAGAAAGAGACTGGAAATTCCTAAATGTTTCTTTTTTTGATTAGACCCAGAGAGGCAGAGCTGAGAATGCCTGGGGGAGTAGCACTTTATGACCTGCTGGATTTTACAGTCATGATCATAGTCACTGTTAAAATCCAGCAGGGACTGGGACAGTAGAGAAGAAGGAATCCCAGGTATTTCAGGACAATCTTCATGTCACACTGAGGCCCTTAGGGAGAATTTGGTTCCAAACCCACCAAATCCCCTGCATGACTAAACCATCACCCCTCAGCTCCCTGTACCTTCCAAGTCCTCTTTTTCAGTGAGAGCTTGATCTGTCTGCAGGATGAATTCTTCTGTCTTGGCCAGTGACTGTAGAAACCCTTGGAGGACTTCATCTGCCTGGACAACCACACAAGACAGACACACAGAATTTCCCCCAGACCATATCAGATGCTAAGAAGGGCAAACCCTTTGTGGTAAGAGCAATATCTGCTATATAGGCTAGAACAGAGTGGGGAACCTGCAGCTTCGAGGCTACATGTGGCCCTCTAAGTCCTCAAGTGCAGCCCTCTGACTGAATCCAAACTTCACAGAACAAATCTCCTTAATAAAACTATTTATTCTGCAAATCTTGGACTCAGTCAAAAGACTCCCCAACCTTGGGCTAAAATCTTCTTTTCCTTAAAAGGCATTGAAAACATTTTTGGCATGCTATTGACTTGAGACACTAAACACAGGCCATTAATGTGACTATTTGTCAGTGAGTACCAAAAGGCCAGGCCACAAGGAAATACAGCTATGAGCATCTCATTTCATTCCAAGCTTGAACTTGGGGTACTAGGCCAGCCTGCGTCAGGCATGGCCTATTATGGCCCTCATATGGCTCATCTTCCAAATTCCACAGCACATTCTCTAGGCAGAAAGAAGAGATTTCTATCAAGAACTTCCAGGTGAGAAGTGAACTAAAAAGCCAACAGTGTCTAGACATTCTCCTCTTGGTGGTTATTGGTAGGAGGAACTCAGTGCTCAAATACCCAGTAGGATCAATGGAGCCTCCTTTCCAGTCACCTCTGCTGGCCTCCAGGTCTTTGCTCACCTTTACCCCTTTCTTGGGAACTTGATGATAATTGTTCATTATTTTTCCTCTTTCTTTCCTGTAGAGCTTGTAACCCCCTGGCACAGAGAAGGTGCCTTGAGAAATGGCTTCCATTAGGGTCTGTGCAAGGTATTCAAGCTTAGTTTGACAATATTTGGTTGATTCTTCCTCATTTTGACGTATGAAATCATCCTTCTTGGATTCCAAGATTTTCTGCCAGGGAGAGAAAGACAATCAGGGAAAATTAAGAGATATAACAGCAGTAATAATAACAGATAATATTTGACATGATGCCTCAAAGGCTATCAAAGTGCCCTATTTCCTTGTGGAGGGAGTGGAATTCTAAAGAAACTACTGAGAGAAGGTCTACCTGTATTTGTTTTTCTGGAAAGATGGATAGTGCGTTAGAATAAAGTTTAAAATTCTGTCCTGAGAAAGGAGAGGGCTCCGGTTTTAAATCTGCTACTCTCTATCTGGGGCACCATGAACAAGTCACCTATCCTCTTTGGAGACCAAAGTCCTCACTCTCCTAATGATTGTCCATGTCCCTGTCAGTTCTGAAAGTCTACAATAATGATTCTCCCTTTGGTGTGCGCCTAGTCAGTGCTACCAGGCTAAGTAAGAATGAGCAGACATTTGGACTAGCATGAGATGCTCCGAGAAGGAATCCAAGGGTGCTGGGGGTGGGAAGGTGTGTAGAGATGGGTGAGTCTGTGAGCTTAAGAAAAACTGCAATGTACTCTGAGAGACCATGATGGCATCTATTCAGCAAATATGTGAGTGGGTTGGTATTTTGTCTTCTAAGAATTAACTGATTTCAGAGTGTCACAAGGAGGGAGCATCTTTTCATGGAAAATGAGATTTAGGCCTCCATGTCTCTTGTTCTCTAGAGAGACCAGGCTCTTCTCTTATGAGCTGGGGATACAGGCCTGAAAGTCAAACCAATTGGAAAGAGTCTGACCAGTCTCTAAGCTTCACTAAGAAAAGAGAGGTAAGCAGAGAAGGATAAATAGCTGAGAGGACATACCACCAGTTCCTCCTGGAACTTGTGTCATCCTTGAAAGAATGCTTCATGAAAATTGAGATAGCTTCTTTCTCACAGTCTGTATGTAGGCTTAGCAGGTCCTGGAGGGTTTCTGTGGGGAAGTCCACCTTTAGGACCATCTGCTCTACATAATGCGTGATAGCTTTTTGCACAGCAACTGAGTTCTCAATCTGAGCCAAGGCCAACACCGCATTCTCCAGGCAGGGAATGTGTCCATCGGAGATTGTCCTCACGTAGGTCTCCACCAGCTTTCCCAACTCTGATAGACAAGATGAAATGGAAGATGAGGCAGAAAGAAATCTTCCTTCAATTTGGTCCAACTGTTAATTATCTGGTAGAACCCTTGCCTGGCCAAGGATGTCTTTGTCAGTATTCTTAGCAAGTGGCTTCCAATAGCAGTTAGAAAACTTTGACTTAAGAGAAGACTATTACCACTCAAAACAGCCTGTCCTATGCTTAAACCATTTAAATAGTTAGGAAGACTCAGTGTTTACCACCCTAAATATACCTCTCAGCAAATTCGACCCATTTCTCCTAATTTTGTCCTCTGGTTCAAGAAGAATGGACCTATGGATTCTTCCCTAGGCTTATTCTTGTGTGAATTTCATTCCTTTCACTGATTTTAGTTGTCCTTTTCTGGAAATATTTGACCTTGTCTTTCCTAAAGTGTGGTGCCTAGAACTAAACACAGAATACTAGACATGGCCTAACTGGAACAAAATAAATACAAGAGAATTATTAATTCACTCATTCTTGGAAAAGAAGGCTGGAATAATTTTACATTATAGATTACCTACCCATACTGACTTTGTAATCCATGAAATTCTCTAGATCTTTTCCCTGAGAACCATTGTCTCTCTCTGTCCCCCCTCCCATCTTCTATTTAAGTTGGTTTTTTGAACCCAAATGGAGAACTTTGCACTTATACGGCTCTATTATCCATCTAAAGTCATCTTTTAGCTTACCAGGACAACACTGTATCTCATTTCTTTTATTCAATGTATCAGTTGTTTATCTGAGCTCCATGCCATCTGCACATTGGATTACCATTCTATTAGCATCTTCTATAACTCTGCCAATGTCATGAAAAAGGTACAGTGCTCCAAAGAGTGGCATTATAGACTTCCTTTCACATTGATCTCAAGCTGTTAATGACTCCTTTGGGTGTCAGGGCATTTAATATGTCCTTAATCTACCTTACGGTATTGCCACCTATTTTGTGTCTCTATCCTGTTCATAACCATAGCAGGACACACTCTTCAATATCCTATTCAAAACGATGTTAATTTGACACTATTCTTCTGATCTGCATCAGTTCAGTTACAGTGTCTAACAAGGAAATTGGCTTAATCTGCTGGATTTTAGTGACCACTGCTTCCCTTTCTTAATGCTCACAAACCATCCCCTTAATGATATTCCTCACAATTGTGTCAGAAATGAAGTCAAAGTCAGTGGTTTAAAGTTTACTACCTCCACAAGCTTCCCCTTTAGAAAATTAAGGCAATTGACTTTCTCCACTCCTCTGGCGCTTCGCTAATGGAGATTTAGTCTCCATCAAAGAACACCCACATTGTCTCAGGGTGCATATTCCTAGGGATTTAAAAGCTGGAAGATAGGGAAACAAGAACAAAGAAACCCATGCTAATAGGGACATTAATACAAAAAGCTTACAATATACGTACACACACAAAGAAACAAGGAACACATCCAATCCCAATCAAGTATTCATTGGAGCAGAGAAAACTCACGATTCCCATTGACCATGATGCCCCCACTAAGGGTCTTGGGTTTTGCATTGGAAAAGATGTAAGAGCAGAATTCGTCTGACTGATCCTTGAACGCGGGCTCCAGCTGGCTTTCTTGGGCATCTTCAAGATGGGCTAAGAGTGACTTATCATTTGTTGGACGGTCAAATGTAAAACACTTCCGTTGTGGAAAGAAGTTTCTGATGCATTCTCGTGGAAGATTGGCCATTTCAGCTTTGGCGTCCTTGGCTGAGGGATAGAAAAACAAAGATCACGGTAAGGCCCAGACCCAGGACAAAGAGTTGATGAAGATGCTTAAGACTGGCAATTGCTGTATGCAAGTGTTTATGTATCCAGTCCTAAGGTAGAATGATAGACACAGAATTTTTAAAACTATAAGTGATTTAGAGAGAAATTAATAGAAGTCAGACAATAATTCACTTCTTGTAGAGATAATATATTAATGAGAGCAGACACCTAGACACATACAGAGAAAATGGATTTGCCACATATCTGAACAGAACCTCTCAGAGATTCAATGTTGCGCTAAGATTAGGTAGAAGTCAGTAAATTGCTGGTCTAATTATAGATAATGTAGAAAGAAAATTGTGGCACCCTAACATGAAAGAGACTTGAGAAATGAAGGCTAAGATCAGGAAGAAGACAGATTTTCAGGTTAATAAAAGGAGATGCTCCTTGTTTGAAGTTGACAGCAATTCTACCTCTGGAAACAAAATTAGCCATTGAGAAGAAACTCTTTCAGAAGTCATCCCCAACACTTCTTTCTCACTCGTATCCTCTCCTACCATTCAGTTGCTAATTCTACCTCCATTACATTTCTTAATTTATTGCCTTCTATCCACTTGCACCCTGCCTTCCCCTGTGTTCAGACCCTCATTACCTCTCACCTGGACTCTTGCAGTGGTCTCCTAACTGGACTTCCAGCCTCCACTTCCTCCTCTTTCCTACTCATCTCACTCATATTACCAAACTGATAAACCCAGGGAACAAGTCTGATCACATTACTGCCTGGTTCAAGAAGCTATCTGCAATGCTTCCTTGATGCCTCAGGGACCCAATACAAACATGACAGATTTCCGATCTGGTTTTAATCCTACTAGATTCAGTTCACACTGCTCTCCTTCCATCTCCTTTGCCAGTCACATTGGCCTTACTGTTCTCTATGTATAACACATCCCATTTGGATGTTTCTGCCTAGTCTGCCTCTATGCCTAGACTCTTCTCCCTGTCACCTTTTCACCTGGGACCTGTAGCTCTTTGGAGCACTCAGGTTTGACAATACTTCCTACAGAGGCCTTTGGTGATTGCTGGAGCTCTTTAATCCCTTTTACCTCCCTTGTTCCCTACATTTATTCTGTATACTTTTTATTCACTTACCTGTTCTCCCCAATTAGCATGTAACCTTTCTGAGGTTAGGCATTTTTGTCCCTGTATGCGGAACAACTAGCATAGTCCCCTGGGTAGTGTAGATATTTAATAAATGCTTTTGACTGGCATTGAAGGAACTTATTGTCAAACATGATTTAGAGACATTTCCATTAAGATCAGTATCCCTGCCTATATGTCATCAGGGAGTTACCTGCACACAATGAAAATAGTGCATGATTAGAGGTCTATACAGTTAGATTTACAGCCCCTTGTGAAGTGATAAAAGAAGAAAGGCTACTGGACCAATGACAAGGCTGAGTGGGAGCATCTGACGGTCACTCAGAAATCTTTAGGACAAGCAAGATACATTTGAGAGAGATATAGCCAGTGTTCCTCTATAATTCCCCAGGGGAGAAACCTTCTTGTTCCAAGCTCATGAATTTAGAGGTAAGGAGATTTTAGAGATCTGGGAGTCCAAACTCCTCCTTTTAGAAATGAGGAAACTGAGAGACATTAAATGACTTCCCGAAACATACACAGGCAATAAGCAGACAGAGCTGGAATTTGAACCCAGCACCTCTGACTCTAAGTGTCATTCCCATCTTGACGTACAACATGTCTTCTGAAGGACATGGCTGTCTATCTCTTCTTAGGAACAAGGTTTATGCTGTTACTAGAGAGAAAGGATTCTTCAAGCTGTGCCCTCGACTGAGTGAAATAACCCTGAAAATCGAGGCATTTGCTTCATTGAAATTCCATGCTCATTAAACAACTGCAGGACATAGAGAAACATCTATTTCCTTTTGTAAATTCACACAATACAAACACATCACAGAAGCTGACAAAAATCATTTTTCTCTGGAAATACTTCCCCTCACTAGATTATGGAAATTTTGTAGCTACAAAAAAGAGATTAACTGACCCTCAACAAAGCCATGAGAGCCTTATAGCTTTCAGCCTCCATTTCCATAGTCCATGAGATCCAGAAGAATAAGCCCCAGGAATAAACAGCTAAGCTCCAAGGAATAGGAAAAACATTTGGTGTTCCCATCTATAGGGCCCGGGGTCACCCATGCACCCAATCTTGATTCCCAATAAATTACATTTATTGAGTTTCAAGGCATTTTCCAGGTACCCATCTGCAGTGATGGAGTGGCCATCTAGCTTAAGTTCCAGGGCGAAATCCCGCACAGTCCACACAAAGTCTGGGAAGAAGCCCACAAACTCTGCTGAGTCCTCTCCAACAGCATCAGGTGAGGATTTGACCTTGATTAGCTTTGTCAGCTCTGTCACATATCTAAGGTCATGGATAAGGAAAAGGAAACACTCACCAGTCTCAATCAGTTCCCAGTTCTACTTGTGGGATCTTCCCTTCCCTCCACTGAGTCTTATAAAATCTCTCCCCCAGGACTACCCTTCAGTACTCATGTGCCTTCAATCACAGATGTAAAAGGACAACAGGAGAGCTTTTTAGAAGAGTCCCTGATTATACTGATGTGTTCTTCAAATCACATTGGGAGGCTCCAGTTCTCCTTGTAGGTTGTGATCATTGTAACAGTAGAACAGAAGCACGAGCACAAACCAACATTGATTAATTACTTACTATATACCAGGCATTGTTCTAAGGGCTGGGTATCCAAATAAAGGCAAAAACATGGTCCCTGTTCTCAAAGATGATACATTTTAGTATATGGGATGAGATAGAAGATAACCTCTTGGAAAAGACAGGATGAGATGGAATAGAAAGTTCGTATAGAGGAGTTTGCCTTGGCAAGGAGAAGGGCCACCTCTTCATGTGAGACGGGGTGAAGGATCAAATGTACAAGAATAAATATGAGTGATGTGAGATGAAGCAGAGGGGAAAAACTCTAGGGCCATCATAGTCAAACTGAAATGACTAACATAGGGTGGGAAGGCCCATTGTGCTATCTATCCTTAGGATGTGGATTCTATGAACTAAAGAGGATTGAGTGATACAAAAATAGAATTCATGTAGTCATTGTTGCAGTTTGGAAATGGGAAACTTTCCCAGCATGTTAGAGCTATAAGCAGAAGTTTGGCAGTGATAAGGCAGAGGGAAAGATGTAATGATCAAGCCATTTCAGAGCTCTTGAATGTGGAAGCAGAATATTTATGTGCAATGGCAACCTCAACCAAGCTCCACCCAAGGCTTCATTTGTGAGCGTGGTGCCAGGCTGTCATGTGAGGATCAGCCAAGTTGAGGTTTGAAGACATGGACCTAAGAAGCTTGGCCCCCAAGTGATGGGTATTTCTGGGGCAGACTAACTCATGATGACAGCTCCTAAAGTATGGAGAACTTGTCATCTGCCCAGGTGAGAGATCAACTGCATTGATCATGTCATGGACATTGTGAAGGTCTGAAAGGATACTGCATCTGTTCCAAGGCCTGGTGATTGATGGTGCTCATGTTGTTGTAGACAAAGGTGCTGCTGAGCAGGATGGCCAGGGCGAAGATCCAGGAGTCATTCTTGGAGTCATCCTACAAAACAGATTATGTCAGTGAGCCTAAGATTCCACCCTCTATCCATGATACTGTATGACCCTTAGAGTCAGTAGTCGGTTCCACTGGAGTCAGCAAACACTCAAGTTCAAGATTTTGGTGCCTTAAGGTTGAGGCTGGAGGTTCTAGTTTAAATCATGGCCTGGAATCTATGCCTAAAAGATTATCTATCTATCTGTCTGTCTGTCTGTCTATCCATCTTTGTCTCTCTATTTATATTTTACTTGGTCTACTTTCTAATCTAACTAATCAGAGAAAGCTCCAGGCTGGTAAAGTTGGAACCTATTTTTGCATTCAGGTTCACCAAGCTAGCAAGACACCCAAGGGAGAGAAAGGAGATAGCCTGTGCAAGTCATCAAACTATCACCACCACCTTGACCCCTGCTTCCCTTAAGAACTAGATAGAGATAACCAAGGCCTCTGAACTCAAGATTGCTCTGCCTGTAGGAATAACAATGCCACTCAGACAACACAAGAGCTTGTACATCTGTGAACATATTAGCTCTTTGCTATCTGGACACCATTTTAGCCTGAAATTCCAGATCAACTAGCGAGGAAAGCTGAAGGAAGTGGGAACACCTGAGAGGGACTCTCTTGGGTTCTAGATAACAGTGAGTGAGTGTCTGTGTGTCTGTGTGTCTGTGTGTGTGTGTGTGTGTGTGTAAGCTTTGAGCTTCCAGATGGCTCACAAGGGCTATAGCACCAAAGATTGTGTGGCAACACTCAAGATACTGTACCACCACTAAACGGGACCTACTTTGTTTCTATTTCTTTGTGGAAAGATCCAATATCTGATGAATATATGTAATGTTTATTTTTTTTCTACTGTCCACAAACTCTAGGGCCATCATAAGCAAGATGAGATGACAAACATAGGGTGGGAAGGTCCATCATCCTATCTATCTTTAGCATGTGAATTCTATGAGGTAAAGAAGGTTGGGTGGTATAAAAACAGATGTCACTTAGTCACTATAGAAGTTTGGAAACAGGGAAATTTTTCCCAGCAGGTTAGGGGTATAAGGGCTGTTAAACCTGAAAATTTGGTTGAAGGAAACAACAGGCTAGGTGATAGAAAAATTCATATTACTTATACATTTATTTATTCATTCCCTTTAAACTTAGCAGATACATGTATGCTTGGAGTCAGACATGAATCTGACTGCCTGAACAAATGAATGAGAAAACATATACATTATTTTTAGCAGACTAAGAAGTCTGCGTTACCTCACTTTTATGATCCCCATGTATGTTTAACCATGATACAAGAGGAGGATTTTCCTTAATGGAATAGATTTGTAAATACAATAAGAGTGTTAACAAGGGTCAGTTGAAACTACAACCCAGCATTTCTGTGTTTCATCAACATTCCATAACATAGTATATGCCCATACAATATTAAGCATGGTTGTGTCTCAGGATTAGGGTCTCATCCCTTAATGGTTAACAGGGGAAAGAACGTTCTTAGGTCAGCCAGATCTGGCCTTGTTGACAGAGAAAGGATATTCTGAGTTTACTCAGAGAACAAAGAAACTGTTAGGATCAGGCTTTTCTTCCAGTTAATCAGTCCAGGCTCTGAGTCTTATTTAAACTACAAAAATGATATAAAATGGTATAAAATGTTCCACAGGACAAAATAGTGACGGGCAAAGAATTACGAAGGGAAACTGACATGAAAACGGTCCCAGGGTCCAGAGGCAATTTCTTTAATTTTCCGAAAGAGTTTTTCATTGCCAAGGGAAATACCATGACAATAACTTTTTCCATTTTCCACCCCTTGTTTGGATTCCAGGGGCCATTATGGCCATCATGCCTCCCCCAGGATGAGCTCATCACCTGTAACCTCATCACTCTGCTGGTCAGCTGAATTTTTCACTCCCAACACCTTCTCAGCTCCCTCAGTTTCCTCTCTCCTATGTTTGGAGGGCTGGAGGGTACAGCAGTAAACCCCCAAAGCTTTCTTTTATTGGGGGCTCAGATCAGAACCCTCCAGGTGACTCTCCATTTTCTATCAGCAGCTCTGCTTGGTTTTGACTCTCTTAAACTGGACTTTCTGTTGTCCTCTCCCCCTGTTTGTTACCTTTTGTCTTCCTCCATTAATTTGTAACCTCCTTGAGGGTAGAGACTGTCTTTCTTTTTCTTTTTTGTATACTCAGCACCCTGCAGAAACTCATACCCACACACAGGCCTGCCAGGTGTAAGAGGTCATTCCTTCTTAGGTCAAGCAGAGCTAGGAATTGAATGACAATAATGTCACTGATTAATTTACCTTTTCCACATCTCCAAGGCCTTCAGTATCAAGCAGAACTAAGGTATGGTCAGGTTTGCTGGGGTGAGGGATGCACCACATCCAGATGCCCTTTGTGTGAGACTGCACGGTGGAGCCAAGGGAGAAGCCTGCAAGGGAAGGGGGAGACATGAGGGCCCAGTGGAGGCAGGAAGCCCAGAGGCTGCAACAGCCAAACTGCTAGGTCTGAAAGGGAGGAGATGGGAAGCTCCGCAGTGGGGAAAGAATAAGAACAAGGATCGTAGTTAGCATTTATCTAGCACATTATATCTGTGTTCTCTCCTTCTGCCTTCACAATAATGTTGTGAACTAGGTGTTTCTTTTATCTCCGTGTCACAGAAGAGGAAACAGACTGAGAGAAGTAAATTACTAGGCCTGGGTCACAAGCCAGGTAGCAGCTGAGGCAGCTTTCACACCCAGGGCTTCCTAGTTCCCAGTCCCACATTATCCAACATTAGAAGCTAAGGACAAAGGAATGTATGCATTCAGTTCGCCTAGAGCACAGCGAGATTAGACTTATGGGGTCAGATTTATGGTAAAGCACTGCAAGATTAGACTTATGGGGGTCAGATTTATGGTAAAGGTCAGTGAGAGCTTCAGGTGTGTCTGGAGACATCACCTTTCTTAGCAGTATCAGCCACACCCAAGGCTGCAAAATGTTTACACCAACTCTAGAAACCTGAGCTTAGAGAAAGAAGAGCAGCCCAGAGGAGAGCATCATGGGAGTGTTGGTAGAGAGCAAGGAAGGACACAGCACAACTGTGGGACCCTGAGCAAGTCACTAAATCTCTGGGTGCCCCTCCCCACTCAGCCCCCAGGAAATTTTCTAAGACCTGAAGTGTCAGGGAAAGAGCTGATCTACATGAGAAAGGAAAGTCTCTACTGTGAAGGGAACCACAGGCCAGTTATACACACACACACACACACACACACACATATATACACACATATACACACACACACTCAAACACACACACACATACACACAGCACAACAATGAGGTGATTCCTTTGAATCCAGCCAGCTTAGATTTCATTATGATTCAGCAACTTGTCGCCTAAAACTCTCCTTACACGAATTTGCAAAATATTTCTCCAAAGGAGTGATGAAATAAAAAGGAAACTGCCATTTATTAAATGCCTACTATTTACTAGGCACAGTGCTAAGCACTTCACAAATTTGTGAACTTCTCATTTGATCGTCACAACAATATTGAAACATAGATGTTATTGTTATACCCATTTTAAGGCTGAAGAAAATGAGGCAAACTGAGATCAAGTGACTTGTCCAGACTCAGATGGCTAGTCAATATCTCAGAACAGATTTGGTCTTAGGTCTTCCTGACTGCATGTAGCATTCTATCCAATTTAAAGGCTTGTCCAGGATGCCCATGGACCATTCAACTACACAAAGAGGTTACTTCTCCTTGATTCACTTATAACCCCACATGAAAATTATCTTGCACTTCACTATTTTCTATTACTTTATTTTGGTAAGTATTCGTTCAATGCTCTTTGTTTTTCTTAGTATTATTTGTTATGTTTTGAAACCTTGTTGTTTGAAGTCTACATTTCTACTCATTGGGGGGCCGATTTCACTTGAACATTTGCCAACAGCAAAGCAGGAATGAACCTAGGAGAGCCTTGTACACATTTTTGTTAGATTGATTGAAGTGTAAACAACCAGAGGCACCCAGCTATTGTTTGTCTGACCCCTTACAAAGGACTGCTGGGGCGGGAATGCCTACTCACTGCGTCAAAGAACCAGTGAAAGGTCTTTACATACATGATGAGACATTTTAGATGAATGTGAGTTACTGAGAGGGTTTTCAGGAAAGAAAACCATGCAATTGGTGCTGTAGGGAGATTCCTGACAGTCGGGAACTTTGGCAGATTTCCAGAGAGAAATCCAGGAATTGGAAAACCAGGTGGTATGGTCCTCAATCAAGGATTACATATGTATGTCTTAATTCATATGCAGAATCTTGGAACCCAACTTTTTCTTAATTCAGAATGAAATGAGTGGACTTCTCATCCCAGCTATCACCATCAACAACTGCTGACCAATTGCCACATTTGGACAAGTAAAGCCAGGATGCCTGTGAACAGCAGCATGTCCCAGAACGTTAGCCCCCCTGCCATTCTGACTCATGAGTCCAAAATCCAGGAATGCAATTGTCACCCTGTAAAGAACAGGCCCTCCATTCTTACTGCTACTAAGAAAACTACTGCCCCTCACAGTACTGGAAATACGATCTCAATGAATCTGTTAGGCAGACTGAGCAGAAGTTAAAACATGCCAGGAGGATCAAATCATCACCTCCATTTGGATCATCCCCTCCCCCCCAGACCTTGATGGAGATGTCTCAGATTCCTCAGATCCCAAAACACCTAGTAGGAGGAGCAGCCTCAGCCTCTAACCTCGATGAACAGGCTTCCTCCCAACCTGGCTCCGGCAGCCATTATCCTGGGGAACATTCCGTTTACAGAAAGGTTCAACCATTCCTACCAACATCACCACCAGTAGTCGAACAATTGTCGCTATTTGCAGCAAGTAAGTCTGAGAGCCCTGAATAAAACAGCATCCCCTACACCCTGGCCACCGGTTCTGAATCCAGCCCACCCCAGGCAGCCACGGTCCAGGGAACAACCCATTGGATTGGGCTACCGACTCGGCAGGTACTGAAGCCCTCATTTCTTCCCTCTAGGAAGGGAAAACCCACAAAATAATATTCTCCTCATCTAAATCCTTGGAACTGACCAATGGTTCTGCATGACTGGTTTTAATCAATGGAAAGGACAGGAATGAGGATGCATTACTCTCTGATTTCCTTGTGAACCCTTAGGACCAATGAACTTTTCCACATGACTTGAAGCTGAAACCTTCTCTGTGTGTTAACTCTTCATTAGAATATGAACTTCTAGAGAGATGGAGCTATCTTGATTTTCTCTTCCCATCATCAATGGTATTTAGTACTTACTAAATGCATTCATTCATTAAGAGGAAGAATAGGAGGTAAGAAGATTCTAACAATAAACTAGTTCATATTGTTCAGACTTGCTTTGCATAAAAGTATGTCATATCCAGATACATTTCAGTACATAAGCCACAGTATGCAGAAATGGTGCAGAAAGCCCTGACTACAGAGTAACAGGACCCGGGTTCAAATGTTGCCTCTACTATTCGCTACCTTTGTGACACAGGGCAAATCACCATGCTTCTCTGGAAGTGTGTATGGGGTATTCAGGGATGACATGCACCTCTGGTGGGAGGGCTTGCTGACACCTTTTCAGGGCTGCTCCTCCACCTTCGGCATCCTCCTCTCACCCTGTTCTCACCTGTGGCTCCAGAAAACTTTAGAATGTACAGCAGCCACACCCCAGAAAAACTGTCCCAGCAGACAGGTTAAACGAGATGAAGGGTGACTGAGGAGCCTCAATTCTGTCAGTAAGTTAAGGGGATGTCTTCTATAAGCTTGTGAGACTTCCCCAGGACAAATGGAGGAAAGAAAACAATCTGTTCCAATGGCCATGAAGGCAGCTGAAGTTGGCTCTGTGGCTCTTATAGCTTGGTCAGACATCAAAGACACCAAGGTCAGCCACTGCTTCCCAGGTCATTGCCAGTCATTCTGAATCTTGTCTCACCACTGGACACAGATGCCTCTGGAAGAGAGAGTGAGGCTGATGACTTAATGCAACTACCTCACTTAAGTCCAATGCATGCCCAAGTCAAGATTCACCACACGATATCATTGATCCTCTTCCAAATGAAAAATGAGACACTAACAACAGCCCTCGGGGGCTTAGTTTGCTCAGTTGTCAAAACAGATGGAGGTTGAATTAGATATCCTCTATTGTCCCTTCCAGCTCTGAGCTGATGATCCTGTGAGAAAGATCAGTATGGCGAAAATGTTTCAGTCTCGGGATCTGGCTGCTCTGATTAATCACAGGAGTAACTGACATCCACATTCTCAGACCAAGATAATACAAAGTAGAGGCAATAATCCACAGCAGACTCAGGACTAGCAGTAGGTAAGATAGACAGCCATTAGGAGACAAGCAGCCACAGGGCAGCTACCAGGGACAGGACACTTCAGTTTTTAAGGAAATGTAAACACTTTTAGTGCTAGAGCATTTGGGTCTCCACGTCATGAAGACATTTGTTGTGGGATAATTTAGTTCACAATTATTACAGTGTAAGATCTAAGCCTTTGGTGGACACTCTAGAACCTCAATCTCTCCTGCCTGGAATGCTCCCTCTCCTCATCTCTGCCTTTTCACTTCCCCATTTTCCTTCAATTCTCAGCTAAACTTAAGGGAGAAACTTTTCTGGATCCCTTCAATGCTAGTGCCTTTCTTTGAATGATTCTCTCCAATGTATCTTGTATAGATCTGATTTTTGTACAGTTGTTTCCATGTTGTCTCCCCCTTTAGACTGTGAGCTCCTTGAGAACAGGGATTGAATCTGCCTTTCTTTGTCTCCTCAGCACTTAGCAGAGTTTCTAGCACATAGTAGTCACTTAATAAATACTTGTTCACTTACTGGAAGGCAACAGAAAACCAGGGGCCAATTTTTAAACCTTCATTAGGTCTCAGACATTTCTTGTAGCAGCTCTAACCCTGTGGCAGAGTATGCTCCTCAATTAGACTCCTGGAGGCCAGGACTCGTCTTACCTGTGTTCTTTCCCGCCAGCCTGTTCATCAGGTAGGATTTTCCAGTACGGTACATGCCAACTATAGCTACCACCACCACTGGCTTGGTAATGGAAGTAAGAATCTGTAGGGCTTGCTGGTTTACCTTCAGCTCTTCATTCTTGTTTTCCACCAGACATATGGGGGCTTCCATGGGCACTGCTGATGCCATGGTCACCTGTAAATGCAGAGGAGCCCCTTAGATAGAAATCAAGAAGCAGAATTCACACAATCCTCAATTGAGACTGCCTTTGTGAGTCAGATAGTAGTAACAGCAGAAGAGAAGATGCTCTGCTCTTATGGAATTCTATTTTTAGGAACACAGAAGTGACAGATAATGATGATGATGATAATGGCCATGATAATAATTACTTTTATGTATTGCCTTCAGACTTACAAAATACTTTACAAATATTATCTTACCCTCATGAAAAACCTGGGAAGTAAGAACAATTATTATTTCCATTCTTACAGATGAGGAAACTGAGGCAGACTGTTTCTGGTTTTAAGCACGGGGCTTCCTGACTACTGGTCTAGCTCTCTGTTCACTGTACCACTGAGTTGCCTTGACCACCTCATCATTCTTGATCCCTACGGCTGTCACCTAGGGAAAATATTCCCAGTCTTTGAAAGTCCCACCCAAGTTTCTGCCTCATACAGAAATCATGTCCCTTTGCATTATGTTGGTTCAGTTCCACAGTGGCCATGGCCATGAGTTGGTGTGAGAGAGGGTATTATGGGACAGTGTCTAGGCAAATACTTTGAGATAAGTTTGTTTTTTTATTATTAGCGTCTAGTGCTAATCCCTTTTTATCGTTGCCTGAGTGACCTTGGGGTGATTTCTGTCCATCCCTCCCTTCCCCCACCCCACCATGAAGTTTGTGATTAGTGCTTCAATTTTTATTTCCTGACTCCTGCTTTTTCCTCTGAATCTCTGGACACCAAGGAGCTCTTTGGTTTGACTGTGGCATGGCACTGTCCTTAATCACTGACATCATTCCAAGTGTGTAGAATGTTGGTTTGGGAGTTAAGAAGACATAGCTTAAATACTGTCTCTGACTAACCTGGCTGTGTCACCATAAGTCATTTAACCTGCCAATGGTCCATGGATCTCTGTAAGGCTTTAAATTACAGAATAGTTGTATGTTCATATTAGTAGAGGGAGTTTCATCCCTAGGAGACTGTTACACCAAAGAAACCTTAGGTCTACACCAAAAGTATTCATTCATAGAAGGCACTCCTTTCCAGATAGAGAACAAAGACCCCAAATTCTATCCTCATCACAGGAATCCAGAACTAGCCCCTCAGTGGCTGCTCAGACAATGCCAGAGACTCTGACTACCCTCAGTCCCTCCAGGTGTGGGCTCTGGAAGGTGCAGCCAGACCACAGGCCCAGAGCCCCACTTCAACCCAACCCTTACAGAAGTAGACGAGCCATAAAGAATTTTACAATCCTTCCTTGGACCCAGGACATGAGGCCAGGAGTGTGGACAATTTCATTCTCTGCCTCCCAGGTTAACCAAGGATTCCTTCTTCCTGGTTTGTAGACGATTTCCCTGGGCTACTAGTCCAATGTAGATAGCTTGGGAATCTTTACTCCTGGCAAACCAGAGCTTGGAGCAAGGCAGCCTTCCCTGTGTCATACTTGTAGGGCAGGCTGCCCCCAATAATCAACCCTGACCTCATAAGATATAACGCCTATTAGATAATGTGGGGCAGGCAAGGATACTTTCCTCATTTCTCTTGCATTTGAGAAAGGCAACATCTGGACATTCTCGGTCAAGAGAGGATAAGGAAAAGTGACAAGATGCGCCATCCCCAAACATGGGACTTTTGAGGCCATGGGGCAAGTTGGCTATGGGGCTGGACCAGGAGTCAGGAGGAGCTGGGCTCCCATCCTGTCAGCCATGTGTCCCAGCTGAGTGACCATGGACTTAATGTCTCTGCACCTCAGCTTCCTCATCTGTGCAATGGGCACAATAGCAAAGTGCCTACTTCACTGGGTCGTTGTGTGGCTTAAATGAGATACTTTCTCTAAAGCACTTAGTGAACCTTACAAGATAATTTGGATGCCAGCCGGTGTTACTCTTCTTTGTGCTTTCCCTACTCATTCTCTTAAGGTTCAGCTTGGACTGCTCCTAACGAATTAGCTCAATCTCCTCTTTGCCTCCTGGATCACTGTCTTATTGTGGTCTAATGAGCACCGGCTGACAACAGATGATCCACTAGAGAAAGAAATGGTAAACTACTATAGTATCTTTGCCAAGAAAACTATATGGACACCTGGTCTATGGGGTCATGAAGAGCCGGACTTGAGTGAATGATTCAACAGGAACAATCACTCTTGCTCAACCAACAATTTCCCCATGTAGAATCCAGCCTTTGGTTGGAGCCAAGTCCTGACCATCCTCCCAGCATTCTCCTAGCACCTTGCTGAACAGCAGTGAGCCCACAGAGCCCAAGGG
>CM053626.1:304141545-304172737 GCA_028646595.1 Phalanger gymnotis | reverse complement strand
GTGTCCCAAACAGGCTTCATTATTCTTTCCCCCAAACCTACCCCTCTTCTGAATGCTTCTGCTTCTGTTGAGGATGGCCCCATCCTTCTACTCATTGGGGTTTTACCTCAGAGCCCTCAATGCCAAGTCTTGTTGACTTTTGCTATTTGCTGCATATAATACTCAATCTCCTTCTCTGTACCTTAATCCTGGCTTCCCTCCGTGGCTGGAATGCGCTACCTCTTTTCCTTTGCTCACAGAATCTCTTACATTCTCCAGGACTCAGTTCAATCTCTGCTTTCTAAATGAAGCTTTTCATGATTTCTCCAGCTGCTAGTGCCCTCCTTCCCCAAACAGCCTATATATATATATGTGTGTGTGTGTGTGTGTGTGTGCACGCGCATGTGTATATATATATACATATATACACACACATACATATATATATATACACACATATCCATACACATACATACATATGTATATATGTGTGTATATATCTATGTTACCTCCCTTGATCAAATGTAGGATACTGGAAGACAGACTTTTTCATTTTTGACCTTGGATCCCCAGCATTTGTTGAATTGTTGATTCATTTAATTTATTCGAGAAACACTTAGCGATCACCTATTTTGTGCTAGTCACTGCTCTAGGTACTTCAGGGGACACTGTGAAAAACAGGAGGTGGTTCCATTCCTCAAAGATCTTCCTGTTTCTTAGGAAAGATAAGACAAGTACCACAAAATGAATTAGAAAAGTTTCTCTGTGAAGTAGGAAGCTCACATAAACTTAGAGAGTAGAATTCTTCTGGGAATGGTGATCAGGAAATCTGTGGAAAAGGTGGAATTTTAGCTGGTCTCCAAATGAATAGGATTTTGCCTGGTGGAGATTGGGGTGGAGACATAAAGGATAGTGTGAGGAATGATAGAGACAAGAAATGATATGAGCAGTTCAGAAAGGCTGCAAAGGTAGGCTGGATCCGGAGTCTATTAACAGAGAGCATCAGGTTCAGGGCAAGTTACTGTCATGAGGGACCCAGACAAGAACCACCATAGCCAGGTCTGGAAGTTAAACCTGCATGACTGCTGGTGCTGCCTCCAACCTACTTGTAGGCTGGATTGGGTGGGGAGGAGGTAGAGTCCCAGTGTTTAAATTCTATGTTATTTCTTGAGGTTTTCTATCTTGTACGGTGTTCTAATCTTATGGATTCATATTTAATTATTTTGTATTTGTTTTCTGCATCTCTTTACAGCAGATGTTCTGCACTCTTTTTTCTCTAATATTTTGGACTCCTTTGGCAGTCAGGTGAAGCCTTGGAATCCCTTCTCAGAATGATATGTTGAAAGGCATAAAATAAAATACATAGGATTAGAAAGGAAACTAATTGTATTCAAATATAGTTGTCAAAATTTTTTTTAAAAGTTCACTAATTTCAGGTGAAAACTTCTACTTCATAGAATATCTTAGTTACTATATATCTACTTCAATTTCTTTTTTTCTGAACTTTATGGTTGCAGAAAGATTGTGGAAGACAACTCTGTGCTGTTTGAATGATCCTCCATAGAGGTAGTGGTGGTGCCTCATGTCAGGAAGACCTGACTTCAAATGCAGCCTCAAACACTTACTAGTTGTGTGACCCTGGGCAAGTCAGTTAATCTATGTGTGCCTCCTCAGTTTCTTCCACTGTAAAATAGCCTAATAATAACTCCTACCTCCCAGGGTGGGATTGAGGATCAAAAGAGATAAAGACAGTAAAGTGCTTAGCAGAATGTCTGGGCCTGTGTAAATACTTGTTCCCTTTCCTTGAAATATTTACTTTTAGAGTTAGTCTTTTGTTACCAAAAGATGGCTCTGATGATGAGAATGTCTTTCCTTGTAGGGAATAGATAAACTTTTTCTCTGCATTTCTCCTAGTTCTTGCCCTCTGGGTTCAGCGACCACCTGGCTATTTGTTGGTTAGGTTGTATAGGGAATCCTTTTCAGAGGCAGAGATGATGAGAGGCCTCTGACATTCCTTCCAATTCTAAAATTCTGTGATTCTGAGATATTTTAGAGGTGCCATTGTTAGTTATGAGTTAGGACTAGAGGACCTTTGGAGTCTCACCCAACTCTGTGCTTCTATGCTCCTGCTGTAATGTAAGAGGAGTCTTCTAAGGAGCAACTAAGGCAGAGCTGCCTGCAAGGAGGGAAGCTGTGCTTTGTTCCGTTATCTCACTCCAAAGGGAAGAATGAGGCCTTGTTCTTCAGGGCCAGGAAAACCTGAGTTCAAATCCTGCTTCAGACACATATTCTGTGTGACCCTGAGCAAGACAAGTGACCTCTCTCTGCCTTAGCTTCTTGCCTGTAAAATGGGAATGATAATGTTTCTAACCTCCCAGGGTGGTTTTGAGAGTCAAATGAGATAACATATGGTAAGTGCTTTACAAACCTTGAAGTAGCCATAGAAATGCTAGTTTATTATCATCATCATCATCATCATCACCACCACCATCACCTCTAAAGTACTGACCCCACATGAATGGATAATGTTCAGTGTGTGGGGGAGGGTTGTGTCACAGCCTTTCCTAATGCACTTACCTGACTTTTGCCCTGCCAGCTTGTTCATCAGGTAGGATTTGCCAGTGCGGTAGAGGCCCACAATAGCCACCACCACCACAGGCTGGGTCATTGTAGCAAGCACTTGCATTGCTTCTCGATTCACTGTCAGTTGCCCCTTACTGTTCTCAATTAGGCAGATTGGGGCTGGCATCCAGAGATCAGTGGCCATGTTGGAGGTGGTGCGGTATCTGAAAAAAAAATTGTTTGTTCTATTGGGGCCACTGAGAGCCTAAATGACCTGTCCATGTCATGTAGCTACCATGTGTTGATGAAGGCCTTCAATCCAGGCCTTCCTGACTCCAAGATTGGCTCTCTATCTGTGACCACCTCCTGCCTCCCCAGGCACAGTACACATTTCCAAGTACTCAGGCATGGCATAGCAGCCACAAGATCACCCTCCCATTACTTGCCTTCTTCCCAGAGTCTATGATAGCAGCCTCTTCAGAATTTTGCTGCCTTTCTCAAAAGAAACACCCAAACATTTGGGAGTAAACAGCCTTCAGCTCTTCAAATGCATAATTCAGTCTTTAAGAGAAAGCAGTGACAGTGTTCTCTGTATTTGTGTCACTCTGAATTATTTGGCTCATAAATTCAATTTTAACCCCTTTTTTTCAAATGACAAGAATTTATTTTCTTTCCCTTCCCTTTCTACCAACTGACAAAAAGAAAAAAAAATGCATCATCAAGCAAAACAAATTTCCATATTGCCTATGTCCCAAAATGTTGTCTAATTATGCATATTTGGTCCATCACCTCTGTGTCAGGATATGAGTAGTATGCTTTGTTATTCGTCCCCTGGAATCAGGGCTAATTGTGTTAATCAAAGTTCTTGAGTCTTTTAAAAGTTTTCATTTTTATAATCTTGTTCTTATAAATTGGCCTCCTGATTTCCCTTACTTCTCTCTGCATCATTTGATAAAAGACATTCTCTGAAACCATCATTTCTTGTACCACAGCATTATTTCATTATACTCAGAGACCATAAATTCTTCAACTGTTCCCAACTGAAGGACACTCCCTTAAGTTTCCAGTTCTTTGTCATTACAAAAGAGTTGCCACATACATATAGGTCCTTTTCCTCTTGCTTGATTTCTTTGGGCTATAAGGCTAGTAGTGGTATCGCTGGGTCAAATGGTATGCAGTTTAATAACTTTTGGGGCATAATTCCAAATTGTTTTTCAGAATGCCTGGTTCTATTCACAGCTCCCCCAACAGTGCTTTAATAGACTATTTTCCTGTAGCCACTCCGATACTTGTCATTTTACTCTTTTGTCAGCTTTCCCAATCTGATATTTGAGAGCCAGAACCTGAGAACTGCTTTGATTTTCATTTCTCTGATTATTAGTGATTTGGAGCATTTTTTCATTTGGTTGTTGTTAGCTTGGATTTCATCCCTCCAGAACTTTGTTTATATCCTTTGACCATTTTTCAGTTGGAGAGTGGCTCTCATTTTTATAAATTTGAATTAGTTCCTTATATGTCTTAGAAAGGAGGCTTTTATTGGAGAAACTTGGCATAGGGATGCTGAGCTCCCTAAGAGGAGTGAACTGGAAAACGGGGTCAGGTCAAATTTTCTGGGCTGATCGACGGGGAGACTCAGCTTGTGAATGGCCACTTCACTTCCAGCCTAGGCAAGCTAGGGAGACTCAGCCTCAAAAGAAAAGAAGGAAAAGAAAAAAGAGAAAGACTCTCTGTACTAGCGTAAGGATACCTGCTCTGCCACTGAGGATGAGAAGCCTGAGCATTTGTAAGCGAGAGCAGATCCCTGAGGAAATGCCCCATGCTTCTCTGTACTCACCACAGTCATTTTTTACAGCACATTATCATGTGTGGGTCACAGTTTGTTTAGTTATTTCTCAATTAAGGGATGTCCAATTTGTTTCCAATCCTTTGCTAGTACATACGTGCTGCATCTTAAAATTTATAAACTGCCTTCAATGTATTATTTTGTTTGAACCTCAACTCCTTCCCCCTACCCCCGAAAAGGTACTACACAATTATTATCCCTCTTTTCCGGGTAAGAGTTGGCAAGGACCCTAGGGGCAGCCACCTACCATTACAGGACAAGAATTCCCACTGTAACATAGCTGACAAATGTTCATCTGGTCTCAGCCCGAAGACCTCAAAGGAGGAGGACACCCTATATCTCCACGAAGCCCATTCTCCTTTTGGACCGGTTTGTTAGAAAGCTATTCCTGACATCAAGCCAAAAATTTTCTTCTTGTAACTTATGTCCATTATTCTTACTTGTGCCTTCTGGAGCAAAATGAACAAGTGTTATCTGTCTTCCTCATGGACAGCCCCTCAGGCTATTGAATACATCCAGAAGAGGGCTACAGCCACCTCAGAATGGCTTGTCACAACTGTTAGATTTTCATTGTGAGCATTTATGTCTCAGAATCAGGGTTCAATTTATTGTTTTGCTTATTGTCTAGACTTAAGAAAGTGATGAAGAAAAATGTTAATAATGCACATTAAACTTAAAAACTATGTGGTACACACAGTTTCCCCCCCTTGGAGAGCCTGTTGTTAAATGTTTACCACTGAGAATACCACTGAGACAGCTGCCCTAAGTCTTCTCTTCCCCAAGCTAAACATCCCCATTTCCTTCAACCAGTCCTTATAGAGTATGGCCTCCAGGTTCCTAGTTTCCCTTGTTTGGTTGTGTTCTAGTTTTTATTTAAGGTCTTCCTAAACTATGCCAACTAGAATAGAAAAAAATACTCTGTATGTTCTGTGACCAAGGTTGTTAAGTAAAAGTGTTTGTACAGGACTACCTAACTCTATTTTGTTACATCAATCTTGAAAATGGCTTTGGGGAACAAATTTTAGGGTAACCAGTAGGTTACTAGTTCCAAGCATGCACAGGGGTGACAGAACATAATGAAAAGCTACCCTTCTTCTCCATTGAAGTAAAGTCTCTATGGACTGCTTTTGCTCATTAAAATTAGACTGGACTTTAAAGTGCCTTTGGTATTGGTTTACAAACACTAGTTTGTGTGTAGTTGAGAGATGGTCACATCATGGTTTTTTAAAAGGATAGAAATATAGTGGGATGATTAATCAAGCAATTGTCCATGTGACATCTGCCCCATGTGGGAGAAGCCTACTTTAATGCCCTACTCTTAACCTCATCTTGCTACTAATAAAGAAGAAAAGGCCTTGTTTATTTGCCGGAGACCATTGGGCAAATACCTGAATACCCTCTGGAGTCAATCAGTCTTTAAAGAGTGAAAATAATTCAGTCCCACAATTAAATGTTCTCTGCCCCAAAGATGGCAGAGAAAAGAGAGGAAGTTACCTGAGCTCTCCCCAGTTTCCCTTGGAAACAACATTAAATCAAGCACCTAAAAAAAATTCTGGAGTGAAAGAATATACAAAGAGACAGAGTGGAACAATTTTCTCAGCCAAAGAGAACTTAGAAGGACTTCAGGAAAAGGTCTGTCTCAGTTGGGCAAAAGGAGAGCAGAGCCCAGTGCAGGCTTTGTCTGGGCAAGCCAGAATGAGGCTCTTAGTCACAGCACAGATCAGTACCTGAGGCCCTGTGCTACTGGTTCAACAGGCCAGTGGTACGGGAGGTCAGCTGCAAGGTCTTGAGCCCCAGTACAGCAGGCAAACTGCCAACCCTGAAACCCAGGATACAACAGGTGTGACTAGGCTAGACCACCGTAGTGCAGTGGGAAAGCCACCAGCCCTAGAGATCCCCTTGTGTAGAAAGCCAAAGACTAAGTCCCTGACTTCCAGTGAAAGAAGCTTGAGACAGTGCCCCCTGTGCCCCAGGAACAGAGCTCAACTTTTAAAAATGAGCAAAAACCAAAAAAGAGCCCTGACAATAAAAAGCTGCTATGCCAACAGGAAAGATCTAAACACAAACTCAGAAGAGGACAACAATGTCAAAATGTCTATATTCAAAGCCTCAGAGGGGAATATGACTTGGTCTGATGCCCAAAAGTCCTCTTGGAACACCTCAAAAAGAGTTTTAAAAATCAAGTAAGAGAGGCAGAAGAAAAATTGGGAAAAGAAATGAGAGTTAGGTAAGAGAATTATGAAAAAGAGTCAACAGCTTCAAAAAGAAAGCATAATATTTGACTGAAGAAAACAACTCCTTTAAAAGTAGAATTGGCAAAATGGAAAAGGAGATACAAAAGCTCACTGAAGATAATAATTCCTTAAAAATTAGAATTCAGCAAGTGGAAGCTAATGACTCTATGAGACATCAAAGATCAGTTAAACAAAATCAAAAGAATGAAAAAATAGAAGAAAATGTAAAACATCTCATTGGAAAAACAACTGATCTGGAAAATAGATCCAGGAAAGATAATTTAAGAATTGTTAGACTTCCTGAAAGCCATGATCAACAAAAGAGCCTATATCAGAAATTATCAAGGAAAAGTGTCCTGATATCCTGGAACCAGAAGGGAAAATAGTCATTGAAAGAATCCACCAATCACTTCCTGAAAGGGCTCTCAAAAAGAAAACTGCAAGGAATACTGTAGCCAAATTCCAGAACTATCAGGTCAAGGAGAAAGTACTGCAAGCATCCAGAAGGAAACAATTTATATATCAAGGAGCCACAGTCAGGATTAGACAGGACTTAGCAGCTTCTACATTAAAGGATCTGAGAGCTTGGAATAAGATATTCATGAAGGCAGAGGAGCTTCGATTACAACAAAGAATCAACTACCCAGTGAAATTGAGCAAAATCTTCCAGGGTAAAAAATGTACATTCAAATTTCCTAATGAAAGACCAGAGCTGAACAGAAAATTTGATCTTCAAATACAAGACTGAAGAGAAGCATAAAAAGGTAAATAGGAAAGGAAAAAAAAAACCATGGTATTTAATGAGAGCAAACTA
The DNA here is from genome assembly GCA_028646595.1 of Phalanger gymnotis. Taxonomy (NCBI): domain Eukaryota; kingdom Metazoa; phylum Chordata; class Mammalia; order Diprotodontia; family Phalangeridae; genus Phalanger; species Phalanger gymnotis. The sequence goes on along the minus strand of CM053626.1, from coordinate 304,165,305 downwards.
TTTATGTCCCTACATGGGAAGATGATACTTGTAACTCTTAAGAACTGTATCTCTAATTGGGCAGTTAAATAGATTATACTTAGACACAGTGTATGTGTATAAGTTGACAAGGAGTGAAAAAAATGTTGTATTGAAAAAAGAGGAAATGGGGAGCCAGAATAGGGTAAATTATATCACATGGAGGGGCATAAAAGACCTATTACAACAGAAGGAAAGAAAGGAGGGGCATGAGGATTATTTGAAACTCACTCTAATCAGATTTGGCTCAAAGAGGGAATAACATACACACTCAGGTTGAGAAATTTGTCTTACCCTATAGGGAAGTAGGAGGAGGAAGGTAAAAGAAAAATGGGGGAACTGGTAAAAGAGAGGGCAGATTGAGGGAGGTGGTGATCAGAAGGAAAATACTGGTGAGGAGGGACAGGGTGAGAGGAGAGAGAGAGAAAAGTATAAACAGGGGAAAAATAGGATGGCGGGAAATACACAGTTAACAATTATAACTGTGAATGGGTGAACTTTCCCATAAAATGGAAGTGGATAGCAGAGTAGATTAAAACCAGAATCCTGCAATATGTTGTTTACAAGAAACACATCTGAAGCAGAGAGACACACACAGAATAAAGGTAAAGGACTGGAGCAGAATATATTATGCTTCAACTGCAGTTTAAAAAGCAGGGCTAGCAATCCTGATCTCAGACAAAGCAAAAGCTAAAATAGATGCAATTAAAAGAGACAAGGAAGGAAACCACATTGTACTAAAAGGTACCATAGACAATGAAATAATATCAATATTAAACACATATGCACCAAGTGGCATAGCATCCAAATTCTTAAGAGAAATTAAATGAGTTACAGGAAGAAATAGACAGCAAAACTATACTAGTTGGGGACATCAACATCCTCTCTCCGAACTAGATAAATCTAACCACAAAATGAACAAGAAAGAAATTAAGGAGGTGAATAAAATTTTAGAAAAGTTAAATATGGTTGACCTCTGGAGAAAATTGAAAGGGGATAGAAAGGAACATACTGTTTTCTCAGTGGTACATGACACCAACACAAAAATTGACCATGTTATTAGGCCATAAAAACCTAACAATTGATCTCAGAAAGGCAGAACTAATAAATATATCCTTTTCAGATCATGATGCAATAAAATTACATGTAATAAAGGGCCATGGAAAGATAGACAAAAAATTAATTGGAAACTAAATAATCTAATCCTAAGGAATGAGTAGGTCAAACAACAAATCATTAAAACAATAAATAACTTCAAGGAGAATGACAAAAATGAGACAACATACCAAAACTTCTGGGATGCAGCCAAAGCAGTACTTAGGTGAAACTTTATATCTCTAAAGACTTACATGAATAAAAAAAAAAGCAGGTCAGTGAATTGGGCATGCAAATTAAAAAAGCTAGAAAAGGAACCAATTAAAAACCCCATTTAAACACCAAATTAGAAATTCTGAAAATCAAAGGAGAGATCAATAGAGTTCAAAATAAACAAACTATTGCAATAATAAAAACTAAGAGCTTATGAAAAAAACCAATAAAATAGATAAACATTTGGTTAATTTCACTTAAAAAAAGAAAGAAGGAAAACAAATTACCAGTATCAAAAATGAAAAGGGTGAATTCACCACCAATGAAGAGGAAATTAAAATAATAATGAGGACCTATTTTGCCCAACTGTGTACCAATAAATCTGACAATCTAACAGAAATAGATGAATATTTACAAAAATACAAATTGCCCAGATTAACAGAAGAGGAAATAAAATTTTTAAATCACTTCATTTTAGAAAAAGAAATTGAACAAGCCATGAACTCCCTAAGAAAAAATATCCAGGGCCAAATGCATTTACAAGTGAATTCTACCAAAGATTTAAAGAACAATTAATTCCAATAATATATAAATTATTTGGAAAAAATAGGTGAAGAAGGAATTCTACTAAATTTTTTTATGATATATATAGTGCTATATAGTGCTGGTCCCTAAATCAGGAAGAGCCAAAACAGAGAAAGAAAATTATAGACCAATTTCCCTAATGAATATTGATACAAAAATTTTAAATTAAATATTGTCACAGAGATTATAGTAATTTATAATGAGGATAATACACTATGACCAAGTGGGATTTATACCATGAATTCAGGGCTGGTCCAATATTAGGAAAACTATTAGTATAATTAACCATATCAATAAGAAAACCAACAGACATAATATGATTATCTCAATAGATGCAGAAAAAGCTTTTGACAAAGTACAATATCTGTTTATATTAAAAACACAAGAAAGCATAGGAATAAAAGAGCTTTCTGTAAAATGATAAGTAATATCCCTCTAAAGCCATTAGCGAGCATTATTTGTAATGGAGATAAGCTAGAAGTATTTCCAATAATATCAGGGGTGAAACAAGGATACCCATTATCACCACTATTATTCAGTATTGTACTAGAAATGTTAGCTTTAGCAATAACAGTAGAAAAAGAAATTGGAGGAATTAGAATGGGCAATTGTAACAGCAAGGCAATACACACAACATCAATGATACTCATGAATATTCTATGTAGTTCTGTATCACAAAGTATGAGAGACTCTCCATAAAGAAGGTGAAAGAAGTATAACATTTATTCAGACACCAGAAAACCATATTCCATAGCCAAATGTTCAGCCAGTCAACTCACTTTATCATAACAGCAAGGAACTTAAAATACCATATCACAGCCTGTAACCTTACCCTCCCAAAACCTCTCCAACCACTTACGGGGGTCTTCCCAAAGACAAACTCACAGTACAGCTAAGTGAATGATAAATCATTATAGAAGATCTTCCATATTATAGTGTAAGCCTGGCTTTTCTTCCTTCCCCCATCCCCCAGCTCCTGCAACATTTTTAGACTTTCTGGCTTGGAATAAAGAATCAGACATTCCTCTCCAACTGATAAACCTTAAGAATGGGCCTCTCAGACATTCCTCTCTGGCTAATTGGCCCAAAACAGAAAAGTTGAATACACTCCTACTAAGAGACAGATAGACCTTGAACAAAGGACAGGAACAGAGGACAGCAGTTCTGAAACTGCTTCTTGAGGACCTAGCCAATTCTCCAAAACAAAATGATTGACAAGATCTTCCCCTCCCAAGGGGAGTGGCTACCCCTTCTGGAGGGGAACATCCAGGACAGTTAGCAGTAAACCCTCCTTGTTCAGGAAGCTATAAAAGTCCCCACATGGACCAAGCTAGTGGGATGTCACTCATAGAAAAGAAGCTTCCTGGGATCAGTTTCCCTCTCGGGCCTTCTCTCGGGCCTTGATTGAGCTGGGCTGTGTAAACTGGGACCCCCCCTCAGCTTTGAGAAGATCAAGTGCTGGAGTTTCCCCAAGAGGTGATGAATCTATGTTGTTTGTGTCTTTGTCTTTGTCCTGTTAACTGTGTTGGTTAGGAATTGTTGATTATTGTGGGCATGGGTTTGATAGGATATTTTCCCTGTCTTTCAATAAAAACCTTATTCTTTGGGAGTGTGCTTTATTGCCAGCTCAAATCCAAATCCAAACCTAACTTAGCTTAATCAAACACTAAGTCAGCCTACTCAGTTCTAACAATCATGAGAATGGCCATTAGCAGCCATTAGTAGCCACAACATCTTTCTCACTCAGCATGTCCTCTGACATAACTTTCTTTTCCTGTCAGGAAGCTCCTCCCACCACATATGTCTTAGGCTTCCTGTGATGTAAGCCGGTCACATGGCCTATTAATGGGTGGTAAAGATATTCAAATCTGAATTGCTCCTACAGCAATGAGGAAACCAAGCTATCACTCTTTGCAGATGAAATGATGATGTACTTAGAAAATCCTAGAGAATGAACTAAAAAACTACTTGAAATAATTAACAACTTTAGGAAAGTCATAGGATATAAAATAAACCCATGTAAATTATCAGCATTTCTGTACATTACTAACAAAGCCCGGCCGCAAGAGATAGAGAATTTCCATTTAAAATAACTGTAGACAATATAAAATATTTGGGAGTCTACTTCCTAAGACTATATGAACACAATTTCCAAACACTTTTCATACAGATAGAGTCATATCTAAACAACTGGAAAAATATCAATTGTTCAGGATAGGCTGAGCTAATATAATAAAAATGTCAATTTTACCTAAATTAATTTATTTACTGCTATACCAAATACACTATCAAAAATTATTTTATTGAGCTAGAAAAAACAACAAAATTCATCTGGAAGAACAAAAGGTCAAGAATATCAAAGCACTTAATGAAAAAATGCAAAAGAACCGGCTGTATCAGATCTAGAACTATATTACCAAGCAGCAATCATCAAAACTATTTGGTACTGGCTAAGAAATAGAGTGGTAGATCAGTGGAATAAGTTAGGTACACAGGACACAGTAGTAAATGACTACAGTAATCTACTGTTTGATAAACCCAAAGACTCCAGCTTTTGAAATAAGAATTATTTGACAAAAACTGCTGGGAAAACTAGAAAATAATATGGCAGAAACTAGGCATAGACCAACATCTCACACCAGTAGCCAAGATAAGCTCAAAATGGGTTCTTGATTTAGACATGAAAGGTGATACCATAAGCAAATTAGGAAAGCATGGAATAGTTTACTCGTCAGATCTACAAAGAAGGGAAGAATTCATGAACAAAAAAGAGATAGAGAACATTATGAAAGGCAAAATGGATAATTTTGATTACATTAAATTAAAAGATTTTGCACAAACAAAACCAATGCAGCTAAGATTAGAAGGAAAACAGAAAACTGGGAAACAATTTTTATAGCCAGTGTTTCTGATAAAGGCATCATTTCTCAAATATGTTAGAGAACTGAGTCAACCTTATAAGAATATGTCATTCCCCAATTGATAAATGGTCAAAGGATATGAACAGGCAGTTGCCAGATGAAGAAATTAAAGTTGTCTATAGTCACATAAAAATGCTCTAAATCGCTATTGATTAGAGAAATGCAAATTAATATAACTCTGAGGTACCACCTCACACCTGTCACATTGGCTTATATGACAGAAAAGGAAAACAATAGATGTTGGAGAGGATGTGAGAAAACTGGAACACTAATGCATTGTTGGTGGAATTGTGAACTGATCCAACCATTCTAGAGAGTAAATTGGGACTATGCCCAAAGGGCTATAAAACTGTGCATACCCTTTGATCCAGCAATATGACTACTTGGTCTGTATCCTAAAGAGATCATAAAAATCAGAAAAGGATCTACATGTACAAAAATATTTATAGCATCTCTTTTTGTTGTATGTGAAGTCTGAGCCCAGTGTTCAAAGATTGAGGCAGTAAAGGGGAGAGTGTAGTCCTGAAACATTGGGGATAGGTGAGAACTGTTTGTATTTCCGTTTCTTCCATGTTTTTGATATAGATGTTTCTGTCAATGCCAATTTTAATTTTTTAAATTAATTTATTTTTAGTTTTCAACATTCACTTTCATAAGATTTTGAGTTCCAAATTTTCTACCCTCCCTTCCCACCCTGCCTCCCCAAGACAGCATGCAATCTGATATAGGCTCTACATATACATTCATAATAAGCATATTTTCACATTAGTCATGTTGTAAAGAAGAACTGGAAGTAATGGGAGGAACTATGAGAAGAAGAAACAAACAAACAGAACAAATAGTATGCTTTGATTAGCATTCAGACTCCATAGTTCTTTCTCTGGATGTGGATAGCATTTTCCATCATGAGTCATTTACATTGCTGAGAAGAGCTAAGTCTACCAAAGTTAGTCATCGCACAATGTTGCTGTTACGGTGTACGATGTTCTTCTGGTTCTGCTCACTTCACTCAGCATTAGTTCATGTAAGTCTTTCTAGGTTTTTTTGAAGTCTGCCTGCTCTTTATTTCTTATAGAACAATAGTATTCCATTACATCCGTTTACCACAACTTGTTCAGCCATTCCCCAATTGATGGTTATCCCCTCAATTTCCAATTCTTTGCCATCACAAAAAGAGCTGTAATAAATATTTTTGTAATGTGGGTCCTTTTCCCTTTATTATGATCTCTTTGGGATACAGCCCTAGAAGTGGTATTGCTAGGTCAAAGGGTATGCACAGTTTTATAGCCCTTTGGGCATAGTTCCAATTATTCTCCAGAATGGTTGGATCAGTTCACAACTCCCACAAATGCATTAATGTGCCAATTTTCCCACATCTTATCCAACATTTATCATTTTCCTTCTCTGTAAAATTAGCCAATCAGATAAGTGTGAGGTGGTACCTCAGAGTTACATTAATTTGCATTTCTCTAATCAATAGTGATTTAGAGCATTTTTATATGACTATAGACAGCTTTAATTTCTTTATCTGAAATCTGCCCATTCATATCCTTTGACCATTTATCAATTGGGGAATGACATATATTCTTATAAGATTAATTCAGTTCTCTATGTGTCTGAGAAATGAGGCTTTTATCAGAAACACTGGCTGTAAAAATTGTTTCCCAGCTTTCTGCTTTCCTTCTAATCTTGGTTGCACTGGGTTTGTTTGTGCAAAACTTTTCAATTTAATATAATCAAAATTATCCATATTGCATTTCATAATGTTCTCTTTCTGTTGTTTGGTCATAAATTCTTCTTTTCTCCGTAAATCTGACAGGTAAACTATTTGTTGCTTTCCTAGTTTGCTTATAGTATCAGCCTTTATATCTAAATCATGTGCCCATTTTGACCTTATCTTGGTTTACAATGTAAGATATTGGTCTATGCCTAGTTTCTGCCATACTATTTTCCAGTTATCCCAGCAGTTTTTGTTAAATAGTTAAATATCCCAGAAGCTGGAGTCTTTGGGTTTATCAAACATTAGATTACTGTAGTCATTTACTACTGTGTCTTCTGTACCTAACTTATTCCACTGACCTACCACTCTATTTTTAGTCAGTACAAAGTAGTTTTGTTGATTGCTGCTTTATAATACAATTTAAGATCTGGTATGGCTAGGCCACCTTCCCTTGCATTTCTTTTCATTAATTCCTTTGATATTCTGGGCCTTTTGTTTTTCCAGATGAATTTTGCTGTTATTTCTTCTGTACTGTAGACATCATAAAATTTTGGGAATCTACCTGCCCAGAGAAACCAAGGAATTATAGAAACACAATTGCAAACACTTTTTACACAAATAAAGTCAGATCTAAATAATTGGAAAAATATTAGTTGCTCATGGGTAGGCCAAGCTAATATAATAAAAATGACAATTCTACCTAAATTAATTTGCTTATTCAGTGCCATACCAATCAAACTACCAAAAAAACTTTATAGAGCTTGAAAAAATAGTAACAAGGCCAATTTTAAAAATGGGTTAGATGGAATTGGAGTACTAGTGGCTAGCAGTTGAGGGACCACATCAGAATGGCTCAGGGGACCCCTAGAATCATGATGGGGATTACAGCTGATCTTGTTCTGGGAGGGTGAGGTTACATTTTTTGGAAAAGCTTTATAAAAAGAGGGGAAAAAAGCAATTCCACAAAACCAACGAATGAGAGGACCATATATGACAGCTGTGAAACATTCCCCCCATATCCAATGTCTCTTCTCCCTGCCTCCTCTAATCTTCTCCAGGGCCAAGCTTGGCTCATCCATCTTCTCCCTCCTTCTGACCTAAGGTTCCCAAAGAAGGAGGAGAGACTCTGTAAAGATGATAAGAAAACAGCTTTAGAAGAGAAAATACAGAGAAGTTCTTAGTGGCTCTTACTTACTTCCAAGTGTATTCTCTTGTGTTCCCAATGATCTGGTCTTTCCTTGGTTTTTTGTTATCCTTCTTTAATTACTCTACCCTTTTCACTGCCGTGTCAGCTCTGATATTTCTGACTCTGCTGCTCCTAAGGCCTGGGGATTTCCAGCCTTCTGTAAGACATCTGATGATTTAAAAATCCTAAACAAAAACTTCAACCATCAATAAGAACCAAACAACTTCAAGGAAGTAGGGCAAACTGAAAGTAAAGGAAAAGTTCTTTATTGCATAACTCAGTCACTCAGTAACTCAGAGAAGCTACAAAAGGAACTGCCTGATTTCAATGCTAAAAGAGAATTGCTTGGTGGCAACTTTAAGCTCATTCTCAATAATTTGCAGTAACAGATGGGAGCTGAATTATCCAGAAGATTCCTGCGACCCCTTCCCATCCTGTTTTTCATGTTAAAGAAGGATCTCTAGAGAACTCACAGATTTTATTTCTGTAATATGGACCTTCTCCATCCTAGTTGAATTAGAATTAAACAAAGAGAGTTAGTGACTTGAATGTAGTGAAAATAGATAATGTCCCCTGTTTTCATTTTCTGGAAGCAGTGTCTCATCGATGGTGGCAGTGAGTCTGCTTAATTCCCAGTGATCATTGAGAAGCCTTAAAGATTTGTCATTCCTTAATACAATGTTCAATGTGTATACTAGAATGCTATAGCATAGAACACTCAAAGGTCAATGTCACAATGTCACAGATTTAAAACTGGAAGAGACCTTAGAGGTCATCTACTCCAACCTCCTTCTCCCCCTCCCCCTACCACTCCCATACTTTACAAATGAGAAACCTGATTTCTCATAAAGGTTAAATGACTCACCTAGGGTTTTACAGGTATTAAGTGGCAGAGTTGGGACTGGAACCCAGGTCCTCTCTAACTCCAAATCTAGTATTATTTCCATCGTTCTTCTGCTGCCAGGGTCCCAGAGATCCATAACAGACTGTGGGAGTTTCCTTTTACTTATTACTTCCTGCATTTTCTTATATTATACTGTTGATTTTTGAGGGGTGTCTTTTGTAGCCTGCAACTTCACTGAAACTATTGATTGTCTCAATTAATATTTTTGCAGATTCTCTTGGATTTTCCATACCATATATTATCAACAAATACAGATAGTTGTATCTCCTCTTTACCTATCTATATGTCTTCATTTCTTTTTCTTGTTTTATTGCAGTTGCTATCATTTCTAGAATTCTATCAAATAAAATAAAAAAAATATTTTTTCTTTGTTAGTTCCTTCATAGTTAGTTCAATTTATTTTCCTGAGGTTGAGTTAATCAAAATTTCTTTTTGTTCTTCTGATAGTTTGGATATTTTATGTTTTTGAAAGATCCTATTTCTTTTGCACTCTCAGGTTTGGCAGCATATAACTGTGCATAATATGTTCTGATTATTCTTTTTATTTCTTCTTTTTTCTTATGATTTTACCTTGCTTATTTACTATTTTATTGATTTGGTTTTCCACCCTCTTATTTTTAATTAGATTAACTACAAGTTTATCAATTTTATTAGTCTTTTCAAGGAACTAGTTTTTATTTTTATTTTTCATTATTTTTTTTTTCAAATTGCTTATTGTATAATTTAAAAGATCTTTTTTGTTTTTATATTAGGTTCGTTTATTTGTTGGCTTTCTGATTTTTAAAATGCAGATTCAATTCATTAATCATTTCTTTTTTATTTTTTAATGTATATTTATGGGGAAGTGTTTTTTTTTTCCTCCAGAGGAATACATTGATTATATCCCCAAAGTGTTGGTATGTTGTTTCATCATTATCACTTTATTTCAACAATTATTGTTTCTATGACTTGCTCTTTGATGCATCCATTATTTAGGATCTCATTGTTAAGTCTCTATCTTGGTCTTTTTTCTTTTGCTTGTAGTCTTGAACCAATGATTATTTTTGTTGCATTATGTTTTGTTTTGTTTTTTTGGGAGGGGGGAAGGCAAGGCAATTGGGGTTGACTTACCCAAGGTCACACAGCTAGTAAGGGTGTCAAGTATCTGAAGCTGGATTTGAATTCAGGTCCTCCTGACTCCAGGACAGGTGCTCTATTCACTGTGCCACCTAGCTGCCCCCATGTTGCATAATGTTTTGCAAAACATAGATTTACTATTTCTGTCTTCTTATATCAACATCCTTGTGCCTTAAAACAGTCAATTTTTGTAAAAGTTCCATGTGGTGTTGAGAGAGATGTATATTGTTTTGTAGTCTGCAGCACCAATGTGATATTCACAGTGCCTGTGGTAGCTATGAATATATCAGCATAGTTCTGAATCACAAAATGTGATAGACTTTCTACATGGAAAACAGAACCAAAACATTTATTCAAACACCAGAAAGCCAAATCCATCACAGCAACAAAGAAATCTATACACAGTAGCAATGCAGGCGGCACTGCCATCCCCAAGCCTTCCCTTTGTTAGGGCCTTCCTACGAAGGAACACTCTCAAGCAAAAACACTAAGGCTCCCTTAAGCAAAATGCCCTTCTCTCATTCACATCTAGCTGCTTTGCTCCTCTGCTTCCTCTGTCTTTCCCAGCTTTGACTGCTCTGACCAACTTCCTCTCAGCTCTGCTCCACCCATCCTGCTCCACCCTTCCTGCTCCACCCCTTTCTGTTCCACCCTTCAGCAAGCTCCTCCCACCACAGGCTTCATGTGACTCAAACTCCTGTGACTTAGGCTTCCATGTGACTTAAGCAGGTCACTTGGGCTTATTAATAGATGGGAAAGATCTTCCCCTTAAGCAAGAAATACATTAACAAAACACAATCCCATCTAAAAGATGTCATAAATCTTTTAATGCTAGTTTATTCAGATATTTGTTCAGTTCCATATTTTCCTCTTTGTTCATCTTTCTGTTAGACATATCCAAAATACAGAGAGACATTGAAGTTTTCCATCACTATTGTGTTACTATGTCTTATAGTTCAGTTCATTTTTCCTTTATGAATCTGGATGCTAAGGTTTTTGGAATATGTAAATTTATTACTAATATTGGTTTGTTACCTGTGGTTCTTTTCAGCATAATGTAATTTCCTGGTTAATCCCTTTTTATTTTTTGAATGTTTGTTTTTATCTTGTCAAATAGCATGATTGTAACTCTTGCTTTTTTGGATTCACTTGATGTACAGTAATTTTTTTTGCCTATCCTGTCATTTTTACTTTGTGCATATCTTTATTTTTTAACTATTTTTTTAAAATAAGCAACAGATTGTAGGGGCTTATTTTCATATCAAATCTGTCACTTTTCCCCTTTTATCGAATTGTTTAATCCATTCATGTTTAAAATTATGAGTTAGTCTTATATTTTCATCCCCTTGTCTCCAACACTGTTTCCTTAACTATTATTTTCCCCCTCTTCTGCTGTGTACAATTACTTTAGCTTAAACTTTTTCAAGGTGGTCCTATTCCCAATGGCTTTCTTCCATTTATTCTTGATCCCCCTTCCCTTTGGAGCCTTGGTCATTCCTTTTTCTTTCCTGCTTTTATCTGGTTATTTAATTCTTCATCTCTTTTCTCCTCTTGGTCAAGTAGATTCATCCTCCTTTTCTTCCCCTTCATTTTTCAGTCACGTCCAACTCTTCATGATCTCATTTGGAGTTTTCTTGGGAAAGATCTTGGAGTTGGTTTGCCATTTCCTTCTTCTTCTTCTCATTTTACAGATGAGGAAACTGAAGCAAACAGGGTGGAATGACTTACAGCTAGTATCTGAGGCCAGATTTTAATACAGGAAGATGTGTCTTCCTGTTTCCACTCTATCCATGGTGCCACCTAGCTGCCCCTTCAACTAATCATGTTCATGAGTTTTAAAATTTTTATTTTTTTGTGCCTCTTTCCACAGAGGGTTTCTTGCATTCATTGCCTTCATTATCCATCCTCTTTTTCTATCTGTTCTAGACCCACCTTCTCTCTAGTCCTCCTTTATGCTCTGCATTCCTCATGGAGTCAAAACTTCTGCATTATCTATTATAGGCTCTTCTCTCTAAGCAGTTTCTTCCATTGCCTTGTAGAGTTTGTATTATAAATTCCCTTAACCTATATCCATGCCCTCCTTTTTGCTCTTGGAGTTCTATCTCCCCACCTCTTCAGACAAGACAAGTGATCTCTTAAAGCACCAGATCCCTGCAAGATACCCAATATGAGCTCATCTCTCTTGAAAGAACATTGTCATCCATAGGCCTATAGCAACATTCATCGGTGGAACTCCATCCCACCACCACCACAAGATTTTCCTCTTTTACAACCTCCTTTCGATCCTTTCCCCTCCTCATCCCCATCCCTTGTGGGTGAGTCTCTTCTCTCTCTGATAGGCCACAGGGATCATCTTCCCCTCATTGCTAGCTCTTGTTTTGACCCAATTACATTATACTTTCCCCTCTGTCCTTCTCTTCTCCTTCCTCTCATGTACCTCCCCACTTTGATGAGTCAGTCCCATAAGAACACTGATTCCACTGTAGGTGGGATGTTGCCAGTTTCTGTTCATAATGTTCCAACCTTACCTCTCCACCATTAATTCCACCTGACTTCTGCCTTCACCCATGTCTCTTTGTGTGTATTTTGAATATCTCTCACTGGTCTCTCTGTTGTCACTCTGTTGCTATTCTTTGTTGCTGCATTCATTTATTTCTCTTGTGTTTCCCTCATCTGAGGTATTCAAGAAATAAATAATCTCTTCAGGTCTAGTTTCCTTTATAACAGTGTTCACAATTTATTTTCATCGAACGTACATCTTTTTCATTCATGTTTAAGCTCAACTTTTCAGGGTAGGTCACCCTGGGCTGCATTCTGAATTCCACTGTCCTTCAGAAAAATTCCATTCCCTCCTGAGTTTTCTGATGAGTATAGGATAGTCTTGTGTTATCTGAATTTCCTTTCCTTTGTATTTGAAGATCATTTTCCTGGTCACTTTCAGAATATGTTGTTTCTGAATTGAATTTTAAAATTTAACCACTATGTGTCTTGGAGTTTGCAGCCTTGGCTTTTTTTTTTTATGGAGGTAATCTATGCATTCTTTATTTGATATTTCCTTTTCTGTCTTCAGAAGTTCTGGACAATTCCTTTGTATTACTTCTTCCATTATAGTGTTCAGGTTTGTTGTCTTATATTTTTCTAGGAGACCTATGATCCTTCTGTCTTCAAGATCAATATGTTTGGCTATAATATTTTCATTTAATGTTACTGTTTTTTTCCTTTCTTCTTCTATATTATCCTTTATTTCTGTACACATACATTCCCAGTCAGTTTTCCTTTTTTGTTCCTTTGGTGATACTTGCTACTGAAGATTGAAATTTTCCAGTCTGCTGATTATTTCTGCTGTGCAGGCCATAGATTATACTCCCCTTACTCTCATTTCTCTTTTAAACTACTCAGGAACAGTGTGTTATAATTCCATATTCTCTCCAAATTCAACAGGGCCCTCTGTCATATGAAGTATTGTCATTTTTCTTTTGTTTTGCAGTATCAATTTGTAGATGCTAGAACTCATTTATTAGTTCCGGACAGAATATTTCATTCTGCTGTCACCATTTTCCCTGTTGATTTATCTGCTTATGTTCAAGCTCTTTGATTTATTTTCTTCCTGAGATAGTTGGCAATTTCAATCTTTTTCCCCTCTTATTTTCTCTAATTGCTCCTTTCTGGCTCTCTCTTCTCTCATGGTAGTTTTCTTGTGAGCTAAATCCCAAAGTGTCTCAGCCTCCTCCCATGTTAGGCAGCTCACAGTTTACCAGCCTAGATTTCTGTCCCAAGTGACTTTTGGGAGGGACAGAACTGGCCTAAGTTGGATGCTAAGTTCTTTCCTTCAGGTTTAGTGTAGGGCTGCACAGCCCTCCTTTCATTCACCCTCTGACATCCAGTGTCCTGTCCCATTCCCGCTGTTCCTCAGTTCTCTGGCCCAGTGGTTCAGAGTGCTGCTGTGATGGTGCTATTGTAGCACAGTAGAGTTGATTTTCTGTCTTGTAGAGTCTGAATCTCTGAGGTTCTTGGAGGAGGGAGAGGAGTTGAGGTGTGGCATTGAACTTTATTTTCCTTCCAAACATGTGTACTGCCTCATTCCTTCTGTTCTACTTTTCTTCCAGAATCTTTTGCAGCATAGAGGTCCAACAGACTAGCACAGCCTGGAGTCTGGATCTCCTTGGCACTGGAAAGATAGAAGGGAGACTGGGTTGCATTTTGTTGCAATCTGTGGGTTAATCAGCTAGTATAGCCTTGCTGCTGGAGAGGTGGTGGGCAGTGGGGGAGGGATGCTGAGTGAGCTCAAGGTAGGTGTCAATTCATGGAGGTGTTTTTAAGCCTTATTTTTTTTTTTAAATTCCTGGTTTCTTAAATCTGGGATACATTTGAAGTTGCTTTATCATCAGCATATAATTTCTGTTTTGGAGAGTTTTGAGAAATTGTGAGGGCCAGAGAAAATGCCTCTCTGGAATCTTATTCATCATGTGACCACAAAAGCAGTTCTTAGGAATGTTTCAACAATCTGGCTAGCAGCTTCTGTGGGGGGTCCAGATCCACCCACAGCCAGCACCCAGAAAGCTGCCAGCATGGCGAAAAAACACAGGTTCTTTTGATCTGCCTTAACAAGGAGAGCAAGATTAAGGGGTTGGCAAGCTTACTTTAATTCAGCACACAAATATCATTCACTTAGTTCAGGGGAAAAAGCCAGCACCCTGAACTTCAGAGCAAAATACAAGCAAATTACAAACTTCAACAGACAGACCTTGTCTGATTCAAATCCCAATGCATAGTTACCAGAGTTACCATAGTTACCAGAGCCAAAGTCTCAGCATCCGGGTTTACAAGCTGGAGGGCTCCTTAGCTACAGCTGCCTGGAGTCTCTTCATCAACACCATCTCAAGAGCCCTTAAACAAATTACAAACAGACAGACCCAATACAATTCATAGTTACCAACATCTAGGTTCAGCCCTGGGAGCTCAGAACAAGGGCTGGCCCAGAGTCACGTGCCACCACTGCTGAGGCACTCACCTAGGAAGCTAAGGCCAACCCCTGGCTTTTATATTTTTGTCAGCCTTAGAGGTGAGTCACACATGTGACTCACCCACATGACCTAAAATTGTCACAAAGAGGGGGACTTAAACCCACATGATCTAAGATTCTCTGCTGTCTCTGACATTTGCATGTCTGGGACAAAACTAGGCCCTCCCTGGAGTTAGCCCCACCTTGGGCCCCACCTCAGTCATCAATCCATACCCACATAGGTTCCACACCTAATAGGGGTTTGGGCCTGGGGCTTAGCATTACTCGAAGCAAACAAAAGCCAAACTCTTCAAGGGCACTAAGTGCTAAGGAGCCCATTTTTCTTACCAACACGAGGAACGAGTTTATATCTCTAAATACTTTCATCAGTTTAAGAGAGAAAATCAATCAATGAATTGGGAACAAAACTTAAAAAAAAAAACTTGAACAAGAAAAATTGAAAATCCCTAATTAAACATCAAAACAGAAATTCTCAAAATTAAAGAAAAAAATAGTGAAATTGAAAGCAAAAAAAAAAAGAAAAACCAGTGAATTGACAAAGTTTTGTTGTTGTTTGTTGTTCAGTTGTTTTTCAGTTGTGTCTGTTTCTTCATGATCCCATTTGGAGTTTTCTTGGCAGAGATATGCAAATGTTTTGCCATTTCCCTCTTCAGCTCACTTTATAGCTGAGGAAACTGAGGCAAACGGGGTTAAATGACTTGCCCAGGGTCACACAGCTATTAGGTGTCTGAGGCCAGATTTGAACTCAGGAGGATTCATCTTCCTGAGTCCAAACCAGCACTCTATCCACTACGCTACCTACTACCCCAAATAGAACTAGAAACTGATTTAAAAAAAAAAACAAAACCAAAACCCTAATGAAATATATACAGTTAGCTAATCTGATGAAAAGAGAGAGAGAAAAAAAGTTCTATAAAAAGTGAAAAAGGAAATCTCTCAACAATTCTAGAAGAGAAAATAGAAATTGTAAGTAAAAATTTTGCTCAGTTATAGCTAACAAAACTGAAAACTTAGAAGAAATAGATGGATAATTAAAAAAATATAAAATACCATGATTAAAAAAAGAACAAAGAAACTATTTATATAACCTATGATCAGAAGAAGAAATTACCAAAGAAATAAAAATCTAGGACCAGCTTTATTTACAAATGAATTCTATAAAAAATTTTAAAAATGCTTAATTTCAATACTATATAAGCTGTTTTCAAAAATAAGAAAGCACTTCTCTAATCTCTTTGTATTTTACAAATATTATCTTGATACCTAAATTAAGAGGAGAGAAAGCAGAGAAAAAAAAAACTACATACCAATATCCCTAATAAGTAGTGACACAAACATTTTAAATACAATATTATTAAGTAGGCTGCAACAAGAACTTAGAAAAATTATATGTTATAACCATAGTGTATTTATATCAAGAATGCAGAGTTTTTTCATCACAATGAAGATTATTAGTATAATAAATCATGTTGATAATATGAACATCAAACCATATAATTATTGATTCTGAAAGGTTTTTGACAAAATAAAACAGCTATTTTTATTAAGACCTCTAGAAATAGTAGGAATAAATGAACCTTTCTTTAATAGAGTAAATACTATATAATGAAATCTTAGTACAAACATTTTATAGTTAGAAACCTTGCTAGTAAGATCAGGGGTCAAGCATGGGTTCCCAGTAGCTTTACCCTTCTTTGACAAAGGCAAAGCAGTAAGATCCAAAAAAGAAGTTAAGAGAATAAGTATAGGCAAATAGGTAACAAAATAATCACTTTTTTTGCAGATGATTTTACTTTCAAACAGAAGATGAACTTCGCTAGGATACAGAGATTAACTCTATACTGTATAGACTATAGATGTTATATCTAAAGAATTTAACTTGGAAGAGTCATCCATATTTATGATGACAGAACTGCATTTAGAGCAATGAATATGTGAAGCATCCCAATAGATTTTTTTTAATGCATTTAACATCAATAACTTTATTAAATAACAAAAGGAAATCCCTTTGGCAGTGATCTGGAGATAGAGTAAGATTTAAGGAATCAAAATCAAATAGAAAGTTAATGTGGATTTGAGAATTGGTGTAGTGATTCCAGTGATTCCAGAAATCATTTGGGAACTATGCTCCCCAATTTTTTTTTCAGTTGTACATATGCTTTGAGCCAGCTATACCACTCCTAGGCCTATATACCAAAGAGATCACAGAAAGAGGAAGTATTCCTGGAGTACTGAGGATCTCAGGGGTTGGCTGGGGACCAGCAAGCTTCCAGTGCTCCCAAAGTGATCTGATTCAGAGCGAAGTCTCTTTACTATCTGCTTCCTTCACTGTTATCCTTCCCCCACCCTGCTTTCCCCTTATGAAGTCTATAAGTTCCATACCTTCCTGACCTGGCTTTGCATCTCTGAAAGACCAGATTGCTGTTGGATTCTAGCCTTATCAGCCCACCAGAAAACTCTGTTGGTTCGAAGTAGCAGAACTATAGGTTCTCAATTGGGCTAGGATTCCTGCCTTGGTTCTGCTGCAGGCTGGGCTAGAGGTTGAAAGTGAGTCTCTGCTCTGAACTTGGATCCAAGGCACGCCTTTGCTGCTGTGGGCTTCTGAACTTCCTCCTTCTCCATTAACTTCCCAATGCCTCTACTCCCATGCACAGTTTCCTTTCTCAGCCGCCATGAATCCGTGGCCCAGAACTTGGTATTAGGCAACAAAGCTGCCATTTTGTACCTGTCCCCATTAGAGTTCCCAGGTATTGGGCTGCCCCATATGCATCTCAGACTTCTTTTGCCTTGGGTGCTGGAGTGCCCCATTCCCAGTGTTCACAGACCTTCCGTGTCAGGGGTGGGGAGCCTTTGGCATTATATGGGACAGAATTTTCAAATAATAGGAGAGACATCTTTGGGAGAAGCAAAGCGAATTTATTTTACAAACCTTGCAAGATTTGGGTATCACCTACATTAGAGAAACCTAGTGGGGGAGGTGGGGTGAAAGGAAAAGCTGCTCTGATTTATACTCTTAACGAAAAGATCCCTGCCCACCTCTATCCTTTCTCACCATTGGCTGGGAGGCAGGCTTACAATCTAGGCACGAAAAACTAGAGCTCAACTTCTGGGGTGGCATCCAAAAGTCTAGGAGAAGAAATGAGGAGAGGGGAGGGGGTCAATTCCTTCGGCCTCATTCAGTGCAGGTAACAGTGACCCTTTCCTTACTTGGTCCTGAGACAGGAGGAAGGGAAGGGCCCCTATTGCTTCAGGCCCTGACTTTCTAGAAGTTAGCTTAGTCACTACAAGGTTAAATTTTAAGCCTCTCCTACTCCCTCAGACATTCCCTATTTGAGAATTTGAGATTTGAGATTTGAGAGAGAATTTGAGAAGAGTGTAACCCCTGTATTTTTACCCTGTGAAGTCTTCACAATTATCTTTCCCATTCAGCCCTAAGGCCACATGTGACCTTCTAGGTCCTTAAGTGGGCTCTTTTGACTAAATCCATATTTTACAGAACAAATCCTTTTATTTTTATTAATACATTTTTGTTTGTCTTTTATATTTTTATTTTATTTGATTATAGCTAAGTGTTAATGTGGCCTTCCAGCATGAAAAGGTTCCCTATCCCTGCCCCATGGTTATCTAGGCTGGTCAAATGACTCACTGTGATTTTTTTTTTCTGAATTTTCCCATAAGTATTAGGTCTGGTGCATTATTTAGATATGTTTGGAGGAGTCTGTGGAGGGGGCTTATTTCTTTGCTTCCTATCACTGGACCACCTTGGCTCTGCCTCTGACCTTAGGAGTTTTCCATCTTACCCAAAGCTAAAACCTTCTGTTCCCATTGTTTCCCCCATTAGAATGTGAGCTCCTTAAGATCAGGGACTGTCTTGGTTTTCTGCTTGCATCCCCAATGCTTAGCACATAGTAAGCACTTAATAATGCTTCACTCATTCAAAGACTACAGAGAGCACAAGAGTGATGAAGCTCGAGAAAGGGCCACTGGATTTGTTGATTAAGAGGTCATTGGCAACTTTGGAGAGAACAGTTTCAGTTCAATGATGAGGCCAGAAGCCAGAATGTAGAGAGTTAAGAAGAGAGTGAGAGGAAAGGAAGTGGAGGCATTGCTGGAAGAAGGCCTTCTCAGATCTTGTGCAGCACAGAGCCCTGCCTCCATGGTGCTGTCTGTCGACTTGTCTGGCTGTGTCTCGGGGCTTCTCAGGAAGCTTCTGTAGCCTAGAATGCTGCCCCACATTGTGTGCCTCTCAAGGCTTGAGCAAACCTGGAGCCAGGATCCCCATGGCACTGGAAAGAGGGAAGGGGAAATAGATGTGGGGTTGTATTTTGAGGTGAGATCCTGGGTTGGTTCCTGGGGCTGGCTAGAGCAGCCTCACTGGCAGCCTAGAGGGCCATGGGGAGGGGGACTAAGGGAGCTCAGGGTAGGTGCTAGTTCATGGATTTTTGTTGTGTTTGTTTTTACCTTTTGGAGGATTTACCTTTTTTTGGTCACAGACCATGGAGAGAGTGGAAGTTGCTTTGTTTTTGATGCATAGTTTCTGTTTTGGAGCACTTTCAGAGGTTGTGGAGATCAGAGACAATGGCCAGTCCTCTCTCGGGTTTGTCATCTGACCTCATAATTTCCTTTAAGACCTGGTTGATTAAGAATGTTTTCCTGTCCACAGTTGTGAAAAATATAACCTTCGATTCACCATGAATTCTTTCATGGCATCATTTTAAAATATATTTAGATCATCGATCCATTTGGAAATAATTGTAGTATATAGAATGGATACAGACTTGTCTCCATTCATCACCAAATTGTTATTCACTTTTCACAATAGATTTTGTTGAGTAACAAATTCTTTTCCCATTGTTTTCCCCCCTTTTTATATAGATTCATCATTCAGAGACCTCAGAGGTCATCTAGTCCAAATCTCCCAGTTAGAAGATAAAGAAACAGAGCAGCTAGGCGACTCTTGTAAAGTCACAGAGATAGCTGATGGCAGAGCCCAGACTCGGCTTCAGGTCCTCTGGGTCCAAACCCAGCACTCCTTCCATTGCTGACCCTCATCTGGTGGACTGTCAATCCTAAAGTCACCTGGGGAGCACAGTGGGGGAGGGTCCTGGCCTTGTAGTGTAGAAGAACTGGTTTCACTTCAGTGTTACCAGCTTTGTGACCCTGGGACCAGTCACTTTCTTTCAGCTTGGGTTTTCTCCTCTGTGAAATGGGTTTAATAAGACCACCTACCTCCCAGGCTTCTTGTGAGGACCAAATGATAGAACCCATGTCCTGCATTTTGTAAACCTTCAAGTGCTATATAAATGCTAGCTCTTATCATAGCAATAATTATCATACCACTGATATGTATTTCTTCCTAAATCTTTTTTAATCTATTCCAATTATTTACTTGTATAATTTTTAAAGCAGCCATGTAGCCTAATGATTGTCTATAGTCCTTGACTTGGAAACAGGAACACCTGAGTTCAAATTCTGCTTCAGACACTCAGGCAATCTTCTGGGGGCCTATCCATTCTCTACCATCAGGCTTCTCAAGACAGGCTAGATTTTATTGTAAGGAACAAAGTTTCCCCCTTTCCTTGTCTGTTTTAAATTTTATTTAAAAATTACTCAGAATATTGACTCTTCTAGACAATATCACATCTTCTAGAGGCAATCAAGGATAAATATTTATTGGGCACCTGGTGTGTGCACAGGTTTGCGACATCCAGTATAGTCCCTGTGTACAATTAGGTTACAGCTTACAAGGTGTGCGCCCCAGGGGGCCAGTGATTTAAGCTTCCTCTGTCTTACTTTCCTCATCTGTAAAACAGGGATAATCAGAAAGGATGTTATGAGGATCAAATGAGATAATCACATAAAATGCTTTGCAATCACATATAAATGTTGGCTACAATGAAGATGAAGGCATATATTTGAGATCTGGAGGGGCCCTTTTTTCCTTCTTCACTTTATTCAGGCTCATGAGGCCTGGCCCCACATGATGCTTCTTAATACTGTCCCCAGCTGAGCATTTGTCAGCTCTCTTTGTCAGAGGACTCACAACTTGTGGTCACCCACAGCTGTCTTGTTAGAAAACCAGGCAAGGTGCTTGAAATTCCTTCTGGCGGTGATCAGTCTTTTTGCCTCTGGACCACACTTCCAAACACTCCCTTAACCTTTGGCATCCTCACCAGAATGCCAGCCCGCTGCCCCTCCCCCCTCAGTTCCCTCCTAGAAAAAGACTTTGTGAATTCAAGAAAGGACAATTTATAACTAACTGAACATCTGTAAGCTCTGAGTCAGATCAAAATGGAAGCTGATTTGATTCTAGGAAATCAGCCCATTGCTGTGCTTTCTTTGTGGTGTATGTGCATGCTGTGAGGTCCTTTATAAAAAAAGTGGAGAGGCTGAATAATTATCCTCTACATGGAGAAGTTAACTATTGTTTATTTAGGTTAAACTTCAAAAGACTGATGTGAGTCGAGTTTTTAATTGTCAAGAAATTGCTTTTAATCTGGAAATATCTCTGACATGGAAGCCCCTTCTCCCATTTGCATGTTCTTTCCAGAGTCCCCTTTCTTAACAGTATCAGCCATACCCGAGGCTGCTAAACTTACCTAGAAACCTGAGCTGAGAGAAGAGCAGCATGGGAGTGTTGGCACAGAGCAAGGAAGAACACAGGACAGCTATGGGACCGTGGGCAAGTTACTGAATCTCCGGTGCCCCTCCCCCACCCAGCCCCCAGGAAACTTTCTAAGACCCGAAGTGACAGAGAAAGAGCTGATCTACATGAAAAAGGAAAGTCTCTACTCAGCAGGAACCACAGGCCAGTTACACACACACACACACACACACGCACACACACACATGCATGCACACACACACACACACACACACAAACACACACAGAGCACAGAAATGAGGTGATTTCCTAGAATCAAGGCAGTTTCAGTTTCATTCTGGAAACAGGCATTTATTAAATGCCGGCAAGCCAACATCAAGTGACTTGCTCAGAATCACACAGTGAGTCAGTGTCTATGTCCACAAGGTGTTTACACACTCCATGAGACATTCTGGAGGGGTGTGAGATATTGGAAGAGTTTTCTGCAAAGAAAACAGTGCATCTGGGGCTCTAAGAGCACTTCCTGATAGTAGGGATCTTTGTCAGATTCCCAGAGAGAAATTCAGGAAGAAGAAAGCAGGCTGGTGTGACTGATGATTTATAATTAACTTATAATATCCTGTTATAATTATATAATTTCCCTGTTATAATTTCCCAGGATTATACATTTCTATTGGGCAGGGGGAGGGCAGTGTGGAGGCTTATGGAAGGTTAGGCCAGGAGGAACCTGGCAATGATTATCTTCTTGTTACCTAGGTTGATAAAGTGGTAAGTTGAGGCCCTTCTTGCACTGAAAATGTTTAGTGTTAAATGAGGGCAGCCTGACTTGATGTATTGTGAAAGCTCCTGGTCCTTGGTGGGGCTCCCTTGATAAGGAGGCTAGCTTGACCATCCAGTAACCTGGAATGCTTTCTCTTTTCATGGGGAACCTTGGTAGAAATGGAGTCCCACCAGAGGGATACCAATTTGGCATGAAATGGAGATATATTACTAAATAGGGTACACCACATGTTTCCAAATAGATCAGTGATTTGAACTGTTTTAAAAACTGTACCATAAAAGAATTAATAGTGGATGGAAGGCTATATTTTCATAGTTGTCAACAGAAGAAAAGTTCCTTATCAACAATGTCTTAAAAGAAATTATGAGGTTAAATATAAAAACAAATAAAAAACAAAATAAAAATAGAAAAGTAATTCAACCAAAGTCAAGAGAATGATTAATAAGATTTTTCAGGGTTCAAAACCAGTCTGTTTAGACCCAGAGTTGTGGTCCTGGATCAAGGTTTACCTGTATGTCTTTTAAAAAAATTTTCTTTTACAATTTTTAATTTTTAGTTTACAACACTCAGTTCCACAAGTTTCTGAGTTCCAAATGTTCTCTCCCTCCTTCTCCTCCTCCCTTCCCTCAAGATGGCATGTAATCTGATATAGGTTCTACATACATATACCTTCCCATTAAACTTATTTACATAGTAAGTTGTAAAGAAGAATTATAACCAATGGAATGGATCATGACAAAGAAACAAAACCAAAAGAGAAGGAAAAAAAAATGGAGAGCAAATAGTTTGCCTCAATCTGCATTCAGACTCCATAATTCTTTTTTTTTTTTTTGGATGGGGGAAGGAAGGGCAGTTGGGGTTAAGTGACTTGCCCAAGGTCACACAGCAAGTAAGTGTGTCAAGTGTCTGAGGCTGGATTTGAACTTAGGTCCTCCTGACTTCGGGGCCAAAGTTCTACTCACTATGTCACCTAGCTGCCCCAAAGGCTCTGTAATTCTTTATATGGTTGCCTAAAGCTTTTTCCATCATGAGTCTTTTGGAACCATCTTTGAACCTTGCATTGGAGGGAAGAGCCAAGTCCGTCA
Organism: Phalanger gymnotis; assembly: GCA_028646595.1. Classification (NCBI taxonomy): domain Eukaryota; kingdom Metazoa; phylum Chordata; class Mammalia; order Diprotodontia; family Phalangeridae; genus Phalanger; species Phalanger gymnotis. The sequence goes on along the minus strand of CM053626.1, from coordinate 304,142,054 downwards.
AAGTTAGTCCTTACAGATACCATGTGTCTGTAATCCTGTATAATGTTCTCCTGGTTCTGCTCCCCTCACTCAGCAGCAGTTCATAGAAGTCTTTCCAGGTTATTATGAAGTCCATCTGCTTCCTCATTTTTTATAGCACAATAGTATTTCATTACATTCATATACCACAACTTGTTCAGCCATTCTGCAATTGATGGGCATCCCCTTGATTTCCAATTCTTTGCCACCACAAAAAGAGCTGCTATAAATATTTTTGTACTTATTGGTCTATTTCCCACTTGTGTGATCTCTTTGGGATACAGCCCTAGAAGTGATATTGCTGGGTCAAAGTGTTAGAGTCCGTTTGCTGGCAAATGGAAAGAGACCAGAGGATTAGGCAATCCCCTAGAGCTCTTTATTACTGGTATACCAGGGACTCCATCCTAGTGATGAAGACCCCGACTCCAGGTTTAAGGCAGAATTTATAGGGTACAGAAACAAAGAGGTAATTAGGGTACAGAAACGAAGAG
>CM053626.1:304123944-304141045 GCA_028646595.1 Phalanger gymnotis | reverse complement strand
GGAACTTGATGATAATTATTCATTAGTTTTTCTTTTTCTTTCCTGTAGAGCTTGTAACCCCCTGGCACAGAGAAGGTGCCTTGAGGAATGGCTTCCATCAGGGTCTTTGAGAGGTAGTCAAGCTTAGTTTGACAATATTTGATTGATTCCTCCTCATTTTGATGTATAAAATCATCCTTCTTGGATTCCAAGATTTTCTGCCAGTGAGATGGAGAGAAAGACAATCAGGGAAAAGGAAGCAACATAAAAGTAATGATAATAACAGATAACGATTGACGTAATGCCTCAAAGGCTATGAAAGTGCCCTAGTTCCTTGTAGAGGGAGAGAGATTCTAAAGAAACTGTTGAGAGAAGGTCTACCTGCATTTGTTTTCCTGGAAAGATGGATAGCGTGGTAGAATAAAACTTAAAATTCTGACCTGAGAGCTGAGAGGGCTCTGGTTTTAAATCTGTTATTCCCTATCTAGGTCACCATGAACAAGTCACCCATCCTCTTTGGGGACCAAAGCCTTCACTCTCCTAATGATCCTCTGTGTCTCTGTCAGTGCTGAAAGTCTACAATAATGATTCTCCTTTTGGTGTGCACCAAGTGAGTGCTACCAGGCTGAGTAAGACTGGGCAGACGTTTGGACTGGCAGGAGATGCTCCTAGATGGAATCCAAGGGTGCTGGGGGTGGGAAGGTGTGTAGAGATGGGTGAGTCTGTGAGCTTCAGAAAACTGCAGTGTGCACTGAGGGACCATGATGCCATCTATTCAGCAAATATGTGTGTGGGTTGGTATTTTGTCTTCTAAGAATTAGCTGATTTCAGTGTGTCACAAAGAGGTAGCATCTTTTCATGGCAAGTGAGATTTAGGCCTTCATGCTTCTTGTTCTCTAGAGAAATCAGGATGTTCTCTCATGAACTGGGAATACAGGTTCCAAGGTCAAAACAATTGGAAAGAGCCTGACTAGTCTCTAGGCTTCACTCAGAAAAGAGAAGTAAGCAGAGGAGTATAAATAACTGAGAGGACATACCACCAGTTCCTCCTGGAACTTGTGTGTGTCATCCTTGAAAGAATGCTTCATGAAAATTGAGATAGCTTCTTTCTCACAGTCTGTATGTAGGCTTAGCAGGTCCTGGAGGGTTTCTGTGGGGAACACCACCTTTAGGACCATCTGTTCTACATAATGCTCGGTAGCTTTTTGCACAGCAGCTGAGTTCTCAGTCTGAGCCAAGGCCAATACTGCATTCTCCAGGCAGGGAATATCTCCACTAGAGATTGTCCTCACATAGGTCTCCAGCAGCTTTCCCAATCCTGACAGACAAGATGAAATGGAAGATGAGGCAGAGAGCAACCTTATTTCAATTTGGTTCAAGTGTTAATTATCTAGTTAGTAGAACCCATACCTGGCCAAGGATCTCTTTGACAGTAATCTTAGCAAGTCACTTCTGATCACAGCTGGATAATTTTGACTTAAGGGGAGAGCATGATGACTGAAGGCAAGTTTTTCTATGTTTTAACAATTTAAATGGTTAGGAAGTCTCAATTATCGATTACGCCTAAATATACCTCTTAGTGAATTCTACCCATTTCTGCTAATTTCTGGGGTCAAGGAGAAGGCTTCTTCCATAGGTCTACTGTTGTGTGATTTTCAGTCCTCTCACTGGTTTTAGTTGTCATTTTCTGGAAATGTTTGACCTTGTCTATGTGTTTCCTGAATTGAGGTCCCTAGAACTGAACACAGAATACTAGATGTGGCCTAACTGGATCCAAATAATTGGCTCATTCTTGGCAATGAAGGCATTGAGTAATTTTGCTTTTGTTCTTTCTTTTTGCAGATCTTTTCCCCCAAGAACTATTTTGTATTTCTATTTCCCCTCTCCTCTAGGTAAGTTGATTTTTATACCCAAATGGAAAACTTTGCATTTATTCTTATTAGGTTCCACCATTCTTTAGAATTATTGTTTTATTCTTTCGAGATAACATTGTATCTCATTCTTTCATTCAATGTATTAGTTGTTCTTCTGAGCTCTATGCCATCTGCACATTGGATCACCATTCCCATTGTATCATATTTCACTTTGTCAACATTATTGAAAATGTTCTAAAAGCTTGGGGCATGGCGTTATAGACTGCCCTTCAATTTGACCTCAAGTTATTATGGGCTATTTTGGGGGTCAGTCATTTAATATGTTCTGAATCTACCTAACAGTATTACCATCTCTTTTATATCTCTATCTTGTTCATAATCATGGCATGACACACTGTTAAATATTCTGTTGAAGTCTCAGTTAAGTTGTCACTATTTCTCTGACTTACATCAATCCAGTTACAGTATCAAACAGGAAAATCTGCTTAATCTGCGGGATTGTAGTGACCACTGCTTCTCTTTCCTACTGCTTACAAACCATCCCCTTCATAATGTGCTCTAGAATATTATCAGGAATAGAAGTCAGTCACTGGGCTATGCTTTGCTAAATCCACTTACTTTGCCTCTGGAGAATTAAGGCAATTGCCTTTCTCTACACCTGGAGTTCCTCTCTGATTCAATTCAATCTAATTTAATCTCCATCAAAGATCACTGACATTGTCTCTGACTGCATATTCCCAGGCATTTTTAAACTGAAAGCTAGGGGAACAAGAACAATGAAAACCAAGTCCATAAGGACGTTAAAACAAAAATCTTACAATACCTGTACACGTACAAAGAAACAAAACATGTATCCAATCCCAATCAAGTATGTAGTAGAGAAAATAAAACTCACGAATCCCATTGACTATGATGCCCCCACTAAGGGTCTTGGGTTTTGCGGTGGAAAAGATGTAAGAGCAGAAGTTGTCTGACTGATCCTTGAATGCAGGCTCCAGCTGGCTTTCTTGGGCATCTTCAAGATGGGCTAAGAGTGACTTATCATTTGTTGGACGGTCAAATATGAAACACTTCCTCTTTGGAAAGAATTTTCTGATGCACTCTCGTGGAAGGTTGGCCATTTGAGCTTTGGGATGGTCACCTGAGAGATAGAGAAACAGAGATCATGGTAAGGGACAGGCCTGGGACAATAGAGTGATGAAGATGCTGGAGACTGGTAATTGCTGTATTCAAGTCTTCATGTATCCATCCAATCCTAATTTTGAATGATAGACATAGAGTTTTAAAAACTGAACTGATTTAGGGAGAGATTATTAGAAATCAAACATTTTCTTGTAAGGATAATATATTGTGATAGGAAACATATAAAAACATGTAGAAAAAATGAATTTTCCCCAAATCTGAATGGAACCTCTCACAAATTCATAGTTGAGATATGATTAGATAGAACTTGGCAAATTAATGGAGTAATAATAAATAAGATAGAAAGAGAATTGAGGCTCCCTAAAATGAAAAAGGCCCAAGAGCTGAAGGCTATAATAAAGGGAAATGCTCCTTGTGTGAAAATAATAATTCCATCATTCCAAAAAGAATTAGCCATTGAGAGGAAACTGTCTCAGAAGTCATTTTCAGCACTTCTTTCTCACCCATGTCCTTTATAATCAGTTAGTTGCATTCTACCGCCATAACATCTCTTGAATTCGTTGCCTTCCATCTGCTTACCCCACTGAGCTCAGGTCCTTATTACCTCTCACCTGGACTTTTACAGTAGCCTCCTAACTGGTCTTCCAGCCCCCACTTCCTCCTCTCTCCTACTTATTGCACACACCTTACCAAACTGATATACCTGATAAAGAAGTCTGAGTATGGTATTGTCTGGCTCAAGATGCTAGCTACAGTGCTTGCCTAATGCCTCTGGGACCAAATTCAAACCTGACCCTTTGATATTAAACCTTTCCCTACCTGGTTCCAATGCTTCTAGATTGGATTCAAGGTATTCTCCTTCCATTCTGTATTTGAATCACACTGGCCTTCTGGTTCTCTGAATATGATGTTCCTTCACTTCTTTTTGTGTTTCTGGCTTATGAGTTCCTATGACTGTACATTCTCCCTGTCACCTTTTCCTCCTGGAACCTGTAACTCTCTGCAGCGCTCTGCTTTGACAGTATCTCCTACAGAGGAGGCCTCTGATGATCGTTGTGGTCCTTTAGTCCTTTCTACCTCCTTTGTTCCCCACATTTTGTATATTTTTTACTCACTTATCTTTCCCATGTTTTCTCCCACTCACATGTAACCTTTTTGAGGGTAGGCCTTTTTGTCTCTGTATACTGAGCACCTAGCACAGTCCCTTGGGTAGAGTGGATATTTAATGAATGCCTTTTGACTGCAATTGAAGGAACTCATTCCCATACATGATTTAGAGAGATTTCCAGTGAGATCAGTATCCCTGCCTGTATGCCATCAAGGAGTTACCAGTCTACAATGAAAATAGTGCATGATTGATGACCTGTATAGTTAGATTTATAGCTCCTTGTGAAGTGTTAAAATAAAGGCTACTGGAGCTGAATGGGAGCATCTGAGGTCAGTCAGGAATCTTTAGGATTAGCAAGATATATCTGAGAGAGACATAGCCAGTGTTTTCTAGAATTCTCAAAGGGGGAAAACCTCTGTCCTCACTAGATAATGCATATATAGCTAGAGCTTTTTGGAGATCTTGTGGTCCAAACCCTTCATTTTACAGATTTGGACACTGAGGCTCAGAGAAATTAAATGCCCAAGTTGCCCAAAGTCACATGCGCAGTAAGCATCAGAGGTTTAATTTGAACTCAGGGCCTCAGACTTCCCATTTTGATGGACATCATGCCTTCTCAAGGATATGGCTATCTATCTCTTGTTATGCACAAGGTCTATGCTGTTACTAGAGAGGAAGAATTCTTCAGGCTATGCCCTGGACTGAATGAAATAACCTTTAAATAAAGTCATTCCCTTTCATTGAAATTCCATGCTCACCACCCAACTGCAGGACATAGAGAAATATATCTCTCTTTTTGTAAATTCTCAAGATGAAAACCCATCACAGAAGCTGGCAAAAATAAGCCCCAGGAATAAACAGTTAAGCTCCAAAGAAAGGGAAAAAATTTGGTGTTAGTTCCCTCTTTATTGCCAAGGGCCACTCATAGCCCAGTCTTAATTCCTAATAAATTACCTTTACTAAGTTTCAAGGCATTTTCCAGGTACTCGTCTGCGGTGATGGTGTGTCCATCTACCTTAAGGTCCAAGGTAAAATCTCGCACAGTCCACACAAAGTCTGGGAAGAAGCCCGCGAATTCTGCTGATTCCTCTCCAAAAGCATTAGGTGAGGATTTGACCTTGATTAACTTTGTCAGCTCTGTTACATATCTAAGATCATGGATAAGGAAAAGGAAACATCCACCATCATCATCAGTTCTCAGTTTTACCAGTGGGATCTTTCCTTCCCTGCAGTGAGTCTTATAAGTCCTCTCCCCCACCTTCCCTTTTGTACTCATGGGATTTTAATCATAGATGGAAAAGGGCAAAGGAAGGGCTTTTCAGGAAGTCCCTGATCAACTTGATGTTTCTTTAATCAACTTGGTGAGAACTGAGGTTTCGTCATGATTCCTGATTGCTCTAGTAGTAGACCATAAGGTCTTGTGCTGAACCAGCCAGTCAAGAAGCATTTATTAAATGTTTACTGTATATCAGACAGTGTTCTAAGTGCTAGGTGTGCAAATAAAGGCAAATACATGGTCTCTGTTCTCAAGGAGCTCAAGAACTTGACCCACATTGGCAAAGGCTGCATAGAAGTCAAGAAGAGTGAGGATTGAGAAGAGACCAGTAGATATGGTAATTTAGAGATTATTGGTAACTTTGAATAGAGGAGGTTCAGTTGAAGGATGAGGTCAGAATGCAAATTGCACTGGGGATAGAAGAGAGTGAGAGGAAAGGAAACAGAGACTGATTACAGACAACCTTCTCCATGAGTTTCACCAGGAAGGAAAGTAGAGAAATAGGATTGTAGCTTTTTGAGATAGTTGATAGCATCCAGTGACAGTTTTTTAAGGATGGGGGCAACATGACTGATTTTCTAGGCAACAGAGAAGCAGCCAATATCAGGCAGATTGAACATTAGTGAAAGGGCAAGGATGATAGAAAGGAAAACCTGTTAGAAAAGACAGAATGAGATGCAATCAAGGGAGCATGCAAGGCATTTGCTTTGGCAAGGAGAGGAGCCATCTCTTCATGTGAGACTGGGGTGAAGGATGGGAGGTAGAGGGACAAATGAGTAATGTGAGATGAGGAAGAGGGGAGAAAAAGAGACTTGCAAGTGATAAGGCAGTGGGAAAGCTGGAATGATCGAGACATTTCAGAATTTTTGAAGACGTAAGTGGAATACTGATATCTAATGGCAAGCTCAACCAGGGTCCACCCAGAGCTTTATTTGTGGGCCTGGTACCAGGCTGGCATATGAGGATCAGCCAGTTTGGTTTGGAGACATTGACCCCAAGAGGTTGGTCACCTAGTGATTGGTTTTTAGGGGCAAAATAACTCATCTTGTAAGCTCCTAAAGTGTGGATAGTTTATCATCTATCCTGGTGAGGGAAATTAGTATTGAAGATGTTATGGATGTTCTGAAGTTCTGAAAGGATACTGCATCTGTTCCAAAGCCTGGTGATTGATGGTGTTCATGCTGTTGTAGACAAAAGTGCTGCTGAGCAGGATGGCCAGGGCAAAGATCCAGGAGTCATTCTTGGAGTCACCCTACAAAACAGATTATATCAGTGAGCCTCTTATTCAAGCCTTCATCGATGACACTGTATAACCTTTAGACTCCATTGTTGGTTACAGTGAAGTCAGGGCATACTCAATTGTTAAAGATTTGATGTCTTAGGGTTGGGGCCTGAGATTATAGTCTAAGTCATTGCCTAGAATCTATGCCTAAAAGATTATCTATCTATCTGTCTATCTGTCTGTCTGTCTATCCCTGTCTGTCCTTCTATCCATCTGTCTATCCATCTATCTATCCCTCTATTTCTCTATCTCTCTTTCTATTTTTCTATATTTCAGTCTATATTTTATCTGGTTGACTTTCTAATCTAGCCAATCAGAGCAATATCAAGGAAGGCCAAGCTGGAGCCTATTTTTGCATTCATTTTCATTTTTACACATAATATTTAATTTTTTCCTCAATTATATGTTAAAACAATTTTTAACCTTTTTTTAAGCTTCAAATTCCAAATCCTATCCTGTGCTCCCTCCCTGCCCCATCCCAAAGATGGCAAGCAATCTGATATAGATTATGTGCCATCATGTACAATATTTCCACATTATTCAATTTGTACAAAAGAACTTGAAGAAAAATTTTTTAAAAAGAATGAAGGGAAGAGGAAGGAAGAAAGGAAGAAAAAGAAAAGAAAAAATGGTGTGCTTTAGTTTGTATTCAGACATCAGTTCTTTCTCTGGAGGCAAATAGTTTGTTTCTTCATGAATTGTTTAGGCTTCTCTTGGATCTTTGTATTGCTGCGACTAGCTACGTCATTCGCAGTACAATATTGCTGTACAGTGTTCTTCTGGTTCTGCTCACTTCACTTCCTATCAGTTCACATAAGCCTCTCCATGTTTTTCTGAAATGCACCCGCACATCATTTCTTCTAGCATAATAATATTCCATCACATTCTTATACCACAATTTGTTCAGCTATTCCCCAATTTATGGGCATGCTCTTAATTTCCACTTCTTTGCCACCATAAAATGAGCTGCTATAAATAGTTTTGTACATATAAGTCCTTTCCCCTTTTTTATGATCTCTTTGGAATACAGACTTGGTAGTAGCATTGTTGGATCAAAGGTTATGCAGAGTTTGATTGCTCTTTGCTAATTGTTCCTAATTGCTTTCCTGAATGGTTGGATCAGTTCACAACTCTACCAACAATGCCTTGAGGTCCCAATTTTTTTCCAAATTCTTTTAAATACTTATCATTTTACTTTTTTTTTCTTTTTTTGGTCATATTAGTCAATCTGATAGGGGTGAGGTGGTACCTCAGAGTTGTTTTAATTTGTGTTTCTCTATATTCTCTATATTCTACTCAATAGTTATTTGGGGCATTTTTAATATGACTACAGGTAACTTTGATTTCTTTGTCTAAAAACTGCCTGTTCATATCCTTTGACCATTTATCAATTGGGGAATGATTTGTATTCTTACAAATTTGACTCAGTCCTATATATATTTGAGAAATGAGGCCTTCATTAGAGATACTTGCTACAGAAAATTTGTTCCCAGTTTTCTGCTTTCCTTTTCATTTTGCTTGCATTGGTTTTGTTTGTGCAAAATCTTTTTAATTTTATATAACTTTACATTTTGTGAGGATTTCTATATCTTGTTTGGTGCTACATTCTTCCCTTATCCATAGATCTGATAGGTAAAGTATTTCAGGCTCTCCCAGTTAGCTTATGGTATCACCCTTTATATGTACATTATGTACCCATTTTGACTTTATCTTGCTATACAATATAAGTTGATAGTCTATAACTAGTTTCTACCATACTGCTTTCCAGGCCCCACCCTCCACCTAGTTTTTGTCTAATAATGAGTTTTTGTCCCCAAAGATTTGGATTTTTTGGTTTATCATGTCCTAGATTGCTATGGTCATTTACTACAATGTATTGTATCCCTAATCTATTCCACTGATCCACAATTATTTTTCTCAGCCAGTATTAGATTGTTTTGAAAATTACCAGTTTATAATACAGTTTGAGATCTGGCAAGGCTAGACTACCTTCTTTCACATTATCTTTTATTAACTCCCTTAATATACTTGATTTTTTGTTCTTCCAGATGAATGTAGTTATTATTTTTCTAGCTCTATAAAACCACTTTTTTGTTAGTTTGATTGGTATGGCACTGAATAAATAGATTAATTTAGGTAAGCATTTCCTATTATTATGTTGGGTCAGCCAATCTGTGAACAATTAATACTTTCCTGGTTATGTAGATCTGACCTCATTTGTGTGAAAAATATTTTGTAATTGTGTTCATATAGTTCCTGTGTTTGTCTTGGCAAGTAGAATCCCATTTTGAATTTTTGAATTGTCTAATCCCATTTGTATTGTCTAATCCTATTTTTGTATTTTGTATTGTCTACAGTTTTTGAAATGGCATTTCTCTTTCTATCTCTTGCTTCTAGGCCTTGTTGGAAATATGTATAAATTCTGACCATTTACATAGGTTTATTTTATGTCCTTCAACTTTGCTGAAATTATTATTTATTTCAACTAGTTTTTTAGTTGATTCTCTAAGTATACCATCATATTATCTGCAGAGAGGAATAGTTTTGTTTCCTCATTTCCTATTCTAATTCCTTTAATCTATTTTTCTCCTCTTATTGCTATAGCTAGCATTTCGAGTACAATACTGAATAATAGTGGTGCTACTGGTCATTTTTGCTTTATCTCTGATTAGAGTAGGAAGCCTTCTACCTAATTGACATTTCAGATAGTGCTTACTGATGGTTTTAGATAGATACTACTTATCTTTTTTAGGTAAGCATATTCCTATGTTCTCTAGTGGTTTTTAATAGGAATAGGTGTTGTATTTTGTCACTGACTTTTTCTGCATTTATTGAGACAATCATATGATTTATGTTGGTTTTACTATTGAGATGGTCAGTTCTGCTGATATTTTTCATCATTTTGAACCAGCCTTGAGTTTCTGGAATAAATTCCACCCGTTCATTCAGTTTCACCAAGCAAGTAAGACACCAAAAGGAGAGACAGGAGGAAGACTCTGTCAAGCAACAAACTCTCTCCACCTTATTAACCACCAGGTCCCCTAAGACTTGGGGAGAGACTGCCCTGGACTCTGAAACCAAGATTGCTCTGCCTTTTGGAATAACAATGACACCTCGACAATCGAACCACCTTCCATCCTGGACCCCAAAGGGACTATTTGGGGAATGATCACATTGAAGAGAGAAACCATTTCAGATAAAGGATTCTCCTTCTTTGGCACCACCAACCCCAATTTTCACCAATAAGCAGACAGGTCTAAGAGGCCTGGAAAGGGCAGATCACCAGTCCTACTGGCAGCCCAAGCCCAGCTCCCATCATACCTGGGTACCTCCCTGTAAATGCCTCTTTTGGCACTGGAGCCACAACTACTGAAGATTAAGAAAAGAATGTTTTTGCTACCCAAATCCTTGACATTCTTAAGCAACTCAATAGCAGAAACTGATGTGATCTTATTAGTGGCAATGACATTAAAGAAGAGGCATTACCAACTACATTGCCTCTGCACCCTAAAGGGCGACACTGAAACCTTCTCTATCTGACTGGGAACTGAAGTATCCCCTATATTATCTCACCCATTAGAATGGGACCTCCTGGGGAGCAGGAACTGTCTTGGTTTTTTTTTTCTCTAGCATTCAGTATAAACTTTGTACATACTAAGTGCTCAGTAAATGCTTTTTCATTCATTCATTCATCTTAGCTTGATCAATTACACAGAATTTTTAAAGCACAGAAGAAACATTGAGCTCAACCTCATGAAGCAAAAGAATGAAGACATCCAGAGTGGTGACTTTCCTCTAGGCAACTAGAGGAAAGAAGGAGAGGTTGGGCACTCCATAGTAGAATATGAAATTAACATCCCTACCATTATCTCTTCATAGGTTCTGGATGGACCAGGCTTATGTCTGAAAGCCTTCTTTTAGAGGGGGCTCAGATCAGAACCTTCCAGGTGACTCCATTTTCTATCAGCAGCTCTGCTCAGTTTTGACTCCATGCAGTATCATGCCCCTCCATAGGCTTTCCCCTTTCCCCCTCCTCCATTTTCAGCTGCCTTTTGTCTTCCTCCACTAATTTGTAAGCTTCTTTTTCTTTCTTTCCTTTTCTTCTTTGTATCATCAGCACTTGGCACAGTGTCTGGCCCATACCAGTTGCTTAATTTAATTGATTTGGCATGGTCATGGTCCTCTTGGGGAGGACAACAGGACCTTTGCTGTTAAGATTTCACAACTTCCCTTTGAGATTGTACCCATGAATGTGGGCCTTGATGGGGAGAAGGCAAACCTGGCAAGGAATGTAATGCTAAAGTGTATGGGGCCTCAGCAGGCCAGCATAGCCACACACAGCCATGGTTCTCTTCAGGTGCCCATACTCTAGCCAGCAATTTCAGCTCTTTTACACTGGCAGAGGAGGTGTGGGGCCCTTGCAGCTGCAAAAACGCTAAAGAACAAGAATATCCACATGAAATAAAGCAGTCACGAATGAGACATTACAGGATGCATTATGGGATCATCAGTTTCCCTGGCTCTTATGTACACCCTGCCAATAGCTCACAGCTGGGCATTGCCTTGCATTTGTTTATAAGCTTTGCAAAGGATTTTGCAAAGATGATCTCATTTGAACCCAATAATATATCCTAGGATGTAGGTGCTATTATTATCCCCATTTTACAAATAGGTAAACTGAGTTAGAGAGGGTTCAAGTGACTTTCCCAGGATCACACAGCACATGACTGTCTGAGGTAGATTCCAGAGTCCGATCTTTCCAACCCCAAGACTAACAATGTAGCCACTATGTCCCCTGGCTGCTCCTTGAAGGCAGTGACTGGGTGACTTTGGTTTTTTTGTCCCCTGAGCCCAGCAGGGAGTGGGTTCTTAGCAAATGCTTGCTAATAGGAAGACTGGTCTTTTTTATTTACTGGTGAATTTAGAGCCTGGAGGATCAAGTTCAGAAGTGGGTCTTCAGAAGCCTTTTAAAAAATGGGAACTGCCTGCCAGAAATGGGATTCCCAGATAGTCAGTCTGACCTGAGGTCCAGTGCTAGCCTCATCTTGGTGTTTTTGTCAGCTTTCTCTTTTGGCCCATCTTTTTCTGCAGCTGGAACTTTTGGGAAGTCCTTGATGCAAGGAGAGTAGTAGGACCCTGTGATAGGTCCTTTATGTTTACATGGCATGGCCTTCTTCCTCAAAATGATGGCAGCCTTCCAGAGACCCGGATGCAGCCAGGACCCATCCAGCTTGGTCACCCCATAGTTACATTGCACAAGTATCTCTTGGCAATAATTTGTTGTGCCCACACACAGGCTTGCCAGGTGTAAGAGGCCATTCCTTCTTAGGTCAGGCAGAGCTGGAGAGGGGAATTCAGTTAGCAGAATGTCACTGATTAATTTACCTTTTCCACATCTCCAAGGCCTTCAGTATCAAGCAGAACCAAGGTATGGTCAAATTTGCTGGGGTGAGGGATGCACCACATCCAGATGCCCTTTGTGTGAGACTGCACGGTCGAGCCAAGGGAGAAGCCTGCAAGGGAAGGGGGAGACATGAGGGCCCAGTGGAGGCAGGAAGCCCAGAGGCTGCAACAGCCAAACTGCTAGGTCTGAAAGGGAGGAGATGGGAAGCTCCTCAGTGGGGAAAGAATAAGAACAAGGATCATAGTTAACATTTATCTAGCACATTTTATGTGTGTTCTCTCCTTCTGCCTTCATGGGAATGCTGTGAACTAGGTGTTTCTTTTATCTCCATGTCACAGGGGGGGAACTGAGACTGAGGGAGGTAAATTACTAGGCCTGGACCACAAGCCAGTGAGGAGCTGAGGCAGCTTTCACACTCAGGGCCTCCTGGTTCCCAGTTCCACATTGTCCAACATTAGCAGCTAGGGACACACGAATGCATGCATTCAGTTCACCCAGAGCATTATGAGATTAGACTTATGGGGTCAGATTTATGGTAAAGGTGGCAAACAAGATCAGTGAGGGCTTCAGGTGTGCCTGGAGACATCACCTTTCTTAGCAGTATCCGCCTCACCCAAGGCTGCAAACAGTTTAGACCATCTCCAGAAACCTGAGCTTAGAGAAGGAACAGTAGCCCAGAGGAGAGCGTCAGGGGAGGGTTGGTAGAGAACAAGGAAGAACACAGGACAGGTGTGGGACTCCGGGCAAGTCACTGAATTTCTGGGTGCCCCTCCCCGACCCAGCCCCCAGGAAACTTTCTAAGATCTGGAGTGACAGAGAAAGAGCTGATCTACGTGAGAAGGGAAAGTCTCTACTATGAAGGGACCATAGGTCAGTTACACACACATACACACACACAAACAGAAATGAAATCGTTTCCTAGAATTAAGCCAGCTTCAGTTTTATTCTGACTCAGTAAGTTGTTACCTAAAAATTGTCGTTACATGAATTCATAATATCTTTCTATAATGGTGAGATGAAAGCAAGGGAAATAGGCATTTACTAAATGCCTATAATGTACCAGGCATAGTGTTAAACAATTCACAGATGTCTCACTTGATTCTGACAACAACCCTACAGCATAGATGTTTTTGTTATATCGACTTTACAGTTGAGGAAAATGAGGCAAACCAAGGTCAAGTGACATGCTCAAAATCTCTCTGTGAGTCAGTGTCTACATCCACAACTGAATTTAGGTTCTGACTCAAGCTCCAGCATTCTACCCACTTTGAGGGCTTGCCCAGAATGCACATAAAGCACAAGTCTACAGAAAGGTGGTACTTCTCCTTGAGTCCTTTATAATCCCAAATGCTTTCCTCTTGTGGGAAATTTACTTTCTCCTTACTGTTGGATGCTGGTGTGGGAATGCCTACTCACTGTGTACAGGAACCACTGAAAGGCCTTTACACACAGCAAGAGACATTTTAGAGGGGTGTGAGGTACTGGGACATTTTCTGGAAAGAAAGCAATGCATCTGGTGCTCTGTGAGAGCTTCTTGACAGTAAAGATTTTCATCATATTCCTAGACAGAAATCTCAGAAGGAGAAAGCAGGCTGGTGTGACTGATGACACCTTGCTATAATTTCCCAGGACAATGCATTTCTGTTTGAGGGGTCAGTATGAAGGCTAGCCCAAAAGGAGATTAGCCCAGGAGGAGCCTGATAATGATTTTCTTCTTGTTAGCTAGGTTGATGAAGTGATATGTAGAGGCCATTTTGGCATTGAAAATGTTCTGTGCTAAATGAACCCTAACTTGATGTGTTATGAACGCTCTTAGTCCTTTGTGGCCCTCCCTTGAGTTGGAGATCTGCTTAAACGTCCTGTAGTTTGTCTTTTGGGGGCCTTGGAGAGAAAAAGAATCCCACCAGAGAGGGATAGTAATTTGGTGATAAATCAAGACATATTGCAGCATATTATACACCACAGGTTTCCAAATAAATCAATGATTTAAACAGTTTTAAAACCTGCATCATAAAAAAAGTAACAGTGGATAGAAGGTTATATTTTCACAGTTCTTTATGGAAGAAAAGTTCAGTTCCTTATAGAAAATTATGAGACAAAATATAAAAACAAATAAAAATGAAAAGTAATAAAACTCCAGTCTGTGAGAATGATTAATGAGGTTTTGCAGAGTTCAGAACAAGTCTGTTTAGATGCAGAGTCATGGCCCTGGATCAAGGGTTACCTGGATATGTCGTAATTTATATGTCAGATCCTGGAACTCAAGGAATTGGTTGTGTTTTAAGATGAAATGAGGGGGGCTCTTGTCCTAGCTACCACCACCACAATTGCTGACCAACTGCCACATTTGGGCAAGTGAGCCCAAGAGGCCTATGAACAGCAACATGCCCCAGACCATCAGACCTCCTGGCAGTCTGGCACACAAATCCAAAATCTAGGAATTCCACTCTCACCCTGTGGAGAAGAGGCCCTCCATCCTTACCACTATGAACAAAACTGCTGACCAACTGGCCCTCGCAGGACAGGAAATCCAGCCTCAATGGATCTGTTAGGCATCCTGAGCTGGTCAACCTAAGGCAGGAGGATCAAATCACCACCATCATCTTGATCATCCCCTCCCCTCAGACCTTGTAGAGATTGCTCAGTCCCTTCTCCTAAAACCCCTAGGAAGAGGAGTGCTTTTAACCCCTAACCCTAGTCATCAGCCTTGCCTGCAGCCTGGCCACTTCAGCCATTGTCCTAGGGAGTAGCCCCTCTGAGACAGGAATCTGTCCCTACCACCACGGACAGCTGACCAACAGCCACTTACTGGCACCACCTTTTAGCAGCAGGTAAGTCCCAGAGCCCTGAAAACAACAGCATCCCCTTTATTCTGACTCCAGTCCAACCTAGCTACCCATGGTCAAGGTGGACAATCCCTCAGATCTGGCTCCTGACTCTGCAGGTGCTGTGGCCTCTATTTCTTCAGTAGCCAGAATAGCAAGTGAAGACCCCCAAAACAATCCTTGGTATTGAGCAATGGCTCTGCAAGGGTGGTTATAATCAACAGAAGAGCCAATAGAGGAGATGCCTTGCTATCTGATTTTCAGCAGAACCCTTAGTACCACTGGGCCCTTCCATGACTTCAAACTGAACCCTTGTGTGTGCGTTAGCTCCTCATTATACTATGAGCTTCTTGAGAGCAGGGGCTGTCTTGATTTTGTATTGGCATTGTCAGTACTTTGCAAAGTAGTTGGCACATGGTGCTTAATAAAGCCGGGGAGGAAAGGGGAGGTGGGAAGAGTCTACAGGTAAACTTATTGATACTCTTCAAGGCTCCATTGAATAAAGCAACAAAGAAAGGATTTTTAATACATTTCAGAACACAAGTCACAATATGGAATAGTGCAGAAAGCCTTGACTTCAGAGCAACCAGACCTGGGTTCAGATCTTGCCTCTGTTGTCTACTCAGGGGCGTTGTGCTCTCTGGGGCTTAATTTTGTCACTTGTAAAAGGAGATGATTGAATTAGATGTCCCCTTCCTGCTCTCAGCTGGTGATCCTGTGAGAACACTCCCTGTGATGAAAATGTTTCACTCTTGGGATCTGGCTGCTCCGATTGATCTCAGGAATAACCGACAGCCACATTCTCAGACCGACGTAAAGTGGGGTAGAGGTAATAATCCTGAGCAGATAGCAGGCTAGGAGTACATGGCCACTAGGAGACAGGCAGCCAGGGGACATTTTTCTACTTTTAAAGAAATGCAAACACTTTTAGTGCTAGAGCATTTGGGTCTCCATGTCACAAAGATATTTGTTGTGGAACAATTTAGTACACAAGTATTACAGTGTAAGATCTAAGCGTTTCGAGGACACTCCAGCACCTGCCTCACTCTCTTCTGCCTGGAATGTTCCCCTTCCTCACCTCTGTCTTTTGACTTCCCTGTTTTCCTTCAGTTCTCAGCTAAACTTAAGTGAGAAACTTTTCTGTACCCCTCCAATGCTAGTGCCTTTCCTCTAATGATTATCTTCAATGCATTTTGTATAGGTCTCATTTGTACACAGTTGTTTGCTTCCTATCTCCCTCATTAGACTGTGAGCTCCTTGGTAGCAGGGACTGAATTTTCCTTTCTTTGTCTCTTCGGCACTTAGCAGAGTTTCTAGCACATAGTGGGCACTTAATAAATGCTTGTGGACTATCTGGAAGGGAACAGTAAATCAGGGGCCAACTTTTAAACCATCACTAGGTCTTAGACATGCCTTGTAGTGGTTCTAACCCCGTGGCAGAGTACGCTCCTCAATTAGACTCCTGGAGGCCAGAACTCCACTTACCTGTGTTCTTCCCTGCCAGCCTGTTCATCAGGTAGGATTTTCCACTACGGTACATACCAACCATAGCTACCACCACCACTGGGTTAGTAATGGTCATAAGAATCTGTAGGGCTTGCTGGTTTACCATCAGCTCTCCGTTCCTGTTTTCTACCATAGATATGGGAGCCTCCATGGGCACTGCTGATGCCATGGTCACCTGTAAATGCAGAGGAGCCCCTTAGACAGAAATCAAGAAGCAGAACTCACATAATCCTCAATTAAGACTGCCTAGGTGAGTCAAATATTAGTAACAGCAGAAGAGGGGATGCTCTGTGCTTGTGAATTCTGTTTTTAGGAACACAGAACTGGCAATGGCAGATGATGATGATGTTAGTAATGGCAATGATAATACTTACCTTTATGTAGTGCCGTAAGAGTTATAAAGCACTTTATAAATATTATCTGATCTTCATGACAAATTAGGGAGGTATGTACAATTATCATCCCCATTCTTACAGATGAGGAAACTGAGGCAGTTTCTAGGATTTAAACACAGCTCTTCCTGACTCCTGGCCCAGCTCTCTATCCACTGCACCACTGAGCTGTCTTGGCCAGATGTCCTGTCAGTTCATTCTTTTTTTTTTTTTAAGATTTTTTTATTTTTAGTTTACAACAATCAGTTCTGCATGTTGTTGAGTTTCAAATTTTCTTACCCATGTTTCCACAATCTGGCTAGCAGCTTCTGT
>CM053626.1:304108204-304123444 GCA_028646595.1 Phalanger gymnotis | reverse complement strand
GGTATCTTTGCCAAGAAAACCCCATGAACAACATGGTCCCCAGGATCCTGAAGAGTTGGACATGACTGAACAACAACAGAAAACTAAATAGTCTAACCCGATGAACCCCTCCTCCTTATCTCCAACATACCTGAAAATGATAACCCAGTCTTTGAAGAGAGAACTCATGAGCTTTGCTGGGAGCAGGTAATTCCACTTTGGGGCAGTTCTTAGGATGTGTTCTCTTATACTGAGCCAAAATCTACTCTTGTCAACTTCTACCCATTACTTTACTTGCAATTGTACCGTCTGGGGCCTAGTAGAAAAGGATAGATCTGCAGAGATGGGGAGAGCAGCCACAGAATAATTGATTGTCATGTGTTTCCCATAGCAAGGGAGATATGAATTTGAGTTCTATTCCCAGAGCAAGAAGTGGCAATGGTGCAGGGGTGAGGTGGGAGTCGGGGTGGAGTGCAAATGCAGATGGCAAATGGAGTAGTTTTTGGTTTTCTGCTGCAGGGACCCCAGTGGTCCAGGCCCTGAGGTATTTGCAAAAGAAGCAGAAATAGCACTAAAAAGAGAACACAGCTTGGAAAATCTGCTGGGCCAGATCAAGGGCACATTGGAGATTTGTGCTGGAGGCAACCTCAAGGGGCCTCCCCCTGGACAAGGTGTACGAAAGAAGGGGAAGGTCTTTGGGGTCACAGTATCAGAGGTGCAGAGCTGGAAGGGGCCTTAAAGGCCATCGAGTCTATGAAGAAAAAGAGACGCAGGGAGGTTATAGGATGCTCTCAGGGACACACGGAGAGCAAAATTCTCAAAACCAGGTCTTCCCAATTCCACGTCCAGGGCTTACCACTACCATAAGCTGCCATCAGAGGTAAATACCAAAGAGAACAATCCATGTAATGAAAATGTTTCACTCTTGTGATTTGGCTGCTCTGATTAATCACCGGAGTAACTGACATCCACATTCTCAGACTAACATAACGTAGAGTAGAAGCAATAATCCTGAGCATACTCTAGGCTAGCAGTAGGTAAGATACATGGCCATTAGCAGACAGGCAGCCAGGGGACAGCAACCAAGGATAGGACACTTTTCCACTTTTAAAGAAATGTAAACACTTTTAATTCTAGAGCATTTGGTGTCCAAGATATTTGTTGTGGAGTAATTTAATTCACAAGCATTACAGTGTAAGATCTAAGCCTTTGCTGGACCCTCCATTGCCTGACTGTCTCTCCTGCTCCCCCTCCTCATCTCTGCCTTTTGACTTACCTGTTTTTCTTCAATTCTCAGCTAAACTTAAAGTGAGAAACTTTTCTGGATCCTTTCAATGCTAGTGACTTTCCTCTAATAATTATCTCCAATGTATCTTGTATAGATCTCATTTGTACACAGTTGTTTGTGTGTTGTCTCCCCTTTAGGGGGAGCTCCTTGAGAGCAGGGATTGAATTTTCCTTTCTTTGTCTCCTCAGCACTTAGCAGAGTTTCTAGCACATAGTAGGCACTTGTTAAATGCTTGTTGGCTGACTGGAAGGCAACAGTAAATCAGGGGTCTACTCTTCAACCTTTATTAGGTCTCAGACATGCCCTGAAGCAGCTCTAACCCTGTGCCAGAGTGTGCTCCACAATTAGTCTCCTGGAGGCCAGGACTTTTCTTCCCTGTGTTCTTTCCTGCCAGCCTGTTCATCAAGTGGGGTTTTCTAGTACTGTACAAATCAACAACAAATACCACCACCACTGGCTTGGTAATGGAAGTAAGAATCCGTAGGACTCACTGGTTTATCATCAGCTCTCCATTCCTGTTTTCTACCAGACATATGGGGGCCTCCATTGCCCTGCTGATGCCATGGTCACCTGTAAATGCAGAGGAATCCCTTAGACAGAAATCAAGATGCAGAGTTCACATAATCCTCAATTGAGACTGCCTAGGTGAGTCACATATTAGTGACAGCAGAAGAGGGGATGCTCTGTGCTTGTGGAATTCTATTTTTAGGAACACAGAACTGACGATGGCAGATAATGATGATGACAATATTAATGGCAATGATGATACTTACCTTTATGTAGTGCCGTAATAGTTACAATGCACTTTACAAATATTATCTGATCCTCAGACAAGTCTGGGAGGTAAGTACAATTGTTATCCCCATTCTTACAGATCAGGAAACCGAGGCAGTTTCCAGGGTTTAAACACAGGTTTTCCTGACTCCTGGCCCAACTCTCTATCCACTGCACCACTGAGCTGTCTTGACCAGATGTCCTGACACTTCATTCTTGTTCCCTAGGGCTTACACATAGGAAAAATATTCCCAGTCTTTGAAAATCCCACCCTGCAAGTTTCTACCTGCTACAATAATTATATCCTTTTGCATTATGTTGGCCCAGGTCCACAGTGGCCATGGCCATGAGTGGTGTGAGGGAGGGATAATATGGGATAGTGTCTGGGGCAAATGCTTTAAGATAAATTGTTTATTTATTAGTGCCTAATGTTAGTCCCTTCTAAAAGATGCCTTAGCTACTTTGGGGTGATTTCTGTCCATCTCTCCCTTCCCTCACGCCACCTAGGCTTCTGATTACTGCTTCAGTTTTTCTTTATTGACTCCAGTTTTTTCTTCTCAATTTGTTAACACCAAGGAGCTCTTTTGTTTGACTGTGGCATGGCATTGTCCTTAATCATTGGTGTCATGCACAATGGACAGAGAGTTGGTTTGGGAGTCAGGAAGACACAGATTAGATACTGTCACTTACATGACCTTTTTGTGTTTCCCCAGGTAAGTCACATAACCTGCCAATGGTCCATGGATCTCTAAGACTATCAACTGTAGAAGAGTTGTAGGCCCATATTGATAGAGGGAGTTTCACTCCTAGGAGATTATTATACCAAGAAAACTTAGGTCCCGACCAAAAAAAAGTCATTGGTGGAAGTTACCCGCTTTCCAGATAGGGAACAGAGACCCCAAATTCTGACCTCTTGACAGGAATCCAGAACCAAGCCCTCTGTGGCTTCTCAGACAAGACTGAGGCTCCAGGCTCCAGGGGTGGTACGGCCAGACTCCAGGCCCAGAGCCCCAGTTGAACCAGACCCTTACAGAAGTAGCTGAGCTGTAATGAACTTTTATAGTCTTTCTGGGATCCAGGACATGAGGCCAAGAGCGGGGACAGTTTCCCTTGCTACCTCCCAGGGTCACCAGGGATTCTTTCTGCCTGGTGTGTAGATGTTTGCCCTGGGCTTCTGGTCCAATGTATCTAGCCTGGGGATCTTTACTCCTGGGAACATCTCAGAACTTGGACTAAGTCAGCCTTTATTATGTCAAATCTGGAGCCCAGGCTGCCCCCTGTATCGGCCCTGACCTCATAAGATAGAGTTCTCATCAGATAATATGGAGCGAGGAAGGGAGACTTTCTCCATTTGTCTTGGATTTTAAATAGCCAGCATTTGGATATTCAGGTCAGGAGAGGACAAGGAAAAGTGACAAGATGTGCCATCCCCTAACATGGCACTTGTTGAGGCCGTGGGGCAAGTTGGCTATAGGGCTGGACCTGGAGTCAGGAGGCGCTGGGCTCCCATCCTGTCAGGTACACATTCCAGCTGGGTGACCATGGACTTAATGTCTCTGCACCTCGGGCTCCTCCTCTGTTCAATGGGCACAATAGCAAAGTGCCTACTTCACTGTGTGGTTGTGTGGCTTAAATGAGATAATTTCTCTTAATCACTTAGTGAACCTTACAGGGTAATTCAGATGCCAGCTACGAGAATGGTTTAACCTGCATGAGAGAAGCCCAAAGGAGACATAAAATGTGTCTCCTATTAGCTGTAGGGGTATCACGTGGAAATGGCATTAGATATTCTCTTATTGATCCCAGAAGTCTTGAATGCATGCAGTTCTCAAACTGTATGTTGAGGCCCCCAGGAGTCCACAGACTATTCACAAGGGCATCATGTGATGTTTTAGTTTTCAAGGGAAATACAGGGCTATTCAACAGCTGTCAGATACCGGGTTAACTACTTCCTAGAGACAGCTCACAGATTCAGTGTTAGATCACACAATATTCCTTTCATCGCCATTTTGGAACGTTTTAGATGAGTCTTTTTACTTGTGCTTTTGGCAAGAATAGTAAGTTCTTGTTTCATCATTATGTCTTGGTGAAGCTGGGGTTTTGGCAGTTGTTGAGTTAAAAAGCAAGCCCTGAACAAAAATCACCTTGGAACACGAAATGGGAGTGGGTGGGTACAGTGTCCAATTGGATTCCAAGGTTTGAGAAATTGAGTTGTGCCCAACAGGCACATACATCCCATTAGTAATTGTGGCTATTTAAGAATGAAATTTTAGAAAATTCTTTCCTTTATATTTATGTGTATTAATTTTTCAAGTGGCTACTAAGTTGTTAGGACATAAATACTTATTACAGTATTTAATAAACAGGACTCTTAGGTATTTCTTCTGTCACTGGGCTGCTATGAAAAAACACTGAGACACTAAGGGTTCTGTGAAGTGAGCAAGTCTGGGAACCTCTGAGTTAGAAGTTTCAAGGCCATGTTCAGGTTTGTCATGAAGTGTATAACTACACACATTTCTGCATTGATTAGTTAAGCAAGAGCTCTCTTTGCTTAGAGGTTGTAAAGGCACAATTTGCAAGGTCAGTTTATATGACTAGGACCCCTGACTAAGAACCTGTAAGGGCAAAATGGGACTTTTTGCTGTCTTTTGTTTTGAAGTGCTACTCAGCACTGTGGCAATCAAGTGCCTTTGATTGAGTCTTGCCTTTGTTTGTAGGAAAACCCACACCTTTTTGCTAGTTAGGGCACAAGAGATATGAAACTATCCAGAGGTGTGATGCCCTCAGGCCCTGAAAAAGGGTATATGTATACCCAGAGGATAATCATGGAACTCAGAATCAAGAATTGAGAGAAGAGGGCTCTCAAAACTGCAGGAGGAGAGGTTTTGTTTGGGGGCTTATTCACTGGAAAAGTGTTCATGTGGAGACTCTGGGTAGCTGTTAAGGAGGCCCCTGGCTTTGAAAACCCAGATGTTGGTGCTTCTCTCTCTGATAACTGTATATATTACTAGAGACAGACAGCTAGAAGCCTGTCTGCTGATTTGTGTCATTTTTCTCTGTTTATATAATTTCTGCTTGTAATTTCTGTTTGTGTTTTCTCTGAAAGTTCAGGATGCTGACTTTTTCCCTGAACTAAGTGAACAATACATGCATGTTTGATTAAAGTGAAATCGTAAACCCCTTAAAGTTGCTTTCCTTAGAAAAGCAGATCAAAGAACCTGTGCTAGCAGCCCTCCTGTGTGCTGGTGTTGTTGGTGTTATACACCCACAGTAGCAGCAAGTAACATTGTTGTTACAGAACCCTGCCTCCCCCCAGCCCCCCCCCCCCAAAAAAAAAGAAGTGGGATTGAGAGCTGGAAGAGATTCAAGAGATCATCTAGGTCAGCCTGCTGAGGGGGAGGGGAAAACTGAGTTGGGGGAGGGGGAAACTGAGGCAGAGAAGGTTAAGTGATTTATCCAAGGCATTTGAGCTCAAGTCTTCTGACAACAAACCCAATACACTTTTTGTTGATCACACATTAATATTTCTACTTCAAAATATAATTGGGGGTCTGAAATCAGGAACCATTCCACTTGAACTTTCAAAAATCTTAAGAAGCACAGGGACACATTTTGTCCTCTGAAGAGGGGCCAAGGAACTTGTCTTCCATGGTCATCAGAACACATTTAGAGTTAAGATGCCAGTTTAAGTCTAGTCCTCTGTGTGACTTTGGGCAAATCACTGTGTATCTCTGTGCCTCAGTGTTCATGATATTAATAGCTAGCATTTGCATAGCACTTTGAGCTTTCCAAAGAGTTTTACTCATTTGATCCTCACACCAAAGATGTGAAGTAGATGCTATTACCACCCCCATTTTATGGAAGAGGAAACTGAGACAAAGAGAGGTTCAGTGACTTTCTTAAGAGTCCTACAACCTATAAATATCTGAAACCATATTTGAACTCTAGTCCTGTCCCACTCATTGCACCACCAAGGAGTCATGTGGAAGCTGAGGCAGTCAGATTCCATGACTATTCAGGTTCCTTCAAGCTCTGAATGCTCTGAGCCATCCAAAGGAAGGGGAGAACTCAAGCTTCCTGTCTTCCAGACCATTTGCCTTAAAGAAAAAAAGTCTCTCACTTAGTGGAATGAAGCCTCATCTCACTAACACTGAGGGAGTGGATACTCTTCATGTGAATTTCTTCTAGTGTTCTTTATCCTGTCTGGTGAACATCAGCTTTACTTTTTAATACTTGGGTGAATTAGAAGCAGGAAGCACAGAAACACATTCATACATACACACGTATATAAGGAAGTCTCAGTGCCATGTTTTATTAAATGAAACAAATACATTCTTTAACTTTATTTTGAGAAACTGAAACCCATCTGGTTATGACGCCAATTTGCCCAGTGCCTTCATCCCCAAGCCAATGAATTGTTTTGCACCGGGTAACAGGACCATCAATCCATCGCCCAAACTTTCTAAAATCAAGGACCACAGGGAAGACTTTTTACTTTTGGTACACTTAATCTTTGTTTGTAGGTCCTCCATCTGTCTTTCCATCTCTTCAGCTTTTGCATGAAACCCTTCTTCCATCAGCTTCTTTTGTTCCTATGACAAGGCAAAAGCACATCAGCATTATATACTAGTTAGTTCCCATTCCACCAAGAACCAGGCAACTCTATGCATTTCTCCTGGATAAGGTAAGAGCCCTAAGTAGATTCCGGGGGGGGGGGCGGGAAGGCACAGGGGATTTCTCCTTAAGGGACATTACTGGGTAGTGAGAAAAACCATCTAGAGGTTTCGCCTTCCCTGTAATGAGTCATTTCCCACTGCTAGAGACAAGAAGCTAGACCTCAGGGCCAATGGTGAAATCTTAACAGCTAAACACAAGGCCAATTGGGTAGGAACCATGGTCTTAAAAGGGGGGAGCTAGGTGGCACAGTGCTGGACTTGGAGTCAGGAAGACCTGAGTTTGAATCCTGCCTCTGACACTCACTGGCTGTGACTAGAGTCATGTTCCTTAAGTGATGAGAGCTGCTAACTCCCCAGATTGTTGTAAGGATAAAAATGAGATAATGTTTGCTTTGTAAACCTTGAAGTGATATGTAAAATGCTAGCTATCATCTTCAGCAATATTCTCAGTTCATATTGAATGACCCAGATGACACCATGTTTTAAAAAGGGCATAAAATATTAAATAGAGTGACTGAGGAAGGGCTCAAGTCAACTTCAAAGTGGCTTTGTCCTCTGATCAACACTGAAACAAATGTGAATCAACATCTACTATCTCTATTACTAGATTAGGCTGGCTCTGCCCACATTCCAGGAGTTTAGGCAGGACCTACTCTATCCCATGGCCCTTTAGTTAGGGGCTTATTAATAATGGTTCTAAGGGAACCAGGTCATCCACTGGATAGGCTCTTGCCCCAGGACCCAGCCATTGTGGGTTCAGGTAGCAGGTGTGACTCTGTCTGGGATATTTGGCATCATCCTAGCGGCCCCGGAGTCCCTAGGGAACTCTGGAATTAACTTGCACTGTCCATGGTTCTTAGGATTATAGATGACTACACAGACAGCTTTGATTTTTTGGGGGGAGGCTTCCATGTGAATTCATGGGGTTCAGTCACAGTCAAGTGGAGGGGAAACAAATCCAAAACATTCCCTTTGAGGTTTCCCTCTGTGTGTTGTGATGTTAGAAATACTAATCACAGGACCTGAAAGGTTCATGGCACTTCGTGGTTGTCAAGCCTTTTTTTTAAAACAGATGTTATGGAAGATTTTTGCTCTCACAGTTATATACAGGCGGCTAGGAATGTGACTGGGTACAGAACACAATGGCCTTCTTGAGAGCCTTAGAGTCAGGAAGCCCTGGATTCAAGCCTTTCCTCTGAGACATCCTGGCTGTGTGAGCTAGGACGAATTATTTAACCTCCTCAGTGCCCCCAGAAATTCTCTAGGACAATCCCTACAGGGTGGTGCTGATTGTACTGGTAGAGGAAAATCTTACTGTAGTTACTTCCATCAATGAGGGCACAGGGCCAGCTCACTGTCTCTTACATTTGCAGGAAAGAACCAAGGATTTGGGCATCAACCCACTGGGGGGCCTTGAACTCAGCCCTCTACAATTTTCAGAAAGGGTATCCCTTATCAGATGTTATCTATGACAAGTTTAGCAATGGAAGTTAAGCCAGAACTTTGTGATCTCTAGACAGAGAAGAGCCTGACAGAGATAATGTCAAGAGATGGCTGACCAGGAAATAGAATTCTAAAATAGCCTTAAGCCTGAATGTACAAGTTAGTTGGGATGGCCTGGATATTTGTTCCAAAGAGCTTGGTCCCTGGCTTCTGGAATCTCCTTCTGGAGAGAAAAGGCCCATTCTAATTGAGGCTCAGAGAAATTCATGGATCTCCTATAGGAGGAAAACCACTGAGGGTTGTTCTCTAGACTGATGATTGTATGTTAAGTTGTCTGCCTTGTATAAAAGGGATGAAGCAGAAAAGCCTCTGGGCATTAGGTCTTTGCTTTGAATTGTGTCTTCTGGTTCACTAGAGAAACACAGACTTTGGTAGGAGCTTGTGAACTTTGAATCTCATAGGGTGAGGACCTGTAGAGTACCTTGAACTTGGAATAGACTTTCCAGGGCAGCTCATTGCTCTATGAATGACACAAAAATCATTTGATCCATACAACAATTCTATGCACTCAGTGAGGCAGATGTGATTGATTCTATATTACAGGAGAGAAAATTAAGGAGGAGGAGGAGGAGGAGGAAGAGGAAGAGGAAGGAGAAAAGGGCTTAAACCTAGATGTTCTGATGAAAAGTCCAGGGTCCTTTGCTCTCTACCATGCTAACTCACATGAAGGCAAATTTGCCTCCCCTGTTGGTCTGCCCATCCCTTTCCTGCCATGGTGGTGATGTTGCTTCCTCAGCATAGCCACTGATCCCAAATTCTGTGTACCTTTAGCTTATGCTTCAGAATCTTTTTCTGTTCTCTCAGGATCTGGATCCTCTCTTCCTCCATTTTCTTTTTCAGTTGGTTGATGTTTTCTCCATAAGTTCTCTGCTGAGCTTCCATCTTCTCCTGCATTTCTCTCTGTTGCTGTTCCAACAACTTCTTCTTCTTCTCAGCTTCTCCTCTTTTCACCTGTTCAGCTGTTTGTTGGAATAGAAAATATGAGAAGATTCAGGTGAGGTGAGTTTTCATTTCTTGTCAGTTAGTCAACAAGCATTTATTAAGTGTTTACTAAGGGTCAGGCACTGTGTTAAGCACTTGAGAGACCAAAAAAAAAAAAAGAGGCTAAAAACAATTCCTGCCCTCAAGGAGCTGATATTCTAAGGGAAGAAACACAATCCAAATAATTATGTAGATTCCAGAAATATAAGAATGAAGATGAGGCAAATGAATGGGGAAGACAGGAAGACATGTTAAAAGCTGGGGGGACAGGAAAGGCCTTTTGAAGAAGGTGGGATTTTAGCTGAATCTATAAGGGAGCCAATGGCTAGGTATAAGGCAGAGCATTAATCGAATCAGGGACAGCTAGTGGAAAGGCCTGGAGATCAGAGATGGCTTGTTGTGTCTGAGGAACTGCAAGTAGTCAGTGTTGCTGAAACATAGCGTGCATGGAGGGCAGTCAGGTATAAGAAACAGTAAAGGTAGGAAAGGGAGAATTTATGATGTAATTTATAAAGGAATTATGGAGGAATTTATATATGACCCTGGAAGTAATAGGGAGTCATTGGAGGTCATTGAGCAGAAGAATGACACATGAGATTTTCTCCTGAACTCAGAACCCAAACTGATGAGAAAGAGACTGGAAATTCCTGAATCTCTTTTTTCTTCATTAGACCCAGAGAAGCAGAGCTGAGGAAATCTAAGGGAGCAGGCTCTCTGACCTGCTGGTTGTGGTCACAGTTGCTCTTTACAAATCCACCAAGGACTGGGACAGTAGAAAAGAAGGAATCTCAGTATTTCAGGAAAATCTTCATGTCACACTGAGGCCCTTAGGGAGAATTTGGTTCCAAACCCACCGAATCCCCTGCATGACTAAATCCTCACACCCCAGCTCCCTGTACCTTCCAAGGCTTTCTCTTGTTCAGTGAGAGCTTGATCTGTCTGCAGGATGGATTCTTCTGTCATGGCCAGTGACTGTAGAAACCTTTGGAGGACCTCATCTGCCTGGACAAACAGACAAGAGAGACACACAGATGCTGAGAAGAGCAAACCCTCTGTGGTAGGAGCAATATCTGCTATATAGGCTAGAGTATTTTTTTCCTTAAAAGGTACTGACAACGTTTTTGGGCCATGATTGACTCAGATGACTAAACGCAAAGGCCATTCCTGTGACCTACTTGTCAGTACCAAAAGTCCCAAAAGGCCAAAGCACAAAGAGGTTCAGCTGTGAGCATCACATTTCATTCCAAGTTTGAACCTGAAATACTAGGCCAGCCTGCATCAGGCCTGGCCTATTATGGCCGTCACATGGCCCAGCTTCCAAATTCCACAGTACATGCTCTAGGCAGGAAGAAGAGATTTCTGTCAAGAACTTCCAAGTGAAATGTTAACTAAAAAGCCAACAGTGTCTAGACATTCTCCTCATGGGTGGTTATTGGTAGAAGAAAGTCAATGCTCAAATACCCAGTGGGATCAATGGAGTCCTGCTGGCCTCCAGGTCTTTGCTCACCTTTACCCCTTTCCTGGGAACTTGGTGATAATCATTCATTATTTTTTCTTTTTCTTTCTTGTATTGCTGATAACCCCCTGGCACAGAGAAGGTGCCTTGAGAAGTGGCTTCCATCAGGGTCTTTGAGAGGTATTCAAGCTTAGTTTGACAATATATGGTTGATTCTTCCTCATTTTGATGTATGAAATCATCCTTCTTGGATTCTAAGATTTTCTGCCAGTGAGATGGAGAGAAAGACAATCAGGGAAAAGGAAGTAACATTGAGAGAAGGTCTACCTGCGTTTGTTTTTCTGGAAAGATGGATAGTGTGGTAGAATAAAACTTAAAATTCTGACCTGAGAGCAGAGAGGGCTCTAGTTTTAAATGTGCTACTGTCTAGGTGACCATGGACAAGTCACCTATCCTCTTTGGGGACCAAAGTCCTCACTCTCAAAATGATCCTCCATGTCCCTCTCAGTCCTGAAAGTCTATAATAATGATTCTCCCTTTGGTGTGTGCCAAGTGAGTGCTACCAGGCTTTTTAAGAAGGAGCAGACATTTGGACTAGCAGGAGATGCTCCTAGAAGGAGTCCAAGGGTGCTAGGGGTGGGAAGGTGTGTAGAGATGAGTGAGTCTTTAAGCTTGAGAAAAACTACAGTGTGCTCTGAGAGAGCCATGTTGCCATCTATTCAGCAAATATGTGAGTAGGTTGGTATTTTGTCTTCTAAGAACTAACTGATTTCAGAGTGTCACAAGGAGGGAGCATCTTTTCATGGCATGTGAGATTTAGGCCTTCATGCCTCTTGCTCTCTGGAGAGATCAGGCTCTTCTATTATGAGCTGGGGATACAGGCCCCAAGGTCAATAAAAATTGGAAAGAGTCTGACCAGACTCTGGGCTTCACTCAGAAAAGAGAGGTAAGCAGAGAGGTATAAACCGAGAGGACGTACCACCAGTTTCTTCTGGAACTTGTGTGTGTCATCCTTGAAAGAATGCTTCATGAAAACTGAGATAGCTTCTTTCTCACAGTTTGTATGTAGGCTTAGCAGGTCCTGGAGGGTTTCTGTGGGGAAGATCACCTTTAGGACCATCTGGTCAACATAATGCTCGGTAGCTTTTTGCACAGCGGCTGAGTTCTCAGTCTGAGCCAAGGCCAACACTGCATTCTCCAGGCAGGGAATATCTCCACTAGAGATTGTCCTCACATAGGTCTCCAGCAGCTTTCCCAATCCTGATAGACAAGATGAAATGGAAGATGAGGCAGAGAGCAACCTTCATTCAATTTGGTCCAAGTGTTAATTATCTAGTTAGTAGAACCCATGCGTGGCCAAGGATCTCTTTGACAGCAATCTTAGCAAGTGGCTTCTAATCACAGCTGGGTAATTTTGACTTAAGGGAAGAGCATGATGACTCAAGACAGCCTCTTCTACTTTTGAACAATTTAAATGGTTAGGAAGTCTTGATTGTTGATTACACCTAAATATACCTCTTGGGAAATTCCACCCATTTCTCTTAAATTTTACTTCTGGGGTCAAGGGGAAGCCATCTTCCATGGGCCTATTCTGGTGTGATTTTCAGCCCTTTCATTTATTTATATTGTCCTTTTCTGGAAATGTTTGGCCTTGTCTATGTGTTTCCTGAAGTGAGGTGCCTAGAACTGAACACAGAATACCAGATGTGACCTAACTGGATCCAAATACTTGGCTCATTTTTGGCAATGAAGGCATTGAATAACTGCTTTAGAGACTACGGCAGACCTTTTCCCCAAGAACTATTTTCTATCTCTGTTTCCCCTCTCATCTAGGTAAGTTGATTTGTATAGGCAAATGGAAAACTGCATTTGTTCTTATCAGGTTTCATCATTCATTTAGAATTATTGTTTTATTCTTTCAGGATAACATTGTATCTCATTTCTTTCATTCAATGTATTAGTTGTTCTTCTGAGCTCTATGCCATCTGCATATTGGATCACCATTCCAATTGCATCATCTTTAACTCTGTCAATGTTATTGAGAATGTTCAAAAACTTGAGGCATGGCATTATAGACTTCCCTTCAATTTGACCTCAAGTTATTACTGAGCTATTTTGGGGTTGGTCATTTAATATGTTCTTAATCTACCTAACAGTATTACCATCTCTTTTATATCTCTATCTTGTTAATAATCATAGCATGATACACTGTTAAATATTCTGTTGAAATCTATGTTAAGTTGTCACTATTTCTCTGACTTGCATCAATCCAGTTACAGTATCAAACAGGAAAATTTGCTTAATCTGAGGGATTTTAGTGACCACTGCTTTTCTTTCCTAAAGCTTACAAACCATCCCCTTATATAATGTGCTCTAGAATATTGTCAAAAATAGAAGTCAAAGTCACTGGGTTGTACTTTGCTAAATCTACTCACTTCACTTTAGGAGAACTAAGGCAATTGCCTTTTCCTACACCTGTGGTTCCTCTCTAATTCAATTTAATCTAATTTAATCTCCATCAAAGATCACTGACATTGTCTCTGAGTACATATTCCTAGGCATTTTTAAACTGAAAGCTAGGGAAGCAAGAACAACGAAAACCAAGTCCGTAAGGGCATTAAAACAAAAATCTTACAATACCTGTACACATACAAAGAAACAAAGAACACATATCCAATCCCAATCAAGTATGTATTAGAGCAAATAAAACTCACGATTCCCATTGACTGTGATTCCCCCACTAAGGATCTTGGGTTTTGCAGTGGAAAAGATGTAAGAGCAGAAGTTGTCTGCCTGATCCTTGAATGCAGGTTCCAGTTGGCTTTCTTGAACATCTTCAAGATGGGCTAAGAGTGACTTAGCATTTGTTGGACGGTCAAATATGAAACACTTCCTCTTTGGAAAGAATTTTCTGATGCACTCTCGTGGAAGGTTGGCCATATGAACTTTGGGGTTCTTGGCTGAGGGACAGAGAAACAGAGATCATGGTAAGGCATAGGCCTGAGACAAGAGGATGATGAAGATGCTTGAGACTGGTAATTGCTATATTCAAGTCTTCATGTATCCAATCCTAAGTTAGAATGATAGACACAGAATTTTAAAAACTGAACTGATTTATAAAGAGATTATTAGAAATCAAACATTTTCGTGTAGATAATATATTGTGATATTGTGATAGGAAACATCTAAAAACATGTAGAGAAAATGGATTTGCCCCAAATCTGAATGGAACCTCTCACAGATTCATAGTTGAGATATGATTAGATAGAACTTGGCAAATTATTGGACTAATTATAGATAAGGTAGAAAGAGAATTGTGGCTTCCTAAAATGAAAAAGACCCAAGAGCTGAAGGCTATAATAAAAGGAAATGCTCCTTCTGTGAAGTTAATAACAATTCTGCCACTACAGACAGAATTAGCCATTGAGAGGAAACTGTCTCGGAAGTAATTTTCAACACTTGTTTCTCACCCATGTCCTTTATAAACAGTTAGTTGCATTCCACTCCCATAACATCTCTTTAATTCATTGCCTTCTATTTGCTTACACCCCACATTCCTCTGAGCTCAGGTCCTCATTACCTCTCACCTAGACTTTTGCAGTAGCCTCCTAAGTGGTCTTCTAGCCTCCACTTCCTCCTCTCTCCTACTTATTGCACACACATTACCAAACTGATATAACTGTTGAAGAAGTCTGATTATGGTATTGTCTGGCTCAAGACACTAGCTACAGTGCTTCCCTAATGCCTCTGGGACCAAATTCAAACCTGACTCATTGCTATTAAACCTTTCCCAAACTGGTTCTAATCCTTCTAGATTGGATTCATGTTATTCACCTTCCATTCTCTATTTGAATCACACTAGCTTTCTGGTTCTCTGTAATATGATATTCCTTCACTCATTTACATGTTTCTGGCCTGGGAGTTTTGTGTGACTGCACATTATCCCTGTCACCTTTTCCTCTTGGAACCTGTAACTCTCTGCAGTCCTCTGTTTTGACAGTACCTCCTACAGAGGAGGCCTTTGATGAGGTTCTTTAGACCTTTCTGCCTCCTTTGTTCCCCACATTTTACATATATATATATATATACATATATATATATATATATATATATATAGTTTTTTTTACTCACTTATCTTTCACATGTTTTCTCCCAGTAGCATGTAACCTTTTTTTTTGAGGGTAGGCATTTTTGTCTCTGTCTAAGGATCTTGGGTTTTACAGTGGAAAAGATGTAAGAGCAGAAGTTGCTATAGCACCTAGCTCAGTCCCTTGGGTAGAGTAGATATTTAATGAATGTTTTTTGACTGGAAATAAAAGAACTCATTGCCAAACATGATTTAGAGTTATTTCCAGTGAGATCAGCATCTCTGCCTATACGCCATCAAGGAGTTACCAGCCCACCATGAAAATAGTGCATGATTAGAGATGTGTACAGTTAGATTTATAACTCCTTGGGAAGTATTAGAAGAAAAGCCTGGAGCAATGACAGGGCCGCATGAGAGCATCTGGTGGTGTCATTGTAATTAGGGTGGGACTTTTTTTGCTGTTCTCTTTTGGAATGCTAAGGCCATCAAGTGCCTT
>CM053626.1:304085549-304100604 GCA_028646595.1 Phalanger gymnotis | reverse complement strand
GATGAGATGTTGTCTAGAAGAGTCAATATTCTGAGTTACCTTTAAATAAAATTTAAAACAGAAAAGGGAAAGGGGAAAACTTTAACTTCGTCACAATCCAATGTTATAAAAAGAAGTTTAGACTGTCTTCAGAAGCCTGATGATAGAGAATCAATAGCAGCCCAGAAGAGTGCCTGAAGCAGGATTTGAACACAGGTCTTCCTGTTTCCAAGTTGAGGACTCTGGACAATCATTAGGCACATAGCTGCTTTAAAAATTATGTAAGTAAATAATTGGAATAGATTAAAAAGGATTTAGGACTAAACATATATATATATACATACATATCTATTGCAGTGGTATAATAATTATTGCTATGACAACAGCTAGCATTTAGCACTTGAAGGTTTACAAAATGCAGTTCTATCATTTGGTCCTCAGAAGATGCCTGGGAGGTAGGTGCTCTTCTTAAACCCACTTCTCAGAGGAGGAAACCCAGGCTGAGAGAAAGTGACTTGTCCAGGGTCACAAAGCTGGTAACACTGAAGTTAAACCAATTCTTCCGCACTCCAAGGCCAGGACTCTCCCCAACTGTGCTCCCCAGGTGCCTTTAGGATTGACAGTCCACTAGATGAGGGGCAGCAAAGGAAGGACCGCTGGGTTTGGACCCAGAGGACCTGAATCCAAGTCTGGGCTCCACCATCAGCTATCTCTGTGACTTTACAAGACTCACCTAGCTGCTCTGTTTCTTTATCTTCTAACTGGGAGATTTGGACTAGATGACCTCCGAGGTCTCTGAATGATGAATCTATATAAAAAGGGGGAAAAACAATGGGAAAAGAATTTGTTATTCAACAAAATCTATTGTAAAAAGTGAATAACAATTTGGTGATGAATGGAGACAAGACTGTATCCATTCTATATACTACAATTATTTCCAAATGGATCAATGATCTAAATATATTTTAAAATGATGCCATGAAAGAATTCATAATGAATCAAAGGTTATATTTTTCACAACTGTGGACAGGAAAATATTCTTAACCAACCAGGTCTTAAAGGAAATTATGAGGTCAGATGACAAACCAGAGAGAGGACTGGACATTGTCTCTGATCTCCACAACATCTGAAAGTGCTCCAAAACAGAAACTATGCATCAAAAACAAAGCAACTTCCACTTTCTCCATGGTCTAGAACCAAAAAAAGGTAAACCCAAAAAACTGAAAAAAAAATCCATGAACTGATACCTACCTAGTGCTCCCTTAGCCCCCCTCCCCATGGCCCTCTAGGCTGCCAACACTGAGGCTGCACTAGCTGACCCCAAGAACCAACCCAGGGTCTCACCGCAAAATACAATCCAATACCCATTTCCCTTTCCCTCCTTCCAGTGCCATGGAGATCTTTGCTCCAAGTTTACTCAACCTTTGAGAAGCATCCAATATGGGGCAGCATTCTAAGCTATGGAAGCTTCCTGGGCCTCAAGACACAGCCAGACAAGCTGACAGACAGCACCATGGAGGCAAGGCTCTGTGCTGCACAAGATCTGAGAAGGCCTGCTTCCAGCAATGCCACAACTTCCTTTCCTCTGACTCTGTTCTTAACTCTCTACATTCTGGCTTCTGGTCTCATGATTGAACTGAAACTGTTCTCTCCAAAGTTGCCAATGACCTCTTAATCAACAAATATAACGGCCTTTTCTCAGGCCTCATCACTCTTGTCCTCTCTGCAGTCTTTGAATGAATGAAGCATTATTAAGTGCCTGCTATGTGCTAAGCACTGGGGGTACAAGTAGAAAACCAAGACAGTCCCTAATCTTAAGGAGCTCACATTCTAATGGGGGAAACAATGAGAAAAGAAAGTTTTAGCCTTAAGTAAGATGGAAAACTCCCAAGGTCAGAGGCAGAGCCAAGGTGGTCCAGTGATAGGAAGCAGTGAGGTGAGCCCCCTCCACAGACTCCTCCAAACATATCTAGATAATGCACCAGCCCTAATGCTTATAGGGAAATCCAGGAAAAAAAATCAGTGAGTCATTTGACCAGCCTAGATAAGCATAGGGCAGTGGTGGGGAACTTTTTCATGTTAAAAGGCTGCGTTAATATTTAGCTGTAATCAAGTAAAATACATATATAAAAGACAAACAAAAATGTATTAATAAAAATAAAAAGATTTTTTCCATAAAATTTGGATTCAGTCAAAAGGTCCCACTTAAGGACCTAGAAGGCCACATGTGGCCTTAAGGCCAAAGGCTCCCCACCCCTGACAGACAGGGAAGATCTATGAACACTGGGAATGGGGGGCTCCAGCACTCAAGGCAAGAAGGGGTCTGAGATGCATATGGGACACCACCAGACCAATATCTAGGAACTCTAATGGGGACAGGTACAAAATGGCAGCTTTGTCACCTATTACCCAGTTCTGGGCCATGGATTTATGGGGGCTGAGAAAGGGAACTGTGCATGGGAGTAGAGTTCCCACATACAGGGAGGACTTGGGCTGTTAATGGAGAAGGGGGAAGTTCAAAAGCCCACAGCAGCAAAGGCATGCCTCGGACCCAAGTTCAGAGCAGAGACTTGCTTCCAGCATCTAGCCCATCCTGCAGAGGAATAACCAAGGCAGGAATCCTAGCCTAAATGAGAACCTACAGAGTTTTCCAATGGACTGATAGGGCTGGAATCCAACAGCAACCTAGCCTTTCAGAGACCCAAAGTCAGGTCAGGCAGGTCTGGAACATAAAGCCCTCAAGAGGAAAAGCAGGGTGGGGGAAGAATAACAGGGCAGGAAGCAGATAGCAAAGAGACTTTGCTCTGAATCAGATCACTTTGGGAGCACTGGAAGCTTGCAGGCTCCAAGCTAGCCCCTAAGATCCTGGAATAACACATACTCAATACTCCAGGAAAGTAGCAATAGGACCAGTCCAGACCTTCCCTCCAGAGGGGTGGCAGAGGCTAGGTTTAACATCAGGAAGTAGGCTAGAATAGTGGGAAAAGAAGAAAAAAGAACCCTGACATAAAGAGCTAATGTAGTGCATATCATCATATGGTGGCTATGAGTGCTGGGCTAAAAGCAGTGATAATGAGGGGTAGCCGCTCCTGGGATTCCTATCTTATCTGCCTCTTAGTAACAGGGAGTCAGCAATTGTTGCTGCTGTTCATGAGACAGGTGAGCTCCCTCTCCACAATGACTTCTTCTTTCAATGGTGGCATGGGGCCTGGGCTGGAAGCAGGTCTGGTGGTTGAGGGTCACTGCTGTTCACAAGGCTTCTGTGGTCAAGTCCTGGCCTGTCCCATCAGAGTCTGAGGGCAGATGTGCTCAGGGTGGTGGTAGTGGTTTGATCTGCCTGGCACATGCTGCCTCCTGTCTCTCCCTAAGAGTACCTTGCTGCTTCAGCTAAAGAGCACGCTCTTTAATTTGATTCTCTGTTCTCTCTAGGTTTTTGTGATACTGCTCTTTCCTGGGTCTCCTCCTACCTATCTGACCACTCTTTCTCAGTTTGACTGGCTGGGTATCCCTCAAGGAAAGTCCTAGGACCTCTTCTGTCTTCATCTCTTCTCCTTCTAGGTTAATTCTCTTGGTGATCTCATGGATTCAATTATCATCTCTATTCAGATGATTCTCAGCTATTTATCTGGCCTTAACCTGTCTCCTGACCTTCAGCTTCACAGCTCCAACCGCATGCTAGACTTCTTAAACTGAATGTCCTATAGACATCAGAAACTCAACATGTCCAAAACTAAACTTGTTCTCATTTCTCCAAAGCCCTCCCCTCTTCCTAACTTTCCTATTACTGTTGAGCGTACCACTATCCTTTCAATCATCAAACATCATCCCCACCTCCTCATCTCTCTCTCTCCATCTCCAAACTATTGCCAAGTCCTATTGATTCTACTTTACAACATCTCCCATGTACATTCCCCACTCTGATATTACTACTGCTCTGGTGTACACCCTCTTCACCTCACACCTGGGCTATTGTTCTGGTTGTTCTCCATGCCTCATGTCTCTCCTCCCTCCAGCCTATCCTACGCTCAGCTATCAAAGTGATCTTTCTAAATGCAAGTCTTATCATGTCATCTCTCTATGCTGTAATCTCCAGAGGTTATCTGTCACCTCTAAGGTCAAATACAGAATCCTCTCTTTGGTGTTCAAAGCCCTTCAAAGACACACACATATACATATTCACAAATAACCCATCAATGGACTGATTTCCTAGAACTAAACTAATTTCAGTTTCCATCTACCTCAAAGTTTACAGGAAACAAAATATAAACTGTCATGTTCCTAAAGAGAGATGGGAAACTAAGTGGTAGCATTCTATTCAGGAAGCAGAGGAAGAAGGAATGTAGCAGAGCTTGGACTTGATCCAGATGCAAAGGGACTGTTCAGAGATAAAACAAATTTCTGGCATTTTTTCTGCTTTTCTAAATAGGGTCAATGTGTGATCCCCTCCCCTTTTTTTGGAAATTTCATTTCTTTTCAATTAACAAGTGAGGATTATAATAACACTTACTTCCCAGCATTGTTGTAAGGATTAAATGATTTCGTATGTATAAAGGGCTTTACAAACCTTAAAGTGCTCTGTAAATGTTAACTATTATCAGTATCATAATCATTATTATTTTCTCTCCCTCCCACCTATCACCATTTGGAAAAAAGAAAGAAAAGCTAAACCCACGTAACTAACATGTAAAAGAAATTCCTGTATTGGATAGATCCATAAATATATTTCTAATTCTACACCTCGAGTTCATCACCTCTCTTTCAGAGGGTGAATTCCATGTTTCATATTCAGTCCTCTGGAATCCTGGTTCATTACTGCATTGATCTGAGTTCTTCAGGATTTCTTTCTTTCTTGTTGTTGTTCTTATGGATTTCAAAGCTGTTTGTCTCTACATTGCTATTATGGTATCAATTTTCCCCCTACTTCTGCTTGATTCACAATATACCAGTTTATACTAATCTCATGTTTCTCTGTAGTCTTGCCTCCTGTCATTTCTTAGAGCAGAATAACATTCCATTGCATCACAGACAATAATTTGTTCAGCCATTTCCTAGCTGATGATTACCCCCTAAGTTTCTAATTCTTTACCACCACAAAAAAAGAGCTACTAGAAATATTTTTGTACATATGTGTCCCTTTCCTCTTTCTGTGGTCTCTTTGGGGTATAGGCCTAGTAGTGGTATAGCTGGCTCAAAGCAGATGCCCAATTAAAAAACTTCGGGGGCATAGTTTCAAAGTGCTTTCTGGAAGCATTGCACCAATTCTCAACTCCACATTAGCATCCTAATTGATTTCGATTCCTCAAATCATTCCTTACTTTAATCTGTCCTCCAGATCACTGCCAAAAGGATTTCTTTTTGCTGTTTAATAAAGTTATTGATGTTAGATGTATTAAAAATCCATTGGAACACTTCACATACACACTGCCTTCAATGGAATTTTGTCATTATAAATATGGATGACTCTTCCAAGTATGTTACATTCCTCAGATATAGCATCTATAAATCTTCCTAAGACAATTCAAATGGAAGAGATTCAGTTTCCTGGCATGGCTTTGGTATAATGTCCAGATTTCACAGGCATACAACAATGAGGTCGGCACAATAGCTCTGTAGACCTTCAGTTTAGTAATCAGTTTAATACCTCTTATCTCCCATTCTTTCCTTCAGAGCCTCCCAAATACTGAGCTGGCTCTGGCAACGTATGCCTCAACCTCATTATCAATATGTACATCCCTGGAAAGTACACTACCAAGGTAAGTGAATTTATCCACAGCATTCAAAACTTCTCCATTTGCTGAAACCAATGGTTCCACATATGGATGGTATAGCGGTGGTTGATGGAGCACCTGAGTGCCAAGCATTCAAACTTTGCTTCAGAGACAGGACTTTCAATGGACTGGCCATGTTGTTCAAATGCAAAATGTATGCTTGCCAAAAAGATTGTTTTATGGAGAACTCACACATGGCAAGCACTCACATGGTGGTCAAAAGAAGCGATACAAGGACATTCTCAAGGTTTCTCTTAAGAACTTTGGAATTGATTGTGTGATACGGGAGACACTGGCACAGGACCGCTCAGCATGGTGTGCACACATCTGCTTTGCTCTATGAGCGAAAGCAGAATTGAAAAAGCTCAAAGGAAATGCAAGATTCACAAGTATAGAGTATCCACCCCAAATGTTTACACAGATTATTTGTGCCCGACCTGTGGTAGGACATTCTAAGCTCATATTAGTCTGATCAGCCACAGTGGGACACACTGAAACTTGACTCTAGAATAGTGATGTCATTTTGCTCCTCTTTGAGAACAAAGACAACAACCAACCAACCACAGAGTTAATCTCTGTGTCCTAGCAAAGTTCATCTTTTGTTTAAAAGTAAAACAATTGTATCATCTGCAAAAAGTGAAGAAGAGCCAAGTCTATCAAAGCTGGTCATTGCACAATGTTGCTGTTAGTGTGTACAATATTCTGGATCTGCTCACTTCACTCAGCATCAGTTCACATGAGTCTTTCCAGGTTTTTCTGACATCCACTTGCTCAGTGTTTCTTATGAAACAATAGTATTCCCTTACATTCATATACCACAACTTGTTCGTCCATTCCCCAACTAATGGACATCCCCTCAATTTCCAATTCTTTGCCTCTACAAAAAAGCTGCTATTTTTATACATTTGGGTCTTTTTCCTTCCTTTTATGATCTCTTTGGAATACAGACCTAGTAGTGGCATTATTGGATCAAAGGATATGCACAGTTTTATAGCCCTTTGGGTCATACTTCCAAATTGCTCTCCAGAATGGTTGAATCAGTTTACAACTCCACCAATAATGTATTAGTGTTCCAATTTTCCCACATCTCCAACATTTATCATTTTCCTGTTTTGTCCTACTAGCTGATCTGATAGATATGAGGTGCTACTTCAGAGTTGTTTTAATTTACCTTTCTCTAATCAACAGTGATTTAAAGCATTTTTTCATGACTATGAATAGATTTAATTCCTTCATCTGAAAACTGCCTGTTCATATCCTTTGACCATTCTTCAATTGGGGAATGATTTCTATTCTTATTAATTTTACTCACTTCTCGATATATTTTGGAAATGAAGCCTTTATTAGAGATACTGGCTGTAAAAATTGTTTCCCAGCTTTCTGCTTCCCTTCTATTCTTGGTTGCATTGGCTTTATTTGTGCAAAAATGTTAAATCACTGGAATCAGAATTATCCATTTAGCATTTCATAATGTTCTCGAACTCTTGTTTTGTCACAAATTCTTCCATTCTCCATAAATCTTACAGGTAAATTATTCCTTGCTGTCCTAATTTGCTTATATTATTGCTCTTTATGTTGAAATTATGTACCCATTTTGAACTTATCTTGGTATACAGTGTAAAATATTGGTCTATGCCTAATTTCTGCCATACTATTTTCTAGTTTTCCCAGCATATTTGTCAGTGAGTTCTTATCCAAGAAGCAAGAGTCTTTGGGTTTATAAAACAGTAGATACTATAGTCATTGACTACTGTGCCTAACCTATCCATTGATTCACCACTCCATTTCTTAGCCAGTACCAAGCAGTTTATAAAACAGTAGATACTATAGTCATTGACTACTGTGCCTAACCTATCCCATTGATTCACCACTCCATTTCTTAGCCAGTACCAAGCAGTTTTGATGATTGCTGCTCTGTAATAAAGTTTTAAACCTGGTACAGCTAGATCACCTTCCCTTGCATTTCTTTTCATTAATTCCCCTTATGTCCTGGACCTTTTGTTCTTCCAGATGAATTTTGTTATTTTTTTTCTAGCCCTATAAAATAATTTTTGGTACTTCAATTGGCATGGCATTGAATAAGTAAATTAAATTAGGTAAAATTGTCATTTTTATTATATCAACTAGGCCTACCCATGAGCTACTGATATTTTTCCAATTATTTAGATCTGACTTTATTTGTATGAAAAGTGTTTTGTAATTGTGTTCTCACAGTTCCTGGGTTTCTTTTGGCAGGTAGACTCCCAAATATTTTATATTGTCTATAGTTACTTTAAATGGAAATTCTCTTTCTATCCCTTGCTACTGGGATTTGTTGATAATATATAGAAATGCTCATCATTTACATGGGTTCATTTTATGTCCTGCAACTTTGTTAAAGTTGTTTATTATTTCAAGTAGTTTTTTTAGCTAATTCTCTAAGTATATCATCATATATGCAACGAGTGAGAGTTTTGTTTCTTCATTGCTTATTCTAATTCCTTCAATTTATTTTTCTTCTCTTATTGCTAAAGCTAACATTTCTGGTACAATATTGAGTAACAATGGTGATAATGGACATCCTTATTTCACTCCCAATCTTATTGGAAATGCTTTTAGCTTATGCCCATTACATTTAATGCTTGCTAATGAGCTTTGATAGATGCTACCTATCATTTAAAGGAAAACTCCACTTATTCCTATGCTTTTTTTAGGAATGTGTTTTTAATAGGAAAGTGTGTTACATTTTGTCAAAAGCTTTTTCTGCAACTGTTGAGATAGTCACATGATTACTGTTTTGTTATTGATTCAGTCAATTATGCTGATATTTTCCTAATAACGAACCAGCCCTGCATTCCTGGTATAAATCCCACTTGGTCATAGTATATTATCCTTGTGATAAATTGCTGTGATCTCTTTGCTAATATTTTATTTAAAATTTTTGGATCAGTATTCATTAGGGAAATTGGTCTATAATTTTCTTTCTCCATTCTGGCTCTTCCCAGTTTAAGTGCCAGCACAATATTTGTATCATAAAAAGAATTTAGTAGGACTCTTTCTTTGTCTATTTTTCCAAATAGTTTGTATGGTATTGGAATTAATTGTTCTTTAAATATTTGGTAGAATTCACTTATAAATCCATTTGGCCTTCGCAATTTTTTCTTAGGGAGTTTGTTGATGGCTTGTTCAATTTCTTTATCTGAAATGGGGTTAAGTATTTTATTTCCTCTTCTATTAATCTGGGCAATTTGTATTTTTGTAAATATTCATCCATTTCACTTAGATTGTCAGATTAATTGGCATACAATTGGAAAACGGCTTCTAAGAGTTGTTTTAATTTCCTCTTCATTGGTGGTGGTCACCATTTCATTTTTGATACTGGTAATTGATTTTTCTTTTTTTTTTAATCAAATTAGCCAAAGGTTTATCTATTTTGTTGTTTTCATAAAACCTGCTCTTAGTTTTATTAGTTCAATAATTTTCTTAATTTCAATTCTATTAATCTCTCGATTTTCAGAATTTCTAATTTGGTACTTAATTGAAGATTTTTAATTTGCTCTTTTTCTAGCTTTTTTTAGTTGCATTCCCAATTCCTTGATTTTCTCTTTCTCTATTTTATTCAAGTAAGCATTTAGAGACACAAAATTTCCCCTAAAAACTGCTTTGGCTGCAGCCCATAAGTTTTGTTATGTTGTCTACCTTTCCATGGCCCTTTATTACATGTAATTTTCACTGCATCATGACCTAAAATGGATGCGTTTAATAATCCTGCCTTTCTACATGGCATTGTGAGATTTTTATAACCTAGTATGTGGTCAATTTTTGTGCAGGTGCTATGTACCTCTGATAAAAAGGTATATTCCTTTCTGACCCCATTTAATTTTCTCCAGAGGTCAACCATATCTAACTTTTCTCAATTTCTATTCATCTGTTTAACTTCTTTCTTGCTTATTTTGTGGATAGATTTATCTAGTTCTGAGAGGGAGAAGTTGAGCTCCCCCACTAGTATAGTTTTGCTATCTATTTCTTCCTATAAATCATTTAACTTCTCCTCTAAGAATCTGGATGCTGTACCACTTGGTCCATATATTACTCCATTGTCTATGGTACCTTTCAGTAGGATGTAGTTTCCTTCCTTATCTCTTTTAATTACAACTATTTTTGCTTTTGTTTTGTCTGAGATCAGGATTGCTACACCTGCTTTATTTTACTTCAGCTGAAGCATAATATATTCTGCTCCAGTCTTTTACCTTTACTCTGTGTATATCTCTCTGCTTCAAATGTGTTTCTTGTAAACAACATATTATAGGATTATGGTTTTTAATCCACTCTGCTATCTACTTCTGTTTTATGGGAGAGTTCATCCCATTCACAGTCATATTTATTATGATTGTATGATTTATCTCCATCCTATTTTCCTCCTTGTTTATACTTTTCTCTCGTCTTTCTCCCTTTCTCTCCCCACTAGTGTTTTGCCTCTGACCACCACCTACCTCAATCTGCCCTCCCTTCTATACATTCCTTCCTTTTTTTCCCTTTTCCCCTCCAACTTCCTATAGGGTAAGATAGATTTCTATACCCAACTGATCATGTATGTTATTCCCTCTTTAAGCCAAATCCAATGAGAGTATGGTTCAAACAATGCTTGCCTCCTTCTCTTCTTTACCTCTACTGTAATAGGTCTTTGCACCTCTTCATGTAGTGTAATTTACCCTTTCCTGCCTTCTCCTTTCCTCTTCTCCTAGCACAATCCTTTTTTTTACCAATAAAATTTTTTAATCATTGCATCAAAGTCAACTTATACCCACATCCTCTGTCTATGTGTACCTCTTCTAAATGTTGTAATTAAGATACAGTTCTCAAGAATTACAAGTATCATCTGCCTATATAGGGATATAAAAAGTTTAACCTTAGCGAATAACATGTTTTTTTTTTCCTTTCTTGTTGGCCTTTTTATGCTTCTCTGGATCTTGAATTTGAAGACTGAATTTTCTGTTCAGCTCTGGTTTTTTCATCAGGAGAGTAATTGAAAGTCCCCTATTTCATTGAACATCCATCTTTTCCCCTGAAACATTATGTTTAATTTTTCTGGGTAGTTAATTCTTAGTTGTAATATAAGCTCCTTTTCCTTCTGGAATATCATATCCCAAGCCCTCTAATCCTTCAATGTAGAAATTGCTAGGTTTTTTGTAATCCTGATTATGGTTCCACAATATTTAAATTGTTTCTTTCTGGCTGCTTGCAGTATTTTCTCTTTGACCTGGGAATTCACTGCACCCTCCAGCTGCCCCCAAAAATTATTTTTTAAAAAAAGAATGTAAACTCCTTGAGGTCAAGGACTATCTTGCTTTTTTGCTTGTATTTGTATTCTCAGTGCTTAGCAGAATACCTGACACATAGAAAGTATTATGAGC
Organism: Phalanger gymnotis; assembly: GCA_028646595.1. Taxonomy (NCBI): domain Eukaryota; kingdom Metazoa; phylum Chordata; class Mammalia; order Diprotodontia; family Phalangeridae; genus Phalanger; species Phalanger gymnotis. The sequence continues at coordinate 304,089,464 of CM053626.1, read as the reverse complement.
ATCCACTTTTCTCTTCCTGCCATACAGCTCCTTCAATCACATCCTTTACAGCTATCATTCTTCCTCATTGGTTATATGCTGCGGCCTCTCAAACCCACCACATACCTCTCCATCACCCTCCATGTGATAATGACCCTTAGTTTTTGGAGAGAGCAGCATTCTGAGTCTCTCCGTCATGCAGTAACATCAGTGAAACGCTAGTATTGAAAAAAATGGGTCCTTGTTGTTCTGGGAGGCTTGGAGTCAACAAACTTCCTCTTCAACTTCTCAAAAGCAATCTTGCCCCCCTCTACCCTTTCTTTACAACTCTGGGCCCAGCTCATTGTCCATACTGCCTGTTCCAAATCTATATGCTGTGGAATAAGTGCTGTAGGGTGTCCATTCAGATGCTTGTTGAAATCTGTGCAATAGACATTCTTCAGTTATTTGGTCTTTCTTGTGTTGGTGCGTAAGTCAAACAAAGGTTACAAATCTTGTCTAGGAGGTTCTGAAAAGCCTTGAAACCTAATGCAAACAACAGAGCATCATTGGCAAACAGGAACATGTGAAGGGCTTCCCTATCCTCAAAGCATCCCACCTAAATCTGGACTCTACACTGAATCCCTTTTCATCAAAGTGGCAAATGTTTTTGGCAGGCATAAAGCCCCACCTGGTGTTTGTTTTCGGAGGGTCATTGAAATCACAGAACTAATTCTGTGGGTGTGTAAGTACATGTGTATATGTATGTATATATGTGTGTATATGTACACGTATGTACAAATACGTGCATACATGCAAATGTATACACACATACTTATGTATATGGGTACATACGCATACATACATTTGGTTCAGCTGTTCCTGACTCTTCATGACCATTTTGGGGGTTTATTAGCACAGATAGTGGGGTGGATGGCCATTCCTTTCTCTAGGAGATTAAGGCAAACAGAGGGGTTAAGTAAATTGTCCAGGATCACAGAGCTAATGAGTGTCAAAGGCCGAATTTGGACTAAGGTCTTCCCACCTCCAGGCCTAGCATTCCATCCACTGATCCACCTAGTTGCCACACACACACATACACACTCAATGTGTGTATATTTCATATATAAGTATAAATATACATATACATATTATCTTGAATGACACTGAGATATGAATAGAAGACACCTTGTTTTAAAAAATGCTGTAAGACAGCATTAGGTTCTACCAAGTTGAATGTTGTTAGGGTTTTTTTAATCAACCAACCAACAAAAAGCATAATGAGCTTTCATATTCTCTACATCTTTCAGTCAGCTGTGAGATGGTAAAGATGTGGTCCATTGTGGAATAGTTTGGGAAAACTTGCTAGTTCCCTATTAAAATCCTTTCTGCCTGTGTACAGGAGAGCCTCACAAACATTTTGGATAGCTACAAGATGAGGGATAGAGGTCAGTAGTTATTAATGCTGTCTTAGCCATCTCTTTCGATATCAATCAGATCTGAGATTTTTTTCCCAAAGTATTTTCCCCTGATGACAGCTAGGGGTAGTGGAGAGCCCTGGACATGGAATTAGGAAGACCTGGGTTTGAGACTCTTGCTCTCTGTGTGTCCCTGAGAGAGTCCTGTAACCTCCCTGCATCTCTTTTTCTTCATAGGCTCGATGGCCTTTAAGGCCCCCCTTCCAGCTCTGCACCTCTGATACTGTGGGCCCACAGCTTCCCCCTGTCTTCATACACCTTGTCCAGGGAGAGGCACCTTGAGGCTGACTTCAGCACAGATCTCCAATGTGCTCTTGATCTGGCCCAGCAGATTTTCCAAGCTGTGTTCCCTTTAGTGCTATTTCTACTTCTTTTGTAAATACTTCAGGGCCTGGACCACTGGGGTCCCTGCAGCAGAAAACCAAAAACTACCATTTGCCATCTGCATTTACACCCGCCACTGCCACCCCTGTCCCTGCACCACTGTCACCTCTTGCTCTGGGAACAGAACTCAAATTCATATCTCCTTTGCTAAAGGAAACACATGACAATTATTCTGTGGCTGATCTCCCCATCTCTGCAGATCTATCCTTTTCTACTTGGCCCCAGACAGTACAATTGCAAGTAAAGTAATGGGTGGAAGTTGCCAAGAGCAGATTTTGGCTCAATGTAAGGGAACACATCCTAATAATTAGAACTGCCCCAAAGTGGAATTAGCTGCTTCCGGCAAAGGTCGTGAGTTCTCTCTTCAAAGACTTGGTTACCATTTTTAGGTATGTTGGAGGTAGGGAGGAGGGGTTCATCAGGTTAGACTATTTTTCAGTTGTTGTTCAGTCACGTCCAACTCTTCAGGACCCTGGGGACCATGTTGTTCATGGGGTTTTCTTGGTAAAGATACTGAAACGATTTGACATTTTTTCCTCCAGTGGATGAAGGCAAACAGAGGTTAAATGACTTACCCAGACTCACGCAGCCAGGAAGTGTCTGAGGTCAGATTTAAACCCACATCTTCTGAATCTGGGCCCAGGGCTGTATCACCTGAGCCACACAGCTGACTCAGATGCCTTCTGAGATCCCGGCAAATTTTGACCAGGCTGTGATTTTGCCCCCATTAGCTCTGCCTTTTTCTCAAGGAATATTCTTCAATATTGCTCAAGCCTTCCGCCTCTTTTACTTTCAAGCCATCTTTTATGCCCTTTCTCACCTAAAATATATTTCCCAGTAGTGCTCTCTGCTTTCTTAGTTTTCCAATTTGCGCTTTTCTTGGCTCACAACACTGAGGCTCAATCCTCAGGTCCCCCCATCAAACTATGCCCCTTTCTCATCTAGACTGAGTCCTCCTATCCCCTCAGTCCTAATCTCTCTCCTCTGGTCACATCTTAAGCTTTCATCCTCTTCCTCTTCATGCTCAACCAAGCCAGGCAAGGCCATACTCAGCCAACTCCTCTCCTCCTTCAGCCTTAGACATTCCTCTCTCCAGTGTAACGCTCCTTCTCTCCCCAGCTCCAACCCCAATATGATTAGGACAGACATCACATCCTCTTGATTTACCCTGATTCAGAGTGCTAGGAAACAATCCAGTCAAAGAAAACATTTAAAACTCAAAATTTTAAGATATGGCAACTCAGTAGACACTGGGGTACTTTGATGGTGCAGTGATGTTTTTTTGTTCCCAGAAATGAGTAAGAGAGCAAAGGATCCAGATGGTGTAAGTGGAGAGTATCCTTCAATTGTGTTCTTTTGTTGGAAATTAAGTCCAAAAATCACAAATCTTGAAAAGCACCACACCAGAAAGTGAAGTGTGAATTTGTTTTAGACCAGCCTATGTTCCCTATCCTTCCTGAAATTTTGCAAACCGGATAATGACTGGCGTCAAAGACCCTGCCCTCAGCATCCTCCTCTCCGACTTCACCCCACTCCCACCTTTTACACCTTCTCAGGTCACTGAATGACTCAAAGGGAAAGCTATTTTCTTTCGCTTTCACTTCTTATTTGCTTCCTTTTTTGACCGTCGATTTTTTTTAATCTTTCACTGTATTGCGAAAGCCCAGAAAACCCCAGGGCTCAGAAGCAGAGACATCAGAATAAAAACCAACAGTCAAGAAGTAGGGGAAGAAAGCGAGAGCAGAGGAAACAGAAGTCACTCCGCTCAGAGTAAGCGAGACCAGGTAAGGATCTGTCCTGTCTTTCCTCTGCCATGGGGGCTTTCTTCTATTCTAGTAGAGCGCACCTGTATTCCCTGTTTGAGAGCTGTGGAGCACGAAGGCGTATCGGAGCTGCCGGCTCACCTTCATCGGCCGCTCCATTCCGCGCCTTTGCGCTGCTTGACTCAGGAGCTGGCGTGTCCTCTCTCACGTCCTGCGGGCAGAGGACTCCCCACTCGCCCGCCCGGCGAGGCTCCAGAGCCACTGCTGCAGGACGCCTTCGCTGGTCCTCTTAGTCTCCACTGCCTCCTCTCCAAAGTCTCTGTCTCTGTTTT
>CM053626.1:304066740-304085049 GCA_028646595.1 Phalanger gymnotis | reverse complement strand
GTGTTTTCAAAAGGGCCTAGAAAACATGTAGCGTGTCCCTCTCCTTTTTCCTTTTGTGTTCATCATTTTGGCATCTCACTCAAACGCTCTTTCCCGATCTTCCCTGGAAAGGAAATAACACACCCTGAAGCAAGAGCCACCTGAGCCCCGTGTACCTGGAATCTATTCTCTTTCTTTCAGTAAAACTTAAATCCCAGTAACTTCTGCCCCTCCCCCTTCCTTTCCTTCTACTAGTGGGGATAGATAGAGCTTTCTTTTATTACCTAGACCAAAGGAGAAGAGGGGAAGTGAGGGAAGAGACTGGCTTTTCAAAGCAGTCCTAATTCTTTTTAACTTTAACTCCTTTAGAATTTCCTGTCCCTTCCTTATCTTCTATCCCTGGTCCCATCCAGGGACTCATAAAATTCAAAACTTCACCCAGGGTTGATAAGAATTTAGGCCAAGAATCCTTGTTTTAATTATACTTCCTCACACTGTCTCAACATAACAACTATGTAGGGACAAGAGGGGCTCGGATAACCCCCATTTGTCCCCAAACCTCTTTACCTGCCTTAAACAAAAGAGGTTCCTGACTTTGATCTCACTGCTGAATAGATACACACCTTTATTTCCCAAGCTTGTTTACCCCTTTCTAGTTATACTCTCTCTGGGAGAGAGAGATACTTCAGCAATCAAATCTTTTACATATGATAAGTTCAAACACTAGTTTTAATTCTTGCTTAGGCCATGGAATAGCTACAAATTCAGATCAAGACAGAGAAGTCTCTTGTGCTTTATAGCTCGTTACATTAATTTAGTAATAAATTATCTTGAAAATTTATCTCGATATTAAGAGAAATAGTCACTAAACTTTCATGAAGAAAATCAGTTGGACAGCTCTAAAATGACATGTGTCTCTTTCCTCCTTAAAGCAAAAATAAACCTTTAAACATTGGGATTCATTCATAAATACCCACAGTGCCATCACAAATTAGTCCATAAATCTCCAAATTAACATACATTAATGTATCTTTAGATGATACAGGCTTGAAAATCACACCCCTATATTTTTCCAAGGATTCTTGTTTGCTCAATAGGAATTCTACAACACCTAAACCTTTTGCACAGAGACAGAGTTTGGAAGTCTATCCTGATTTACTCACTCTTCATTATATATATATATCTTGCACAATTCTTAGCCTAACATCTAGATTATAAGAAAAATTGCTTTTTCATAAATTCCCAAAGTACGATAACAACTAAACTCCTTGTTGTTATAGAATTTCTCAATATCACAAAGTTCCCCAATTTTCTTTTTTTTTTACTTTTGAACATCTATTTTTTTTAAAACCTTGAGTTCCAAACTCTCTCCCCTCTTCCCTTCCCATCAGTTCCCCAATTTTCTATTCACAAAATCTCTTGTACATAAAAATTACAAGAGATCTCACAAAGTCTTAGTTAACAATCTCACAAATGCTATTAAGTGGTAGCAAAACAATTTTAACTGAACAATAACAGCTTTTTAACCCATTCATCATTTTTTTTACAATTCTTAACAACATTTAAACCATACAAATGCAATAATGTCTTGAACATTTTTATGTATTTAAAACTTGAAGTTACCCATCAAATTAGGTGAATACTTTTTTAAGTCTCCTTACACAGGAAGTCACTCATCTCATTACCACACATGGAAATTAAAAGTAATATTACTTGTTCATAAGCAGATATAATAGTTTCAAACTATCACATTTTTATCACACTCTTTTAAAAAGATCAATTCATATATATAACAAAATTTAGACCTCACAAGGGTCTCTCAAATTTTACAGCCTAAGAGAACTTTAAAAATACAATTTAGAAATAAGATGACTTCGATTACATTTTCAGATTATCACGCAGGAAGTATTGATCCTATTACTTCTGGTATTTGTATATTCCCTTAAATACATTTTATTTAGCTGTATATTCCCAGCACTGAACAGCTCTTCTTCTGAGCCAACCACCGCCTGTGACCCAGGTATTAAGAATGTTTCCCAACCGTGAGTGAATTTAGAGAAAAAAAAAGATTTTTATTTCATATCATTACTTGCTTTTGTAAATCATCCAAATTTGAAGTTCCTGCCCTGACCCTCACTGATCCTCTGTGAAACCCTCACTGGTTTCACCAAACCTCACCTGAGGCATTCCAATTCCTTACTCATATACTTCAGAGATTTTACAAAAATATTTGAATTAGATTAGCTCAGCCAAAATAAAATGCCTAAGGAATTTGAGGGAGGTGCGGTCACTTCCCTTCCAAGCAAAAAAAAAAAAAAAAAAAGCTTTGGACTCTTTAAAAAGTCCTCTAGTCCTCTAAAGAAAGATGAAAAGGGAGTGGCTCTTAAGAGCATGTGGGTGTGCTGTTCCCCCACCCCTCTCATCTTCATACACACCAATTCTTTATACCAAGCTAAAATATTTTTAGTTTCCCCTCCATCCTTCTGCCTCAGCATGGTGGGGAAGATCCCTTTCAGACGCTAAAGACAATTGACAAAGGTGAGTTGAAGAGCACAGGATTATCAATAGTACCGATCTCACCCCTACCGTGAATTACATTTGGGCCTGGCAGCCCGTTCTGAGAACAAAGGAGCCTGCCTTTTAGATATGCTAATTTTCAGGAGGCTAGCTTAATTTCTTATCCCTAGTCACTAGTGTTATTTTATACAATCTCTGTGAAAACAAAACTCAATCATACCTTACACAGGCAAAGCTTATTTTATAATTATACAAATCAATATCTTTACTATAGTCAATACCCAGATTCAATAAGACCTTTCATTACTAACTAATCAGCCTTATTTTCCAATCAGGCTATAGGCTCCTTTCAGTCCCAGCTCCTGATCGACGCACCCACAGTCTTCCAATGTGGAAGGTGAGGGAGAGGGGTGGCTAAGAGCACATGGACCCGAAACCAGGCACTTAGCTGTAGTTTCACAGCCACTCTTTACCTCCAGTTTCTATCTCTCCTTCTTTCCCAATATTTACTGAAACATTTTACCTTCTATATTCTCACTCCAATTTCAATCTCTTTCTTTTCTTTTTTTTTGGCAGGGTAATTGGGGTCAAGTGACTTGTCCAAGGTCATACAGCTAGCACATGTCTCAAGTGTCTGAGGCCGGATTTGAACTCAGGTCCTCCTGCCTCCAGGGCTGGTGCTCTACTCACTGTGCCACCTAGCTGCCCCTTCAATCTCTCTCTTAATCTTGACTCAAACTACCTCAAATATTTCAAGTAAATTATATACATATATATATATATATATGTATGTATGTATGTATAGTATGCTCACCAAACTTCTTTTCCAGCTGAAAACAAAGTTTAATGACTGACAATTTGCGTACTAAAGGAGCCCACTTCAGTCTCTCAACCTGTTTTCTTTCTCCACAGCCTTCCAGGGACCTTTCTTTTGATAATTACTTCCTTTTTAACCTCTCAGTTCCCAGAGTTAATAATTTCTACAGGAACATAGAACATAAAACTTTTCTTAAATACACAGACAAGACATTGCACATGAACAATTTAGAATTAAAATTCAGACCCATCCCAAGCATTAAATTAAAAATAGCACATTTCATGCTTCACATCTCACCTCCCAGCTACAAACCTTCTTTCTGTGAAGCAGTGAAAGAGTTTGAAATGCAAATCAATCTACCTCTCCCTGAGAGAGAATCTCATCCACCTACCAAACTTCCAAATCCTTTTCCCTGGGTCAACCCACCGGTGCTTTTCTTCAAAGCACTAGGAGAAATCCATTCTCTTGACCTAGGTTCCCAGCAAATCTGATTTCTCAACTTGGAGTAAATCCAGACATGACAAAGCAGGACTCCCCTACCTTGCTCAAGCACCTGACTTACGCTGTCTATGGCCATTTTCCTTCACTTTTCCCCCTTTACTCACATTTCTGGGTTCCCAAGGATTCCAGAAGAATACTTCCAGGAAATTAGCAGTCTGAAGAAGGAAATTTTCACCTGCAGATACTAGGGCCCACTGTAAAACATGGGGGTGCTACCCATGCTCTCCATGAAATATCTCTTTCTTCTGATGCTACATGGATCCTGCGATGAGCCTTCAACTGTTAGAAACGTACTTACGTTGTCTAGGAATAAACAATATTTGTTGGGAAGCCAGAAACATTTTAATTATAGTTTACATTTATTCCTCCTGAATAAATGGGTACATCCCCTGAACAGAGTACAGGAGGAAGTACAAAGGACTCAGGTGGACGTCAGTCCTTTTATCGACCCCCACATCGAATCTCCCGCCAGGCTCTTCATTGGCCAGATGCAAACCCCTGACTGCTTATGTCATGCTCTCCTCAAATGGCTTATTTAAGCATGTATCTAACCTTTCACCTGACCCACCAGAGGCCCAATTTCTGCTAAAGCTGGGGGGCGGGGGGAAGGTGAGGAAGGGGAATACTTTTAACTCTGTGGAAACAAAACCTCTCCTGTTTCTTACATTATGTAGATCCATAATCTCAAAGCTAAGTCTGGGCTTATGTGGAACAACCAACTAACCTGTTTCTTAGACCCAGATACCTGTTGTTTGCCATGGGCGCCTGAAAGTATAAGCTAGTGGCAATAGGTAAACACTTTTTTTATCAATTCAATAATTACAACAATTATTTACCTTAGCACGTACATTAGAGGGCCAGCATGGTGGAGTGGAGAGAGAGCTAATCTTGTATCTGGAAGGCCTGGGTTCAAGTCCCAGTTCTGACACATTCCTGACTGCGGGATCCTGGGAAAGTTACTTAAACTTGCAGTGCCTAGGTACCTTTCTTTGACTATAAATTGCAGAATGTTTTCTGGTAGAGAGAGTTTCTTCACTCAATACCAATGACATCACAAATGTTTTTTTTTTAAAAAGACTCAATATATTTTCATTATTATATGAATGCACAATATTTATATAGTTTCTGAAATATAAAGTTCTCAGTCTTTTTGTTTTTGTTTCTGAAATAAAGCCTTTTGAAGATATGTTTAAATTCACCTTCATTATTAACTCATCCTCATATTATTTAAGTGAATAATTAGATGAGTAATATATATGTATATGCACATACATATACATATGTACACATAGCATATATCTATGTGTGTGTGTATATAAATATACTGCACACATACAGGTTACATACTAATTCATTGGATCCAGGTAGAGCATTGGAGTTTGAATAATCTATAACAACCTTTTTATCACCAATAATAGCCAATAGTTATAAGAGTTTATGCATGAATAACCTAGGGGAGATTTGGGGCTACTTTGTTGAACAATGGCCAGTCAATAGGTATTTATTAAGCCTACAATGTGCCAGGCACTGTGCTAAGCACTGGGGATACAAAGAAAGGCATAAGACAGTCTTCTTTTCTCAAGGAGCTCTCAGTGGATTGGAGGAGACAGTATACAAACAACTAGGTGCAGACAAGATATTTACAGGATAACTTGGAGAGAATCAAGAAAGGGAAGGCACTACCATTAAGGGGGATTGGGAAAGGCTCTTACAGAAGGAAGCCAGGAAGATGAGATGAGGAGGAAGTGAATTCCAGGCATGGGGGACAGCCAATTACTTCAAAGTTTAGTCAAAACAAAGATACAATCATTCATCTCCCCATACCCCCTTTACCCCTCCCCACAAAACATGATCCCACTACAATGCTGTGTTAGTCTCTGGGCAGCAGAGGGGGATTAGGCTCACAGCTCAGCTCAGTTCCTACCTAGCATTAGTCCCACCAAGTTCCAAGTCCAAAGCCCCGCTGGACTAGCTTCCTAGGATTCTGGCTTCTCAGGAATTCCCTTCTGGGCAGGTTGCAACATCTGACCTGGAATCCTAGGTTCCAAAGTCCCATGACTCAAGGTTCTATTTCTGGGACTCTATTCCCTGTCCTTGGAAATGAAAAGAACAAACCAAGACCAAAACTCCAAGCCTGTTTTGCCAGGCCACCTGGCCTCAAAGTAAGAAGAAGGAGGCCCTTAGGCACAGAAATCAAGTTAATATTTGCTATTTTTTAATTGTCTTATCACCAAAATATAAACTGTTCCTTGGTTCCTCAGTAAAGAATTTGCTCCTTCTCTGTCTAGGACTGGACTGTCTCCACTGATCAAGTCGAACCAATTCCCATAATGCTAGGGTTTCCAGAGTAGCAGAATACTTCTTGTGGTCTTTCCACAGTGGTAGGTGCTTCCCAAGATGAGTAAAACAGCTCTATCTGCCAAGGGATGATAACAAGGAGACACTTGCCTGCAGCCTGAGAAGGATTGGATGTACTCCAAAATATGTCAGTGTATTGGTGGACCAAAGAAGGAGAAGGAGCAGATGTTATCGGTTGGGAGGAGTCAGCAGAGAGTTTATCAATGATGCAATTTTTGAGTTGAGCTTTAAAGGATGGATGATATTTTGACAGAGCTACCACTGGAAGAGGACCCTTTCTAGGTTAAGGGATTTGTATGAGCAATGATCCGGAGGTGAAAAAGAACAGGGATCAATGAGAAGTCTAGTTTAACTGAAACATTGAATACATGAAATAGAACAGTGGGCACTAAGCCCAGAAAGAAAAGTTTGTTTATACCGTAATATAAAATAGTATTTCTTACCTAATCTTATCTTAGCAGCCACTCTATGAAGTAGGTGTGGCAGAGGATCGAAGTGATTAATATACCAACTTGGCCAAGGTTCCAAACCATGGCTGAAATCTAGATCTCCTCATTCTTATCTTTGTGCTCTGATCATCAAACCGTGCTGCTATCTGCATGCATATGGTTCCTGTATTTGGCTTTAAAAGGAGGGATATCAGGGTTTCTGGGGAGAAGGAGCATGCCACTGCTGTTATATGGCAGAGGCTTCTCTCACAAGCCCTTTTTCTACCAGCTTGAAGTAGATAACTGGTGCTATTGACATGGCCATAAAGGGGAGAAGTAAGAAGAAAAGCTGAGTAGTGCAAACTGACTCATCAAAGATGTACACAGGGCCCCTGCTTCACGCTAATGGGCTGAATAACATTTTTGTTGATCTTAGGATTTCAGAAGATTTTAATTTGGGGTTGTAGATACAATATTTGTAACCCAAACCACATGGGCTAAGGTGCAGAATTCTTTTGACTTCTATCAGGTCCTCTGGCCTTGGGAGACCTGGGACTATAAGAGTTGACCTGCCAGGCCAGATAAGCCCTGATTAGAGCCCTAACACTTTGTCTGAGACTGAACCTACCTCAGGAACGCAACAAGTTGAATGGGTTTTTGACCTGTACTTATTTATGGAAGTACTTTCCTGGAATAGTAGTTTGTGATGCAACATGAGACTTTTATCGTAAGCCACTGCTTGAGGTGTATGCAGGCTTGAATCTTTCCCCAGTAGGAAGTGAGAGAAAAGTAGTCATTTGAAATCACTTTTACTTTAAGATTTTAGTTTAAAGGGGGAGGAAGAGTAGCTAATGAACCAAAAGCATTTTATGCCCAACATAAAATATATCCACACAATAATGGCTCTGCTCAGCTCTCCAGAGTTTGAGTTAACTTCATTTAGGTATGTTCCTCCAACAGGTCATTTTAAATGACCATGAAATTTATTGTTTAAACCTACAAACTATAAATGCTTCAGAGTAAAAATGTAACTAATAAAATAGCTTTACCAAAGAGAAGCAAGACGTCTTTTTAAACTCAGCTTTTTAGTTTTTATCACAGTCCATAAAAATAAAACAAGGGAAAAATGAGCCTACTATTTCACTATTTAGAGAGGGCCATTCACTCACATTAAACTTTACCTATTCTATGAAATGTAGTGACATTTGTTTCAGGAAAGATGAACAATGGCTATTACATCAATTTGCAGAATGTAGTGGTGGTTCTTTAATATAATATAATAAGGGTTTCCAACCATACCTCAGGAAATGAGTAACATTTTTATGTCATCACATAGGCAGTTTTCCCTGGAGTGGGGCTCTCATGTCTCTAACTCTCATCTGACTTATAAAAGTATAAGCTACCTATGAGTAACAGCTGCCTTGGCTGATTTAAAGAACATGAACACAGATTGTAACAGAGGATTCTTGGAGCAACACTGGCGACTCATGTGATTACTTGTACGATCATTTGAGCATTTCCACTAATCCTTAGAACCACTGCACTGAGACAATGAAACAGATACAATGGTCAGTGCTGGGATCATACTTTAACAGTTAAAAGACATAGCCTTTAGAGGAATGGATCGATTACACACACAAAAGGTAACATGTTCACGCTTCGAAAGTCATCAATGACTTTTTGAGAGATTTACTTAGTTAGGGAGTTTTGTTTGAGTGTTTATTCAGAAGTATCTGTTATACCCAAGCAAAATGTTTCAAGCTTTGTTGTGGTTTTTATTTTTTAAGAAAAGAAATAAGCACAGGATTTTACCATTTTCCATAAATATTTATCGGAAACACTGTTATCTCCCTTCCTGCTAATACATCCTCACTTACTACTTCTCTCTCTTCTCTAATCAGACCACGGGCCACAAGATGAGAAGGAAATTTAAGTTTGAGAGTGTTCAGGGAAGGGTCACCATGAGCTCATACCATATGAAAATTCTAGGAAGGAATTGGAGATGTTTAGCCTAGAAAAGAAAGGACTTGGGGAGGGGGGGAGGGGGGGACATATGAAACTATCTTCAAATATTTTAATAGCTGACATAAGGAAGAGAGTTTAATTCATTCTTCTTGGCCCCAGAGGGTGGAACTAAAAGCAAGGGGTTGGTTGTAAAAAGGCAAATTGGGAGTTGATGCAAGAAAGAACTCCAGCAATGAAAGCTATCTGAAAGTGAAATGGGCTGCCTTGGCAGACAGTAGTTTCTCCTTTCCAGAAGTCTTCCAGACAACAGCTTGTATGCTATGTCATAGAGAGGATACTTGTCCAGATACTGGTAGGATTTGAAGACCTCCAAAGTCCCTTCCAATATCTGAGATGACATGATTTCATAAAATCCAATGCTACTTCAACATGACGGCCTTTCAAAATCCTTTGTGTAGCATCACTTAATTGAGAAAAAAATTACATCGAAGACAATTAAAAGTATATTATGCTGGTATAGAATTTTGGTATCTTGAACATTATAATATTTTAGTAAATATTGGCTATAATTATGTAATCCGAAATGACTTCTAGTTAAAATGACATGATATAGTATCAGAATACAGAGAATCTAAATTCATTAGAGATTAACAACTTTGTTTTTTTCCCTGTACAGCTACTTTGCCAGGAATGTGGGAAAGGACAGTAACAGTAGGAAGTGCTGGAAAGACATTCAGTGTGACTGGCTGGAAGGTGAGATGAATTAAAGAACTCTGTAGATGAAAACAGACAGAAGTTTTCCTTTTCTGTGCTTTTAAATTTCTGTGTTTAATTTGAAGACTTATTCTTTAATTCACAGAATATATACATAGTTTTTTTTTATTCTCCTAACACTCAGACATGTTGCTCTTTGTTCTAGAGACAGCATACCAGAGTCTTGCTTCTGCCATTAATATGCTAACTGTATGACAATATTTCTGGGCTTCAATTTCTTTATCTCAAAAAATGAGGAGGCTGAATCCCTTAAATCTCTTTCCAACTCTAAAATTCAATACTGTTGTGACCTACTATCAATTTTCACAATATCTTTAGAAAATGAAAATAATTGGGTGAAGTTCTATTTTTTTAAACAAAATGAACAGTAGAGTGTATATCATGAAGATTTCATAACTCTAAAAAGAAAAATATAGCTAATTATTTATTACAATAATGACTCATCTCAAAGGCTGATGACTTTGCACAACTCTGCTTTACTTGAATCCAATTCACATGTAAGTCAAGACATCATCCTGTGATGTCACTGGTCCTCTTCAAAAACTTTCAAAGATGAACAGCAATCTCATGTCATCAGAACCTAGCTATCAGGCTGGGGAAAAAGGAGAAATGGCATCTGTGCTCTGTAACATTTTAGGGCTTGTTGGCATCGACATGATGTCATCCACGAGTAAGAGCATCTGGAGGACTGTACCATCTAGCCATATAGGGAATCTCTCCTCACTGGGATTCTGCCAAGGACATCCTGCATTTCAGTGACTAACACTCTTTTACCACATCAATCTTTTACTACAACAAATAATAAACACAGAAGGATCTTATTTCAGTCAGTTGTATGACTGTCGAGAAGTACTCTTTATTAAAAGATATCTTGGAAAAACCTTCTTGTTCTCCTTTTTATCAAGAATACCCTTGACATATGTCAATTGTTATCATAAAGGTTTTACAGAGAAGAGAAAGTAAGTATATGGATTAGTGATTATTGATTTCTTTGCGGGGAGGAAATAATACAGTCCATGATTTTTCCCATTATTTGGTATCATCTTTTTCTTCCAGTATCTTGAAAATTGATCCCAGAATTCCCTTAAAATTGTGTTGCATCCATCCCAGATTTCTTTTTTTACATTTTAATTTATTATTTATTTGTGACATTCTTTTCTTTTCAAATTTTGAGTTCCAAACCCACAGAGAAGTCAAGAATTACGATACCAAGTTCACATGTGAAATCATGCAGCACATATTTCCACATTAGCCATTTTTCAAAAAAAGCAAAAAAAAATAAAGTGAGAAAAATTATACAAAAAAAAGAAAGTGAGAAAAATTTGCCCTTTTCAGAGTTAATCTGTTGTCTGTCTCTGGAAGTGGATAACACTTTTTCATCATAAGTCCTTTGGAATTTTCTTGGATTGATTAGAGTAGCCAAGTCTCACAGTTGATCGTTGCAACACTGCTGTTACTATACATAATGATCTCCCATTTCTTCTCACTTTGCTTTTCATCAATTCATAGAGGTCTTGACAAGATTTCTGAAACTATTCCCCTCATTGTTTCTTGTAGCACAAGAGTACTCCCTCACTTATCATATGCCACAACTTGTTCAGCCATTCCCCAATTGACGAGCATCCCCTTAATTTCCAATTCTTTACCATCACAAAAAGAGCTGCTATAAATATTTTTGTACATATAGGTCCATTTCCCTTTTTTTTTTTTGTTCTCTTTGGGATACATACCCAGTAGTTGTATTGCTAGGTCAAAGGGGTCATAGCCCTACAGCCCTTTGAGTATAAGTCCAAATTATCCTCCACAATGTTTGGACCAGTTCACTACTTCACCAGTAAGTAGTTCATTAGCGTACTTGAAAGGTGTTGCTCTGATTTGCATTTCTCCAATCACTAGTGATTTAGAGCCTTTTTCATATTACTATAGCTTTGATTTATTCTTCTGAAAACTGCCTGTTTACGCCCTTTGACTATTCGTCAATTGGGGAATGGTTCTTATTTTTATAAACTTGACTTGATTCTATACTCAGAGTATATTTGAGAAATGAGGCCTTTATCAGAGAAATTTGCTGTAAAAAGTTTTCATATCACTTCATTGTCTGTGGTACCTTTTAGCATTGTGTAGTTTTCCCTGATTTTCTCTTTTAATTAGCTCTATTTTGCCTTTGCTTTGTCTGGGATCATGATTGTTACCCCTGTCTTTTTTTTTACTTCAGCTGAAGCATATTAGATTCTGCTCCAGCTCTTTATTTTAACCCTCTGTGTGTCTTTCTATTTCAAGGGAGTCTGTTGTAAACAACATATTGTTGGATTCCAGTTTCTAATCCATTCTTCTGTCTGCTTCCATTTTATGGATGAGCTCATCCCTTTATTCTGTTTTGTCCTTTCTCTCTCTTTTTATCTTGCTCTTCCTTAAAAGTCTATATAGCTGCCAATCGCTGCCTCCCTTTATCCACTCCCCCTTTTATCATTTGCCTCTCTCCTGACTTTCTCTTACCCCCTTCCCCTCCTATTTCCCAATTGGGTAAGTTACATATCTATACACAACTGAGTGTGTTTACATATTCTTCCCTCTTTGAACTAATTCTGATGACAGTGAGATTCAAGCATTGCTTGCCACTCCCCCGCCCCACACACACACTCACTATTTTCCCTTCCATTGTAAAAGCTTTCCCTTGTGTAACAAAGTTCCTGGGCTTACAAGAACATAACAGTCACATGTATGTCAGAGAAAAGGCACATTGGTCTTAATGGCTTCTTCTTGTAGATATACACCAGTAGTAGGTGCCTGTGGGGATAAATGGGTGCTCAAGGAAGACTACTACCTCTGGTATGAGGGCTGCCATGCCCTTTTAGGGCTTTGGTGTCCCCCTGCCAACCAACTCTCATCTGTGGCTCCAAGAAGCTGTAACACGTGCAGTTCCAGTAAACTGTTTCGGCTAAACCATGTTGAGGGTTACCAATGGGTCACAAACCCATCAGTGAGTTAGGGGTATGTCTACCCCAAGCATGTGAAGACTTCCCCCAGTGGAATGGGAAGGTGAGAACAGTTTGCTCCAATGGGCCATGAAGGCAGCTGAAGCTGGTGCTGTGGAGTGCATTGAGCTTGGTTAGACATTGAATATGCCAAGGTCACCCACTACATCCTAAGCCATCACCAGTTTTCTTAGCTTTTGTCTTGCCACTAGCCTTCGACAACTCTGGAAGGGACTGAAACTGATCGCTTCACAGAACTCTGTCTCATTAAATCCAATTAATGTGCAAGTCAACAGATATCACCCTTGCCATTTTACCATTTTTACCTACCTCAAAGTTCTGTGGCAACAGGCAAGTGAACAAGCAGCAGGTGTGGATACACTGGGAGCTTCAGTCACTGCCTTGTACACAGACAGGACAGGCCATAGGGTCATCTCACCAGACGGAAACAGCAGTGGGATTTGGTGTCTAAGCAACCTTTTTTAAGGACCACACTGCTCACCTCCTGGTGTGCAGAAGGGGCTCCGAAAGGTACCCTAAAAATTGTCTGCTTCGACCTAACTCTGGCATGCTTACTACAGTAGATAGGGATCCTACCCTGCAGTCAAAATACAAAAAAAAAGTACAAAAACTTTTGCGAAGATGATTCCCTTCAACATTGGTACGTGGAATGTGCACATACTTGCTTGGTTGGTTGTGTTTGTACTTCGTTTTCAAAGAGGACCATGACATTAGGGAAATGATGACATGACTTGCAGTTGGCTTTGATTTGAGGGAGAAAAGGTTGTACAGGGTCACCAGCCTCACTTTCTCTTCCAGAGCCATCTGGATCCAGTGACCAGATATTCATCAGATTGACTGGAGATGACGCAGGATGCAATGGTGGACCCTGGCCCTTTTAGGCTAAGGCCTTTTCATGTGCTCACTTAGAGTGAGGTAACACCCATTTGGTGAATAGGCCTCTTAAAGATGTGAGTCAAGGGACGGCCCCTTTAATTAGAAAAAAAAAACATTAAAAAAATCAAGCTGGGAGGGGAAGACCCTCAGGGTTGCTGTTCCAAAGAGAAATAGTTACCATTGACCTTCACTCTAAGGCTGGGTCATCTCCAGTTATCCTGATAGCAGGACAGAGTGAAGATGAGTGGTGATAGCTCAAGATGCAGTGGATGACCTTAGTGTCTTCAAAGTCTAACCAAGCTCTAAACACTACACAGCACCTGCTTCAGGTGCCTTCATGGCCATTGGAACAAATTGTTCTCATCTGCCCATTCCACTAGGGGAAATCTTCACATGCTTGGGGTAGACACCCCCCTGACTCACCAATGAGTTTAAGACTCCTTGGTTACCCTCAACCTGGCTTAGCCCATCTGCCAAAATGGTTTACCAAGGTGTGGCCATTGCACACACTCCACCTTCTTGAAGCCACAAGTGAGAGTTAGGTGGAACAGGTAGACACCAATGGTGGAAAGCAGCCCTGAAAAGGGCTCAGCAGCTGTCACACCAGAGGTACTAGTCTTCCCTGAACATACCCTACATCCCTTAGCTAGACTGTCTGTGAACAACAAATAATCTATCTCTGTATCCATGTTTGTTAATCTACTGTCTGTTGATGGCACCTCTTGTATCTGGCTGTGGTGGAATGCCCTTTTCCATCTCTGCTGCCCAGGAGCCTTCAGTGTCCTGGTCTAATTATTTGACTATGGCATTGTTTTGTTCGCTTTCTGTTGTGGTTCCTGAGGCTTCCAAGGTCAGATCCCTGCCCTCCTGCCCTCTTGCTGCCTCCAGAGACAGAGCCTTATAGGCTACACATGTCCCGGACCATCTTTGGTTGCCTTTCAAGGCTACCATGCTGACACTAGCTTTGCTGATGGGCCCTTTTTTCTGTTGTCCATGATGCAGTACGGGGCCATAAAAGGTCCCTTAACTGTAGTTTCTACTGGTCTAATGGAACTTAAAAGTTTTACAAGAACAGGTATAGGAGGGCTGGACTTTCATCTTCCTGTTAAGACAGCCTTCTTGGCCCAAAGTTTATAAAGACTAAAGGTCAGTGAAGCTAATTATTAAGTATTATTAGTTTTAAAATAAAATTATTGTTTTAAAAAAGAATAGGATTGGATTAGTACTTAACATCATCTAAACACTGTATTTGTTTAAACAGCCTAAAATTACTTTAGTTTTTAAAAGCTGACCACATAACATGGTTCCCTTATATTCATACTGTGGGAACTGATTTACTTTTATTTAAAAAGAAAGTGGTAAAATGAGTCCCAATTCCAGTGTTTATGTCTTTGCCATGTGTTTGTAAATTTGTAAACTGAATACAACATAAAATTTTTCTATTCTCTTGAATTCGTTATTAGCAATTATTTATATCTGCTCTCACTGTTTCTTTTCTTAGCTTGGTTGGTCTATTGGTCCTGAGACTCTCATAAGAAAAATGCAGACTGTGCAACAACATGTCATTTATACTTGTGCCACTCCTTTACAGGTAAGTGCACGTGGTACCTGAGAGTTTATGATGAATGTTTTTCATTTGAAGGCAGCATTTGATGTGATAGGTGAGTTCTTGCCTCCAAGCCCAGAAGTGACATTTCACCCCTGCTTGAGTCCAACTTACATGTAATATATTTGGAGAATTTAGGGAACATTATCAACTGCTGTAACAATGTTTTCATAGAAAGTCTTTGATATTTTATACAGAGAAAATGATTTTTCTAGAAAATGTTTCCATATCCAAAGTATTAGTTTTTGGCTGTTAGCTATTTTGTGAACTATATTTTCACTGAAAAATGAATTTGTTTTTAAAAAGCAAAAAAAAAAAAAAAAACCCCAAATCACCCAGCACTACAAACTCCTGAGTAGAAAAATTTCTATTCTAAAATGCTGATTTTTAACAAGGTTTAAAATATTTTTCTAAGGCCTGTTAGCTACACTTACATTGGATTCCTTTTCCACATCTTTTTTATTGATAACTTAGGTGAAAAGATTCATAAGAACAACATTAATAGCTGCCATTTATGTAGCTCTTTTAAGATTTACCAATAATTTTATATAATCTCATTTAACAAGACCATCATGGATGGCATGCTTCTCACATTCAAAGAACACAGGAAGTTAGGTAAGAGAGGTATTGTATTAGACGATAGAATCAGCATTCCAAATCATTGCAGCAGGCCAGAGAGAAACCAACAAAATGAAGGTTAGAGATAAATTAAAGTTCTATGTTTAGACTCAAAAACTCAGGATGGGAAAGATGTTGCTTTCAATCAGTTCCCACAGTATGAATATAAGGGAACCATGGTATGTGGTCGGCTTTTAAAAATTAAAGCAATTTTAGGCTGTTTATACAAATACAGTGTTTAGATGATATTAAGTACTAATCCAATCCTATTCTTTTTTAAAACAATAATTTCATTTTAAAACTAGTAATACTTAATAAATATAACCAAAGCATATAGAGTAAAAGCCCAAATCACAGAATTTCAGAATTGGAAAGAACCCAGGAGCCCACGTAATCCAAACTACGACCTGAACAAAAAAAAAAAATCTCTTCTCCAGCATTGTAACTTTCTAACAAATGGTCATTGATTCTTTGCTTGAAAGTCTCCTGCCAGAGGTGGCGTCCCCCGCCGGTTGGGGGGGGAGGGGGAGGCGGGGTGCGTTGCCCCGAGACAGAAAGTTTGGGATCCCGAACGGGCGCGGTGACCCCGGGAGGGGGGGAAGGAGGGGTCCGAGGCGGAGGACCGGGTCCGAGGCGGAGGACCGCGTCCCCGCTGGAATGGGGAAGGAGCAGGAGTTGCTGGAGGCGGCCCGCACCGGGCACCTCCCGGCGGTGGAGAAGCTGCTGTCCGGGAAGCGGCTCTCTTCGGGCTCTGGAGCCGGCGGGGCGGCGGCCTGGGCTCCTCCAGCCACCCCCTCTCCAGTTGCCTCAGTTTACAACACTCGGTTCTGCATGATTTTGAGTTCCAGATTTTCTTCCCCAAGACAGCACAGAATCCGGTATGTCTTCTACATATAACTTCGCATTAAACTTATTTGCACAATAGTCAAGTTGTGGCCCTTGGAATGAGTCATGGGAAAGAGGAAACAGAACAAAAAAAAAAAAAAAAGAGGAAAAAAAAAGGAGAGCAAATAGTTTGCCTCACTCTGCATTCAGACTCCATAGTTCTTTAAGGGAAGGAATTCTTTCTGCAAAAGTCTTTTACATTTAATAGGGAATTGTACAGGTAAATACAGGTGCTCCATTGGCCAGCACCCGGCCATCCATATGTGGAACCATCAGTTACAACAAATGGAGAAGTTTTGAACCCTGCGGATAAGTTCACTTACCTTGATAGTGTACTTTCTAGGGATGCCCACAATGATATTGAGGTTGATGCACGCGTTGCCAGAGCTAGCCCAGTGTTTGAGAGGCTCCAAAGGAAAGTATGGGAGAGAAGAGGTATTAGACTGACTACCAAACTGAAGGTCTACAGAGCCGTTGTGCTGACCTTATTGTTCTATGCCTGTGAAACCTGGACAGTCTGCCAGTGCCATGCCAGGAAACTGAATCCCTTCAATTTGAATTATCTTAGGGAGATTGTGAAGATTACCTGGCAGGATAAGGTACCAGAAGCTGAAGTCTTTACTTGAACCAAACTGCCAAGTATTCAAA
Organism: Phalanger gymnotis; assembly: GCA_028646595.1. NCBI lineage: Eukaryota > Metazoa > Chordata > Mammalia > Diprotodontia > Phalangeridae > Phalanger > Phalanger gymnotis. The sequence goes on along the minus strand of CM053626.1, from coordinate 304,068,081 downwards.
CTCTGCTTCAGAGAGTGCAACTCCAGTGGGCTCGCCACGTTTGAATGCAAAACGTATGCTTGCCAAAAAGACTGTTTTATGGAGAACTCGCACAGGGCAAGCATTCACATGGTGGTCAGAAGAAGCAATACAAGCGATACAAAGACACTCTCAAGGTCTCTCAAGAACTTTGGAATTGATTGTGTGATATGAGAGACACTGGCACAGGACCACTCAGCATGGTGTGCTCACATTAGAGAAGGTGCTGTGCTCTATGAGCAAAGCAGAATTGAAATAGCTCAAGGGAAATATAGGCTGCACAGATTTAGAGAATCCACCCCAAATGTTCACATGGACTGTTTGTGTCCAACCTGTGGTAGAGCATTCCAAGCTCATATTGGCCTGATAGGCCACAGTTGGACACATTGAAACTTGACTCTAATATGGTGATGTCATTTTGGTCTAATTTGAGAATGAAGGACAACAACTAACCAACCAATCAAGGTCTTGTAGGCCTTATTGCCTGCCATGCTGCTATGATTTCGCAGCTACCTGGAAATGCCATCTGACTTGCTGATGTATCATTAGGACTTGTGGCCCCTTTGCATATACCCTGTAATTGAGCTCTCTTTCCAGTATAGTCTCTCTTGATTAGAGTTTGAACTGCTTGAGTGAGAGTAGGGACTATGTCTTTTTTTCTATTTACATCCCAAAGGCTTAACACAGGTACATTGTAAGCATTTAATATGTGCCTTTTCATTCATTTATTCATTCATTGGAGTTTATTGCATGTTACTATTATTGTGCACAACTGAATAGCTTTTGGGGCATAGTTTCAAATTGCTTTCCAGAATGGCTATTCCAGTTCACAACTCCACCAAAAGTGCATTAATGTACCTGTTTTGCCTTAGCCTCTCCACTGTGCTTGTTTCTTTTTTTTTTTTAGTTTATTATTTAATATATTTAGTTTTCAGCATTGATTTTCACAAGAGTTTGAATTACAAATTTCCTCCCCATTTCTACCCTCCCCCCACTCCAAGATGGCGTATATTCTGGTTGCCCTGTTCCCCAGTCTGCCCTCCCTTCTGTTACCCCACTGCCCTCTCATCCCCTTTTCCCTTCCTTTCTTGTAGGGCAAGATAAATTTCTACGCCCCATTGCCTGTGTATCTTATTTTCTAGTTGCATGCAAAATTTTTTTTGTTTTTGTTTTTGAACATCTATTTCTTAAAACTTTGAGTTCCAAATTCTCTCCCCGCTTCCCTTCCTCCCCACCCACCCTCCCTAAGAAGTCAAGCAATTCAACATGGGCCACATGTGTATCATTATGTATAACCCTTCCACAATACTCATGTTGTGAAAG
>CM053626.1:304039258-304066240 GCA_028646595.1 Phalanger gymnotis | reverse complement strand
AAGTTAGGAAAATGGGTTCCAGTCCACCTTCAGACATGCATTGGATGTGTGACCCTGAGAATGTTGCTAAACCTCTCATTGCCCCAGTCAAGTCTCTAAGAGCAGGTGCCAATCTGCATGAGTGGAAGGGCTCCACTATCCAGTCCCCCAGATTTGCAACCTACATCATCCTTCCCTCTTTCCTCTCCCTCTATCTGATCAGTTGCCAATTCTGCCTTTCTGCCATATTTCCCCTTCTTTCTACTTCCCTGGCTCTCTCAGCCTCCTGCCTAGATTGCAGTCACAGACTCTGAAATGGTCTCCACGCCTCCTGTCTCTCCCCTCTCCCATCTGTACCCTGTGTAGACATTCCCAGAACACAGAGAATCTCTAGCATCTCCCTGTCCCTTCAAAATAAAATAGGAACTCTTCTGTTGCCATTTCAAGTTTCTCATAGTCTCACCCCCAGCCTATCTTTCCCAAATTCACATCACTGTCCCTTGTGTTCTCCACATTGCAGGCATCCCTGTCCTGTTTGCTCTTCCTCATAGACAGTGCCCGTCCCCCACCTCTGGGCCTTTGACAAGTGTCCTCCCTGCCTGCCACGCTGTTCATCCTCACCTGCTTTGTAGAATTCCTTGGTCCATTCAGGGTTCAGATCAACTGCCAGTTTCTATAGGAGGCCCATCTGTGTCCTCCATGAGGATGTCAGGGACAAGAAGTGTTTTCACTTTTGTTTTTGTATACATCATCATCACCATCATCATCATCATCATCATCATCATCATCATAATCACCATCACCATCATGCCTCTCCCAGGATAAGCATTACCCAGAACCTCCACATCATGGAGATCATAGAGATTGCTTCAGCTTTGGCACTGTCACCTCCTCAGCCCCCTCCACTGCTCTTGCCCATCTAGTGGGCTGGAGAGCAGAGCAAAGAGCTCCTCCCGGGCCTCCCCTCCCAGCACCTTTTCACTGGCCACAGCTGCTCTGTTGGTTTCTACTCCAATATTATCATCATCTTCCCACACAGAGCCACCCCCTTTTCAGTCACCTTTTGTGTATTGTCTTCCCCTGTTAGAATGTAAGCTCCTGGAGGGCAAGGACAGTCTTTTTTTCTTATTTTTATCCCCCAGTACTTAACACACTTCCTGGAACACAGTAGGCGCTTAATAAATGTTTATCATTGCATATCATTTGTATCCCCAATATTTAGCTTAGCACCTAGCCTAGTTTATTGATTCTCGCTCTCTCCTTAAAAATTGTTGTATTTACTTTGTACATGTTTTGTGACTTTCTGTATAAGAGGTGTTACTATTTAGTGGACAGAGAGCTGACCTTGAAGGCATGAAGACCTGGGCTTGAGTCCTGACTCATACCCTCCGTGTGACTCAGGGCAAGTCACTGAGTCTCAGTGCCCTGGGGCAACTCTTTAACTTTGTAGGTTGAAAGGCAAGTGCCAGTCAGCATTGGTGGAGAGTTCCCTCATCAGAAGTTCCCTCTACCAGTAAAATCACAAGTCATTTTCAAAAAGAAAAAAAACATGTCTTTACATATATAAGGGATGTTTATGTTGTATCCATCTTTGGATGGGGGTGTCAATTTTTAAATTGACTCATCTGCGAACATGTTAGGCTGTACATTTCTTAAAGGTGGAGGCCATCAAAGTGCTTGGAATACAAATGTTTTCTGCTGAGCTACGTCCAGATCTCCTTATTTTCCTGTTTTCCTGGCCCACATCTCTCCTCATAGCCTATAGATCTCACAAGAATAGCACTGATGATTTATCCAATCCAATGCGCATTTAGGAAGCACCCACAGCATACTACGTATTCTGCTAGGGGCTACAAATGCAAAAACAAAATGAAAGACAGTCCTGCCCTCAAGGAACGTATATTCTCCTGGGAGGATACAATATGTATATAGATAAGCAAATATGTCATAATTTAAGAAAAATAAGGGAGAAAGCAACGACTGAGGGGCTCAGGAAGACTCCCTGTAGGAGGCAGCGGATGAGCTGCGCCTGGAAAGGCTCTGGGGATTGTTCAGAGTCCCACCCATATCCTCAGCACTGCTTTGGCTGCCACTCACAGGCCATTTCCCCGCGGTCACTTGTTTCCTCTGACACTAAAATAAGAGACTAAAGTCTCTACGTTGGAAACTCCAGACCCAGTGACCCCCTTATGGGCATATCTTGGGAAACTAAGGTGTCTGGTTGGTCTCTACTTGTCTGGTCTTAGGGCCCATTCCTGTAAGTCCTTATTCCACACTCATTGACTGTGCTAGGTGGTAAAGGGTGCCACATCACAAGGGCAGGACATGGCAACTGGTACTGCTACCCCTTGAGGGACTATAGCCTCTGGCTGACCACCCCTTCCCACTCACTGCTGCATAGACTTGAAATGTGTCTGCTTCCCTGATGGCTCAATATATTCTTCCTGGGTCTACATCTTTGAATGGTCATACAAGCCATATCAGCCCAGGCTGTCAAATCTCCAGACATAGGATGCCCTGCTCAATGGTCTTTTTAAGTGCTTATTTAGGGTCATATGAAATACTCCTCAAAGATGTACTGTTCTCCCAGGGTCTGACCTGACTTCTTAGAGCTCTCTCCTTACCACACAATTATTTCTACAGTATAAGAACCATTTTAAGAAGAAACACCAGGTGCCTAGGAGACTGGGCTGGCTTGGATTTTTGTAAGTTGGCTGTAGGTGGCTTCAGAGGGGAAAAGAGGATAGTATCTGGGTCAGGTTTATTGGTAACAGCTGCTGCCTTCCTGTCCAACAATTCAATTCTCCATCCTTCCTGAATGTGCTAACATAACAGTCTTCCCATGAACTTGGAAAGAAGGCTGAGGGACGCTTTCCATCTTCCACATAAGTAGATATTCTGTGTGGTGCATGTGCCTCGGATCAGCAGTTCCCAACTTTTTCAGGCATAAGGTCTACTTTTTAAAGTCTAGGTATCGTATAGACTTTCTCCCCACATAACAGGAATTGTGCTGCTAGCATCCGTTGACCAACAAAACACAAAATGACAAAAGATTCCCACGAATTCAACGACACTTTGAAATGTATTTATGTTATCCATTACAACAGCATCTGTATAAAAGCAAGCATTGTTCACAGTTTATTTTCTTGGAACTAAATATCAAAATGGCAGTCCTTGGTGGGTATGAGGACTCGTGAGCCCCGTACAAACACGCCACAGACCGACTACCAAAGCCGTTGGGCCATAGGTTGGGAGCCACTGACCTCAGTCGTTATTTCTCTAGTCAGTTTAATTAAACACACATGTGTTAAGCACTTTCTGTGTGCCAGGGCATGGGCTAGGTGCTAGGGATAAAAAGGCAAAAGCAAAACAACTCCTGTCCTTGTCACTCCAATCCATTAGTCAGAGTCACTTGGTGATTAATCTTATTAGAAAATAATTTGGCATCATTTGCATTCCAGAGGGAAACTTTTTTGTGTAATATCTTTTTTTAATGTATGTCATCATGATTAAGAATATGATAGCTTCACATCCATAACCTCCATAGTAGGCAGAATTAGACACTGATGAACTCACAACAAGAAAAAAAAAAATTTGTAAAAGCTGAAGTCTGCAGAAATATTAACCTCAGCTAACACCAGAAAAGAACCTCTCCTATCTGCTTGGTTAAGTAATCATTGACTAACTATTTATTAGGAACAATACTGATTCTCTTTTATTAAATTTGCATTACAGTAATTAATAGGGAAAATCACACATTTCCTCCCTGTTTTTGAACCTTTACCATCCAGGAGGCTTTGGCCCGAGCTTTTTGGTTTGAAATGAAACAAATGGATGATCCAGGATGCTACTTTTATTCTCTGCCCCGGGAACTGGAAGCGAAACGGGATCGGATGATCCAGTTACTCCAAATCATTGGACTGAAACCCATAGTCCCTGAAGGGGGATATTTCATCATTGCTGATGCTTCAGGGCTAAGTTAGTAAAGGTTTTGTAAATTTTTAGTGCACGTAAACATAAACATAAATGTGGAATGATATTGTTTTTATTGGGTAGTTCCTTCTATATTCTAACAACCAGTCTTGGAAACAAGCAATCTTCCTACAAGATTGGTAAAGATTTGTCTACTAGGAAAATGCATGTAATATCATTTCCCATCTTATAGTAGTCATTGCTACAAGTAGTTCTAGTAAATCTGAGTGTAATTCTATAATGATTATTGAATTAGCAAGTATGTCATAAAAAGTCTCTTTATAGAAAAGAGGAAAAAACTGAAATGTCCTGAGCTTAAGTTCTAAATCAATGCTCTAAAAGTAAACTGCATCTGGGACTCCATAAGAAGAGCTGGCTGGTCATGAGATCAGATTGTAACCATCCAAATCGTGTTGGTCTTGACACTAAGAAAGCAGCAAATATGATGTGTCTGATTCTGAGCTGTGCTCCTACATGACAGATGGGCTGCAGTGAACAAGGTGGGCTGGACTTTCCAATTGAAATCAATTTGTCCTCTTGACATAGCCCACTTTATTCTAATCAAGCTAAGGAGAAGCAAAAAGACAGAGAGGTGACTCAAAGTGAATGTGCTGATGTTCGGAACATGATAAGAGCTTTAAAACAGAACAAATTTCAAGCAGAGGACTGAGAAATCTGCCAAGTAGAAGGCTATTTGTAATAGGTATCTCCACTTCCTTTCCTCTCACTCGGTAACTAACTCTCCAGTCTAGCTTCCGTCCTCATCATTAAATCAAAACCGCTCTTGCCAAAGTTACTAATGGTCTCTTAATTGCCAAATCCAATAGCCTTTTCTCCAACTTTCATTCTTCTCCACATCTCTGATATTGACACTGATACTGACATGCATTTGATACTGTTAATCACTTTCTTCTCCTTGATCCCCTCTTCTCTCCGGGTTTCCCTACTCTCTCCTGGTTCTCTTCCTACCTCTCTGACAGTCTCTGTTGGATCTTCATCCGGGTTACACCCATAGGTGTCCCACAGGACTCTCTCCTGCACCCTCTTCTCTCTGTATACTGCTAGTTGATCTCCCTGACACAAACCTCTCCCAGCTCCAGTCCATCCTCCTCCACTCATCTATCACAGTGATCTTCCTAAAGCACATGATCCAGTGACCCCAGTCTCCTTGCTGTTCTGCACATACGACACTAATCTATTTTCACTGGCTTTCTGTCCTCCTGCCTGGAATGTTCGCTCTTCTTCACCACCTCCCGGCTTCTCTGGCTTCCTTCAAGCCCCAACTAAAGTCTCTCCTTCTATAGGAACTCCTTCCTGGTCCCTCTTGAAAATCACTCTCGTCTCTCATTTATCCTATATAACTTATTCAAAATGGTTGTCTCCTCTGTGAGCTTCTTAAGAGCAAGGAATTTTTTTTAACCTTACTTTGTATCCCCAGTCCTTAGCATAGTACCTGGCACACAGCAAGTGCTTAATAAATGTTCATTGGCTGACTGGCTGACTGAAGTGTCACAGTGACAGATACCTAACAATTTTGATCTGTGTCATTTATATATCATTTCTAAATTGTTCGCATGATTTACAAATGGGTAATAAGACTGAAATTACTTAATTTTTTCTAGGGTCATATTTAAATTTTAAATGTCATATGTAAATATATAATCCTTAATGAAACACTGGAACAAGTATAAATTAGAGGTTAACTTCTCTACTTAAAAAGTACTTTAATAAATGTGGAGAACATTTTCATGAATATTTTGTGGAAAAATAAATCATTTTATTTTGTTGATGAAAGATTGTATGGCACTCAAAAACATCTAAGTGTAAGAATTTACAGATTGAAGGTGACAAATTTACAATTTGAATTTACAATTCAATTTACAATTGAATTTACAAATTGAAGGTGACAAGAACAAGTAGACAAGGGTATTACTCAAACCAAACACCAGGGAAGCACAGGGGTCAAGTCTTAGACTATGAAAAAAGCCTTGAGTAACAAAGATGTCTGGGAATATTAGGGATGACAGAGAGTCAAGACAACATGAGGCTGAACAGCAAAAGAAGTTCTGAATAAAGAGTCTAAGAAAACAAAGACTGTTAATGAATAAAACATTTGGTGATATAATCATTCCAAATGGATGAAATATGAAGTGAAATTTTTTCACATATGAAGAAGGATTTCCTTTGCAGTGACAAGAGAGTCTTATATCCCGAAGTTCATTCTTAGGACAGGCAATCCACGCCTCTCTCTCCCCAGAGCTTCCACCAGAGTGTCAGAGGGGCTCACCTAGCAACTGCAATTGGTCTAGACACACAATCAATTTCACTAGTTGATAGAACACACTCATTTGTAACTATATTTTAACAGCAGGCCAACAGGCACAATGTTAGACCATCAATAAAGTGATTTACTTAAAAAATATATCTGTAAATTCCAGTTAAAGGATGACCTAGATAACCTCTGAGGGTCCATTGAATGTTTCGGTTCCTGTTTTCCTATAAGGTTTCCTAGTGATTCCCTTGGTAGTGGATTCTAATGTCCAGGTCTTGGTCTCCAATGAGAGAATTTCAAACTTAATTCAGTTACATGAAGGAAAAAAAGAAAGTGGCTGTTAATAATAATCTAATGCTAAGAAATGATTTGCATTAAATGTACTAATTGTTTTTCTCCCTCATTTTAGATGTAGACCTCTCTGAAATGACAGATGAATGCTATGACTATAAATTTGTGAAGTGGATGATTAAAAATAAGGTAATAGGTTATTGTCAACTCTAATATATTATTTTAGAACAATATAGAAGGAAATCTTTGCGTTGCTACTAAAGCATTATGAAAATATTGCCTGTAGTTTGATTATTGTACCATCACAGCTGGTTACTTGGATGATGCTTTTTAAAATCCACTTCTTGAAAATTATAATGACTAAAGTGGAGAGAGTAAAGACAGGGACTCACCTGAGCTCTCTAAAATTCCTCTTCAAACAACTCTAAAATAATGTCTCAAAATGAATTTGGGAGCAGCAGAACCAAAAAAGGACAAGTTAGAACAATTTTCCACCCCAAGACAACTTAGGAGGTCGACAGGAAATGTCTGTCTCACTGAGGTGAGAGTGGAGTATAGTCCATAACAAGCCATACCCAGCAAGTCAGTAGCAGGCCTTGAGAGTAACCAAATCAGCAGCTTCTGGAGCTCTCAACCCACAGATGGTAAGAGGTTTGGACAATCAGAAGGAGTTTACAAGGGACCCTTTGCTGGTTCTGGGGGCAAGTCTCTGTCACAGTCCCAGGGCAAGGAGGAGCACTAGCACACAAGAGCAAGTGGTCAAAGGGGAGTGTGGACCCTAGTCACAGCTCCAGGGTGGAAAAGAGTGTTTGTGGTTGCTGAAAGATCAGAGCATAGGCCAGGAGAATAGTAAATACACCTATCCTTAGTTAGATCATATCACTTTGGAAGAACTGAAAACTTACATCCCCCCCCACCACCACCCCAGAACTAGTTCTGAAAACAGTAACATGAAAAATCTGAAACATGGGACAGTGCACCCTCTACCCCAGGAGCAAAGCCCAGCTTTAACATAAAATTAAAAGTCAAGAAATAGGCTGAAAAATGAGCAAACAACAACAACAAAAAAGAACTTGACCATAGAAAGTTACTATTGTAATGGAGAGATCAAAACACTAACTCAGAAGAAGACAACAAAGTCAAAACTTCTATATCCAAAGCCTTGAAGAAAAAATGTGAATTGGTCTCAGGCCCAAAAAAGAATTCCTGGAAAAGCTCAAAAGGATTTTTTAAATCAAGTAAGACAGGGGAAAAATGAGGGAAAGAAATGAGAGTGATGCAAAAAAAAAAATGAAAAAAGAAGCAACTTAGCAAAGAAAACACAAAAAAAACTGAAAAAAAAGCAGCACCTGAAAAAGAATAGGCTAAATGGTAAAAGGTGCACAAAAATACACTGAAGCAAAGTCCTTAAAAAGCAGAATTGGCCAAAAGATAAAGGATGTACAAAAATTCACTGAAGAAAATAATTCCTTAAAAATTAGGATTGGGCAAGTAAAAGCTAATGACTCCATGATACATCAAGAAAAAATAAAACAAAATCAAAAGAATGAAAAAATAGAAGAAAATGTGAAATATCTCATTGGAAAAGAACTGACCTGGAACATAGATCCAGGAGAGAGATTTAAGAATTATTGGATTACCTGGAAGCCACAATCAAAAAAAAAAAATCCCAGATGTCATCTTTTAAGAAATTATCAAGGAAAACTGCCCTGACATTCTAGAATCAGAGGGTAAAGTCAAAAGTAAAAGAATCTACCATCACTTCCTGAAAGAGAATCTGAAACGAAAACTAATTCTAGACCTCTCAAGTCAATGAGAAAATACTGCTAGCAGCCAGAAAGAAACTAATCAACTATCGTGGAGCCACAGTCAAGACCACATGAGTTGGCAGCTTCTACATTAAAGGAACTGAGGGCTTGGAATGTGATATTCCAGAGGGTAAAGGAGCTAGAATTACCACCAAGAATCACCTACCCAGCAAAACAGAGTATTATCTATCAGGGGGAAAGTGACTATTTAATGAAAGAGAGCACTTTCAAGCATTCCTGATGATAAAACCAGAGCTGAATAGAAAAATCTGACTTTTAAATACAAGATTCAGGAGAAGCACAAAAAGGTAAATATGAAAGATAAATTATAAGGGATCATTCTCCATTTGGGAAGTGGTCAAAGGTTATGAACAGGCGGTTTTCAGAAGAAATCAAAGCTATCAATAGTCATATGAAAAACACTCTAAATCACTATTGATTAGAGAAATGCAAATTTGAACAACTCTAAGGCACTGCCTCAAACCCATTGGATTAGTTAACAAAAGAAAAATGACAAATGTTGGAGGAAATGTGGGAAAATGGAGACACTAATGCAGTATTGGTGGAGTTGTGAACTGATCCAACCATTCTGGAGAGCAATTTGGAACTATCCCCAAAGGGCTTCAAAATCCCACATACCCTTTGATTCAGCAACACCACTGCTAGGTCTATATCCCAAAGAGATTTTTTAAAAATGGAAAAATGACTTATTTGTACAAAAATATTTATAGCAGTTCTTTTTGTGTTGGCATAGAACTGGAAATTGAAGGGGGATGCCCATCAATTGGGGAATGGCTGAGCAAATTGTGGTCTATGATTGTGATGGAATACTATTGTGTTATAATAAAGGATGAGCAGGATACTCTCAGAAAAAGTTAACTTATATGAACTGATGCAAAGTGAAGTGAGTAGAACCAGGAGAACATCTTACACAGTAACAATATCGTATGATTATCAACGGTGAATTACTAAGTTCTTCTCAGCAATACAATGATCCAAGACAATTCCAAAGGACTTCTGATAAAAAACACTACCCACTTCCAGAAAGAGAACTGATGGCGTCTGTAGATCGAAGCATCTTTTTTTGACTTTATTTTTCTTGGGGTTTTTTTGGAGGGGGAAGGAAGAGGCTGTGTTTTCTTTCACAATATAATTAATATCCAAATATGTTTTGCATGATTGCACATGTATAACCTATACCAAATTGTTTTCCTGAGTGAAGATGGTGGAGTAAGAAGTCACTCTCACCCTTCCCTATTGACCTCAGAAAGCCCAGAAAATATCACTACAGGAAAAACACTGGAACAGCTAAGCCGGCAGAAAGATGAGGTACAGCAATCTGGTAGCCCAGGAAGCTTAGGGAATGGCCCCTCTCACTCAAGGGGAAGGGTTGCTGTACAGTATGGGAGGTGTCCCAGCAAGCCAGTGGCAAGCTCCACCTCAGCAAACCAGGGGGAAATTCAGAGCAGCAGGGTGGTAGAGCAGGCAAGCACCAACATCAGGAGCCTCCCCTCAAATGCCTCAGCACAGGCAGGGTAACTGGTAGATACCACCTCGGAAAACCTCCAGGGCTGCCAGCATTCTCCGGAAGCCAATCTCCCAGTGCTTCAGCACAACTCCAGGAGGCACAACTGTAGGAGGCTCAGCTCCAGGTGGCAGGTAGATATCCTCCAGCAGCAAGCATTCGAATAAAAAGTTAGGGTAAGTGGGAGCCAGTGCAAGGCCTGGGTATTCCCCAGTGGCCAGACTCCCCATCCTAACTCTGAGAGCCCTAGTGTTGTTGACCCCAGCTCGGCACCAGGTAAGCTGACAGACCTCCAGAGCCTCCAGCTGCCAGCACATGAGGCCCTAGCATACAAAGCCAGTGACCAGGTCTCAGGCTCCCAGCACAAAAAGCTTGGGTCACTGTCTCCTGTACTCCAGCAGGAGAGCTCAACTCTAAAAGCCAGGAATTAGGCAAACATCATGAGCAAAAAGCAGAAACAGACGATGACCATAGATTCTTATTATGGAGACAAGGAAGATCAAGGAACAAATCCAGAAGAGGACAGCATTGACACTATACCCACATCTGAAACCTCAGAAGGGAATATGAACTGGTCCCAAGCCCAAAAAGCCTTCTTGGAAGAGCTCGAGAAGGATTTCAAAAATTAAATAAGAGATGGAAGAAAAATTGGAAAAAGAAATGACAGACATGCAAAAGAGAGTCAGTAGCTTGGAAAAGGAAGGACAAAAACTGACTGTAGAAAACAAGTCCTTAAAAAGTAGAACTGGCCAAATGGAAAAAGAGTTATAAAATCTAATAGAAGAAAACAATTCCTTAAAAGTTAGAATTGGACAAGTGGAAGCTAATGACTCTTATGAGACAGCAAGAATCAGTCAAACAGAAACAAAAGAACGAAAAGATAGAAGAAAATGTAAAATACCTCATTAGTAAAACAACTGACTTGGAAAATCGATCCAGGAGAGACAATTTTAAAATTATTGGTTTATCTGAAAACCATGATGAAGAAAAGAGCCTGGACAGCATTTTTGAGGAAATCATCAAAGAAAATTTCCCTGAGGTCCTAGAAGCAGAAGGTAAAATAGTCATCAAAAGAATACACTGATCACCTCCTGAAAGAGATCCCAAATCGAAACACCAAGGAACATCGTAGCCAAATTCCAAAATTACCAAGTCAAAGCGAAAATACTGCAAGCAGCCAAAAAGAAACAAGTTTAAATATCAGGGGACAGGACTACACAGACCTTTCAGCTTCTATATTAAAAGATTGGAGGGCATGGAATATGATATTCTGTAAGGCAAAAGAGCTTGGATTACAGCCAAGGATTAACTACCCAGTGAAATGGAGCACAATCTTTCAGGGGAGGAGATGGACATTCAACAAAATATAGGACTTCCAAACCATTGTGATTAAAAGACCAGAGCTCAACAGAAAATTTGATCTTGAAATACAAGAATCAAGAGAGGCATAAAAAGGTAAACAGGAAAGAAAAAAACAAAAACATGTTATTAATAAGGGCAAACTGTTTACATCCCTACAAGGGAAAATGACACTTATAATGCTTGAGAACTATATTGTTATTACATCATTTAAAAGGGGCATATATAGACAGAGGGCATGGATATAAGTTGACTTTGATGTGATGATAAAAAATCTAAGTGATTCAAAAAGATTGCATTGGGAGAAGAGGAAAGGAGAAAGCAGACAAGGGTAAATTACATCACATAAAAAGGTACAAAAACCCATTACAGTAGAGGGAAAGAAGGGAGGGAGATGAGCATTATTTGAACCTTACTCTTGTCAGATTTGGCTTAAAGAGAGGGAATAACATAATCAGGCATAGAACTCTAATTTATCCTATAAGAAGTAGGAGGGGAAAAGGGAAAGAAAAGGGAGAGTGTCGATAGAAGAGAGGGAAGAAGTAGTAAGGATAAAGGGGAAGATAAGGGGAGGTGGCTAATAGAAGGGATGGCAGACTGAAGGAGGTGGTGGTAGAAAGCAACTCTAGTGAGGAGGGAAAGGGAGAAAGGAGAGATAAAAGCATAAACAAGGGGGCAGGGAAGTAGAATGGTGAGAAAGACACAGATAGTAATCATAACTGTGAATGTGAATGGGATGAACTCTCCCATAAAACAGAAGCAGATAGCAGAGCGGATTAAGAACCATAATCCTACAATATGTTGTTTATAAGAAACACATTTGAAGCAGAGGGATATACACAGAATAAAGGTAAAAGGCTGGAGCAGAATATATTATACTTCAGCTGAATTGTAAAAAAAAAAAGCAGAGGTAGCAATCCTGACTCTCAGACAAAGCAAAAGCAAAAATAGACCTGATTAAAAGAGACAAGGCAGGAAAATACATCTTGTTAAAAGGCACTATGGACAATGAAGTAATATCAATACTAAACATATATGCACCTAGTAGTAGAGCATCCACATTCTTAGAGGAGAAGTTAAGGGAGTTGCAGGAAGAAATAGATAACAAAACTATATTAGTGGGTGACCTCAACCTCCCCCTCTCAGAATTAGATAAATCTAACCACAAAATAAACAAGAAGTTAAGGAAATGAATAGAATTTTAGAAAAGTTAGGTATAGTTGACTTCTGGAGAAAATTGAATGGGGATAGAAAGGAATACACCTTTTTCTTGGTGGTACATGGCACTTACACAAAAATTGACCACATATTAGAGCATAAAAACCTCACAATTCAATGCAGAAGACAGAAATAATCAATGCTTCCTTTTCAGATCATGATGCAATAAAAATTACATGTAATAAAGGGCCATGAAAAGATAGACAACAAAATTAATTGAAAGCTTAAATAATCTGACACTAAAGAATGAATGGGTCAAACAACAAATCATAGAAATGATCAATAACTTCATTCAAGACAACATACTAAGACTTATGGGATGAAGCAAAAGCGGTTCTTAGGGGAAGTTTTATATCTTTAAATGCTTACGTGAATAAAATAGGGAAAGAAGAAATCAATGAATTGGGCATGCAACTAAAAAAGCTAGAAAAAGAACAAATTAAAAATCTCTAACTAAATACCAAATTAGAAATTCTGAAAACCAAAGAAGAGATTAATAAAATTGAAATTAAGAAAACTATTGAACTAAAAAATAAAACTAAGAGCTTTTTATGGAAAAAAGACCAATAAAATAGATAAACACTTGGTTAATTTGATTCAAAAAAAGAAAGAAGAAAACCAAATTACCCCATCAAAAGTGAAAAGGGTGAATTCACCACCAACGAAGAGGAAATCAAAATAATAATAATTAGGAGCTATTTTGCACAACTGTATGCCAATAAATATGACAATCTAAGTGAAATGGATAAATATTTACAAAAATGTAAATTGCCCAGATTAACAGAAGAGGAAATAAAATAAATAACCCCATTTTAGAAAAAGAAATTGAACAAGCCATCAATGATCTCCCTAAGAAAAAAATATCCAGGGTCAGATGGATTTACAAGTGAATCCTATCAAACATTTTGAGTACAATTAATTCCAATACTATATAAATTATTTGGGAAAATGAGCAATGAAGGAGTCCTACGAAATTCTTTCTATGATACAAATATGGTGCTGATACCTAAACCATGAAGAACCAAAACAGAGAAAGAAAATTATAGACCAATATCCCTAATGAATATAGATGCAAAATTTTTGAATAAAATATTAGCAAAGAGATTACAGCAAATTATCTTGAGGATGATACACTATGACCAGGTAGGATTCATACCAGGAATGCAGGGCTGGCTCAATATTAGGAAAAATATCAGCATAATTGACCATATCGACAAAAAGAACTAACAGAAATCATAGGATTATCTCAATAGATGCAGAAAAAATACACACATTCCTATTAAAAACACTAGAGAGCACAGGAATAAATGGAGTCTTCCTCAAAATCACATATAGCATCTATCTAAAACCATCAGCAAGCATTATATGTAATGCAGATAAGCTAGAGGCATTTCCAGTAAGATCAGGTGAAATAAGGATGTCCATTATCACCATTGTTATTCAATATTGTACTAGAAATGTTAGCTTTAGCAATAAGAGAAGAAAAAGAAATTAAGGAATTAGAATAGGCAAAGAAGAAAGAAAGCTATCACTCTGCAGATGGCATGATGGCATCCTAGAGAATGCCTAGATGGCATCCTAGAGAATCAAATAAAAAATTACTTGAAATAATAAATTTGGCAAAGTTGCAGGGTATAAAATAAACCCACACAAACTGCTTTCCTTCTCAGTGGGAGGGGAGAGAGGGAGAGAATTTAGAAATAAAAAATTTTAAAAACAAGTGTTAAAATTTTTTTACATATAAGTGGAAAAAATAAGACAAAATTATTATAACTATCTAAAATCAATTTGTTTCTAATGGGAATAGTCACTAAAATAGAGTGTTAAATCTTAACTTATGGTTTATTATAAATTGTTATGTTTATTTTCTTTAGAAACTGACAGCCATTCCTGTTACAGCTTTCTGTAGAGCCAACAAAAAATATTTTGAAAAGTATATACGGTTTTGCTTCATTAAAGTAAGTTTACATTCTGCTCTAGTGAATCACAGAATTTCCTCTGGCATGAGAGAGAGAGAGACAGAGAGACAGACAGACAGACAGAGACAGAGACAGACATAGAGAGCATTTATTAAGTCCTTTACTTTGTGCCAGATGCTATGATAAACTTTCAGATTACAAATACAGGCAAAAAGAAAGACAGTCCCAGCCAGCCCTCAAGTACCTTAGGTTCTAAGGGGGGAAGACAGCCATAAAAGAGAGGTGGAGGACAAGGTCAAGAAGGAGTTCAAGTCATCATGAGTTGACTGTTTGGGGGGGGGGGGGGAGGTGGCTGGTATGAGTGCTTTCTCAAGACTTTGAGGGATGTTCTGTTCTGGTGGCGCCTGTAGCTCAAACATGTCACACACATTGACAGTTTTAAGTTGCTGCTAATCCTAGAAAACCTGGAACACCGCGTCTCTCCCTTCCACCTCAGAAGTCTTAGTCTTCCTTCATGGTTACTTCAACTCCGCCATCCTCCATGAAGACCGTTGGAGTCATTTGATGTTGATCAAGCCTCCTTCCCTCGAACTTAGTGCATTGTTTGTCAGCTATTCGGTCGTAAGCTCTTAAAACACAGGGAATGCTGTCGAGTATTTTTTTAGCCGTCAGTCCCCTCTACGCGTGGGGATAATAAATACTTCTTAAATAAATAATATAATTGTTATAGAACTTTGTAACAAATGTTCTTAATTTACAGAAAGACAGTACCCTGGATGCTTTTGAGAAGATCATCAAGAACTGGGCAAAGGAATCCTAATTTTTGCCAACAAAATGAAGTTGCTGCCACCTACTGGATATTGAAAAAAAACTTTTAGTAGAAATAAAAATGGATGCCATAGAATACTGTCATATAATGTAGGGATTCAAGGAAAATTAGAAGAAATATGCAAAAAAAAAAAATGTTGACTGTTGGCTGCAGGAAGGCAATGGAAAGAACTGAAAAAATAGCTGCATTTTCAGAATTCCAGGCAAATCGTGGAACAGAAACAACAAATGGAACTTAAGTCATTTCCCAGACTTCTTTATACTCTGTATTTGCTATACATGACTGCATATTCCTTCCCTGAAGTGTCAGATTTAATTGGATACTTCATAATACATCTATCATAACTATGTGTGCCACCCATGCTTCATAAGTCACACTATTAGTAGTTTACATAATCATCAAACCCTTGGCTGTGCAGTCCTTATTCTTAGTTTTCTCTCTTGCCACTTTATTTGTGAAAATTTCCAATACAGAAGAGGAAAATTAAG
This sequence comes from Phalanger gymnotis, assembly GCA_028646595.1. Taxonomy (NCBI): domain Eukaryota; kingdom Metazoa; phylum Chordata; class Mammalia; order Diprotodontia; family Phalangeridae; genus Phalanger; species Phalanger gymnotis. The sequence continues at coordinate 304,050,580 of CM053626.1, read as the reverse complement.
TATTTCTATTTTTATTTTGGAAGGAGAACTGACACCACATGCTAAAAAAAATTGCCATTTTCCTTTCATAGAAAGTCACTTCGCAGACCTGGTTATTTTAATGAGGCTTGTTCTCATGCTCATAATAGCTAACACAAATTTAGTACCTAGAACAGGTTTCTGTACATAGTAGGGACATAATTCTTAGTAAATTAATTCAGAGAAACTTTAATTACAACTTTAGTTTTAATTTTAACTTTTTTCTAAAAATAGTATGAAGCGATCTTCTACAGCTTTCAGAGCAAATGAATCTACAGAATTTTACAAGATGCATAAATCAAAAATGCAAGATATATTCTTAAATTCATTTTAACAAAATTTTGAAATTTCATTTGTCAACTTTTGAGGAGAAAAGCTCAAATAGCGCTGGCCTTTAAATCTTGAAATGAGTTACGACTTTGGGAATGTAGGTAGGAAAGGTAGGTAGTAAAGAAGAGCTAAAATAACTTTTTAAGTAAATTCTATAACAATTCAAGCTTATTTCCTGAGGGGAAAGAATTAGTTAAAAGAGTTTGGCAGTTCAAAAAAGATGGCAACTTACTTCTACTTAATTGATCATAACAGAAAAAAAATACTAAACAAAGATTATACTTTGACTTCTTAGCTATGAGATTTTTGCCATCAAACCTAGGTTAGATATTATAGAAAATGGCACCATAGCTGGTGTGGAAGAAACAGCAGCAGCTGTATAGCATGATGAGGTTAATATTGATTGGAAAAGCCAATTATTTCTACAATTTATTCTAAGCGATCCCAAGATTGCTGTTTGTCAGCAGGTGAACTTCCTGTCTAATTGGGATGATTGGGTAATTAGATGTATCCTCTCTCAGCAGCAATGAAATGAAGCCCTGATGCCTTAGTGGGTTGTTTTTGTCTCCCTCCTGAATTATCTAACTAAGGCTAAAGGGAACCTTTACTTGATCTGATAATAATTCTTGATTTTATATATTCTGGTAATTTTGGAAGTAACTAATTATTTTAATCAGAAGTCTGATGGGGGGGGCAGTTAGGAGGGAAGCAGAGACATCTGTCGACAGAAAAAGGATCATTAGATGTATTTTATCCTCCCATAGTCTTAGAGCTTCAGAACTGACCATCCGAACTTTTTACTATGAGTGTATAGGCAATAACTTTCTATCAGTAACAAAAATTAACTTAAAAGGAGTTCAGATATCTAAATATTTTCTTTAAAAAAAATTTCAGCTGCCAAAATTGTTCAGATTAGCATTCTTAAGATCAAACTAAAATCTTTGTTGAAGGTTTGAAAGAGATGACACCACCTGATAAAGAGATTATATAGTAAATCCTGTCCCACAAAGAATGCTTTTTAAATTTATAAGTTACCCAAATCTTTTGCGTTTTCTCTAGGGACTGTGTGTTAGCTAAACTCTAGCACATAGCATAGGAAGTATTTCATGTTGGTTGAATCTTAATTATTGAAACTCAAGCATCCATTAATACCTTTAAAAATCCCAGGCTACCTGGGAGCAACCTAGAGACAAGCCTCGGAGATGATTTATTTGCTGTCCACATTTCTCCTCTACCTCACTACTATTGAGAGGAGTTGACTATAATCATGATTCCTGAGGACTCATGATGAAACAGGCCACCCACCTCCCGAAAAAGAGGTGATGGACTCAGGGTGCCCATTGAGACACATTTTTCAAATGGCCAATGGGGGATTTTGCTTTGCTTTGTTTAGCTATACATGTATGTGACAAAGATTTTGTTTTTCTTCCTCAATGTGTGGTTGGGGAAAGGAGGAGGAGGTGGAAGAGAGAAGGCAGATTTTCATTGATTGAAAAAATAATACATTTTTAAAGAGTTGGCTATCCTATTACAGTACAGAAGTTAGAATGAAAAAGTTAATTTACCTGGATTTTAAGATATTTTGGACAAGATACAGCCATATTACCCCACCAACTTAAAACCTGGTGCAACCTTTGAACTGGGGTCCCCTCTGGCACAAAGAGCTCAGCCACCTTGGGGAACTGTTTCTCCACTTAATAGCTCAGAGCCCCCACCCAGAATCCTGAGGGAAAAAAAAATCTCTGTACTGACCAGCCTAATGTACCTCTTGCAAATACACTACCCATACCATTACAAAAGGCAAATGAAATAAAGGACAAATGGCTTACTGTGTTACCCCACATATAGATAATCCTCAAATGAAAGCCTTGGAATCACCACCTTGGCTTTACTAGTTCTCTTCTAGCTGAAGAGCCTCTTGACAATGAGTTGGTGGATTTTGAGCTGAAAGGGGCCTTATCAATCTCCTTGTTTTAGAGGTGAGCAATGTGAGCCTGAACTAAAGAGATTACCAAGGTCACATGGCCAGTGGCAGTGCTGGGATTTGAAACCAGGCCTTCTAACTTCCAATTCCTTAGGTCCACTTTATACCACTCTACCTTCCTTCGAATTCAGGGTTTAAGGTTGCCCCTGAGTTACTCCCACACCAGGTTCTTGCCTCCAGCTGTTTTCTTCAGTTATGCCTGGCGGTCATTCTGTTACTCTGACCACATCTCATCTCAGTTCCTAAGCCCTTGGGGAGCTCTGTTCTCTGTCCTGAGTTCAACCCAGAAAGAGAGGACTCCTTGGTGCCAGCCCTTCCCTTTTTCTCTATTTCCTTCAGCCTTACCCTTTTTGATCTGGTCTCTGTTTATATACAGGTTTCTCAACGTCAAAGACTGTTTTATGTTTATCTTTGTATGCTCACTACCCGCCACACTGCCTGACATCATCATCATTATCATCATCATCATTTCTGCTAATGTTTATATGGTACCTACTATGTGCCAGGCACTATGCTAAGCACTTTACCAATTTTATCCTTTATTTATTTATACTTCATTTTTTATTTACAAATTTTATGTTGATCCTCACAACTCTGAGACATAGAGGCTATTATTATCCTCGTTTTACAAATGACGAAACTGAGGCAGATAGTGCTTAAATGATTTGCCCAGGGTCACATAGCTAGTAAGCATCTGAGGCTGCATTTGAACTCGGACCTTCCTGACTCCAAGCTTGGTGCGTTGTGCACTATGATGCCACCTAGCTGCCTCTGTAGTACTCTTAGTTATAACTCTACAGAGGTCAATAATGATAACCTTTAAAGTTTGCAAAGTGCTTTACAAACATTGTCTTATTTGGTTAATCTGTACGACCACCCTCTCAGGTAGATGCTTCTACTTATTCTCATTTTACAGAAGTGGAAACCAGAGTTGACTTGCATAAAGCTAGTGTGGGGACAGGATTGGAATTCTGGTCTTATCCCAAATGGTTCTCATCTTTCCCCTGTATTTTCTTGTTTCACTAGACATAGCCAGATACATGAACTTTACCTGCCAACTCTCCCCCAACTCAGCTCTTCAGATGATTCATCTGGCTTTCCACGTAGTATTTAATGAATTAATGGAATCAGATGGTTCTCCTTTATTCCTGCCCCCTCTTCTAAACTTCATATTGCAAGAGGGAATAATCTTCTTACATCAATTGCTCAGTCTACTATATATATATAAGCACTATATATATATATATATATATATACATGTACATATATATACATATATATGTATGTATGTATGTGTATATATGTATATATAAGCACTATTAAGAATTAAGGGCTTAATACATGTTTATTCCCTTCCGTTCCCCCCCCCAAGACTTTGTTGCAGGGCACTGAAATTTTGAAGGCACACATAGCACTGTCCCAGGGCATGCTTCCTACCAGCTATCTACCTAAACTACCTCCCAGCAGCACTTTTCTTTCCATACGAGCTTCCTGGACCCCAAAATTTCTAGCTGATGTTTCTGACTCTCTGAGCCTCAGACAACTATAAGATTACAAGTTTCAAGGGAGAAGCATCCCCACTGATGAAATCGTAGAAATGGATGGATATTTACAAAATATAAAATATTCATTAATAGAACAAGAAATAACCCAATTTCAGAGGAAGAAATTAAGCCAGCCACAAATGAACTGACAAAAGGAAAAAAAAAAACTTTCAGGACTAAGTGAACATACAAGCAAATTCCATCAAACATTCAAAGAACAATTCATTTCAATATTATACAAACTATTAGCAAAAATAGCAAAAGAAGGGGTCCCACATAATTCCTCTTATGCTATAAATATGATCTCGATATGTGGATCAGGTAGAGTCAAAGCAGAGAAAGAAAACTTCCTTTTGAAAGCATCCCCACTTCTGACTCTTCAGCCTTCCCTCTCTCTGGCACCTCCTGAATTCACTCCTACCACCCACAATTTTCAGCTTCCATTTAGGTGTTGTTTCCCCATTGGAATATAAGCTCCTAGAAGGCAGTAAGTGTCTTTTTGTTTCTACGTGTATGCCATTTGCTTGTATTTGTAAATTTAACATGAGGGGCCATCTTCAGTCGTCCTGATCTATATCTTGCTGCTGGATACAGATGGCTCCAGAGGAGAGAGTGAGGCTGCTGACTCTGCACAGCCCTCTTTCACTTAAATCCAATTCACTTGCAAGTCATGGCATCACCTACCTCGTGTCATTGTCCTCTTTGAGAATGAAGGACAAGCGACAACAACGTTTAGCGTAGTTCCTTGCACACAGTAAGCTGAATAAATGCTTGTTGACTTGATTAATGATCATTGATTTGAAAATCTTAAATAACATATTAACAAAGAGACTACAACAGCATATCACAAAGCTTATACACCACGGCTACAGACATCATTGTACGTAATGGAGATAAACTAATCTCCTTCTGCTAAGGCCAGGAGTGAAGCTAGCATGTCCATTGTGACCTCTAGTAAAGCTAAAGCAATAAGACAAGAAAAAGAAATTGAAGGAATAAATTTAGGCAAAGAAGGAACAAAATTATCACTTTTTCTAAAAAATATGATGGTGTGATCAGTTTGTTAACAAATGTTTATCAAGAGGTTACTACATGCCAGGCACTGTCCTAAGTGCTAGGGATGTAAAGAAAGAAAAAAGAAGTCCCTGCCCTCAAAGAGCTCAGAATCTAACATGGAAAACGAAGAGGTGGCTGACCTGGGTATTTCCCTTAAATGAAGGGGCTAGGAGGAGATTTCTGTTTCCCATCCTCCACCCTCTCCGATCAGAGGGAAAGAGATGCCTCAGGAGCAGAGGGTACTGCTGAGGTGTGAAGTGCAAGGCTGAGGTTAGTGGTAATGTGTAATAAAGCCCAGAGAAGGGCAGCTGGTGGGAAATGCATCTAGAGAACCCAAAAGAGTCAACTAAAAAATAATTGAAACAATAAATTCACCAAAGTTGCAGGTTAAAAAATAAATCCATGTTAATCTTCAACATCTTTTTAAACATATCCAATAAAGACCAGCATGAAAAGAGAGAAAGAGAAAATCATTTACAATACCTAGGGAATAGATAAAATATTTGGAAGCTACCAAGATCATCATTTCCCACCTGGCAGCAATCCTGGACTCCATTGTTGTCCTACAAAGCCAGCCTCCTGCAAGATGGAATCAACTTTGAAACTCATATCTCCCCAATAACCCCTCTCCTGGGGTACATCCCTCCCTCTGACTGGAGAAGATGGAGGATGGACATAGGAGATTTACTCCTAGGTCATCCACTTATGGAGGGGGCCTAGAGGACCACCCAGGGGTACAACATCAACATGCTAACATGCTTCCACACCCCCACTAGTTACCCTCAGTCCCTCCCCAGACTTTTTGGTTTCTATTTATGTGTTGTCTTCCTCTATTAGACTGTGAATTCCTTGAAGACATGGACTAAATTTTGCTTTTCTTTGTATCTCCAGTGCCTGGCACATAGTAGGCACATAATAAGTGTTTTTTGACTGACTGACCAAGATATATACAGGAATTAGATGAATAGAACTACAAAATACTTTATGAAAGTAAAGACAGATCTAAATAATTGGAGAAGTATTAATTCCTCATGAGTAGACTAAGCCAATGTAATAAAAATGACAATGCCACTTAAATTAATTTACTTAGTGACATTCCAATCAGAATATCGAAGGATTCTTTTATACAACTAAAAAAATAACAAAATTAATCAAGAAGAATGAAAGAATCAAGGCTCTCAAAAGAAATCATGAAAAAAAGGAAGAAAGGAAGGAAGGAAGGAAGGAAGGAAGGAAGGAAGGAAGGAAGGAAGGAAGGAAGGAAGGAAGGAAGGAAGGAAAAGGGTCTGGAAACACTAGTTTTCAAAATATACAAGAAGGAAATAATCATCAAAACAATTTAACGAGGATTATTTAAATGGTGAGGTTGATTAGTGGAACAGGTTATACAACATACCAATGCAAAAGACCCTAGTAGCCTAGTGTTCAATAAACTCAAAAACTTCAACCCCTGAAGTAAGGGGTCACTTTAACAAAAACTGCTAGGTAAATTGAACAGCAGTCTGGCACAAATTAGGGTTAGACTAACATTTCGCACCATATACCAAGAAAAGCTCCAAATGGTTACATGACCTACATATTGTTAATCCTGAAAGTTTGGTTAAAGAAGGCAAACAAGCTAGGTGATAGAAAAATCCATGTCGTTTATTATTTTCCCTTAAAGCATACCTAAGCCTAGCTTTTAAACCAAACTTACAGGATTAACAGTTACAGTGCCATGACTTGGATGGAAATGGTGGACCGGGACAAAGAACTGCAGCCCAACCTTGCCAATGCTTCAGGAGCCACAGAATTAATTTTTCCTGGAATTTTGGCCTTGACAAGGTGGGGGTAAGTTGTCCCTATTCCTAGCTTCCAAAAAGGACTCCTACAAAATTGGTTGAAGTCTGAAAATTCCCTTTAAGCTAGCTCTGGAGGCAAGGGATCAAATCTGTGGTAAAACGCAGATCTGAGGTAAAATGCACATAGTCCCCCTAGAAACATTGATTGATCTAGAAAATTAGCTATGGATCAACCAAAAACTAAAATTAGAAGTCCAACTGTTCCTCCACTCTCTCCACCCTATTCCTCACCCCCTCCCTCCCTACCTTCCTTTGGAGGCTGTGATCTGGGGGAGAAAAACTGCACTTTGCCATTACCCCCTCCCCCTCTGCCTCCCAGTACCTACTATAACTGGAGAAGGGTAACTCTGTTCTGCTACCATTGCATCCTCTCTCTCCTCCCTCGCTTTCCCCCTTCCCTTAAGGGCTCTGTTTTTACCGTCTGCCCTATTCCTGCTTCCTTTACCTTAAAGGCTCTGATTATGGGGAGGATACATGCATTTTATCCTTACTCCTTGCCTTCCCTTACCTGCCCTGGTCCTCCTCCATCTCCCCTTTCCCCCTTCCTAAGGGATAAGTTATAGAGAGTCAGAAACATCATGGACACCAAGGCTTCCTCAAAGACCATAGGGGTGCTAATAGCCAATTCATGAAAGCTTCTAATTCTCTCTCTGTTGTTTAAATTCTGAGCTCAGTCTGTATTTGTTCCATTAATTGTTTGTTAGTATGTGTGTGAGAGTGTGTGCTATGAAATGTCTATACCTTGCAAATTCTGAAACACAGGCTGCCAGAGATCTCTAAGGCTGCAGCTAGGGAAACAGAGACTCTTTTTTTTTTTTGTAATGTCTGGTCTGGCCAACCAGATTTCCAAAAAAAAAAAAAAAATAGAGCCAAAACATTTTAGCAGATTCTGAGATTAATCATTAAAAGTTTGGAAACTGATTAGTTGGATTTTTGAGAGAGAACTCCAGAGACTGTGAAATCACTCCAGGAGCTCACTCTTGCTGAAACACCCTCCCAATGCTGATCACTTATCATTCCCCACTCCCTCCCCAGAGGTAAGAGGGAATCTTTTCCCTTAGATTTAAGTGCAAAAAGTTTTTAAGGAATGAGCAAGAGGTGAAGTTTACTTGAGTTACAATCATTGTGATCTTTCACCCTGCTGTTCTGTCTCTGACCGAGCCAGGGCTGCAGTAGAAGTTAGAGCAGCTAAAACAAATTCCTCTCGTCCCAGATCAGATTACAAGAAGAGAATGCAGGAGAACTGTAGGGAAAACTTAAATCACCCTTCCCCACCTGGCAAAGAAGGAGAAGGGCAGAAATTCACAGACTGACAGTATCCTGACAGTCCTGTGCCCCCAGGTACCTTTGTAGCCCATCCTTTTTGGCAAAGCTTGGAAATGTCACCCAGGTCCTATGCATTCTGCCCACTCTATCCCCAGCAGCTGCAAAACCATTCTAGGCTCAGTAACTTCTGCAGTTGTGGCGGAAGGGTGAGGTAGATGGATTTGGACTGTGGTTAGCATTCCCTAAGCTCTGCCTTCAAGAATTGTTATCACTGAGAAAAGCCTCTGCTCTAGGTAACTTCGTACTTCTCTGTTCCAATTACAAAACTGTATTTAATCTCTGTCCTGTTTCCTGATTTGTAAAGGGAAAGTAATAATGATGGTTGTTATGGGATGAAAATGATAATGATTGTAAAATGCTTAACATAATGTCTAGTATATGTTAGACACAACCTCGTTATTATCTCTCTGTGATTTAATGTAATTGTTAACTTTTGAAGTGGTTTTTGAATACCGAAAGTAATAAGTTGAAAATTTTTCTGTATATGATAATCTGGAAATGCAATTGATATCATCTGAAAATTATTGTTTCTGTATTTCTAAAATTGCATTGTATTTCTAATGTTCTCTTGGACTGTGAAATTTGAGAAGATCATGGTGTGATAGAAATGATATTATAGCAATTCTAATCTGATTTGATATATGTGAATTGAGTTTTTTAAAAGGGATGTGACAAAAATTTGATGCTTTGGAACTGTTATATGTAGTTATAACAAGTAAATAATTAATAATACTGATATTTACTATGAGAACAGATTTTCCATGTGAAAAACTTTTCTATTATGAGAACATATCTGGTGGTTTAAAGTTATAGTTTCAAATGATGAGATGAAAAATTCTCTGTGCAAGGAGATTTAGAAATGCGTTCACCTGAATTGATAAATGGGTTGTTTCAATTTTTAAATGCATAATTATATTTTGGGCATTGTTACGTTTCTAAATTGTGTAATTTAGCAAACAGATGTATCAGCAATATTGAAGAAAAAATGTGATTTCATAGATAATAATCTTTTCTTTTACAGTGCTAAGAGTATTGGGCCTTAGAAACTAAAATGTTACCACTAGTGATTATGAATCCAGATTTTACTTGCTAGCCCAACTAACTCATGACATGATAATTGCTTGTGGTATGCTTACATTTCTAAATTTTCTTATATTGTGTAACCTGATTAACATTGCATTACCTAGGCTGTTAGAAAAACAATTCCTCTTATAATCTAGATGTTATTAGATTATGAATTGTACTTAATTAAGAAATTGAGTTTACTAACTGAAACAAGGATTTTTGGAACCATCTAACCATGAATCCTTATCAATCCTGTGTAAAGTTTTCAGTGTAGAGGAATTCCTAAGAAGTAAGTTTTTAAAGTCCTGGTAAATTTTGTTATTGTGATAAGGCTAATTTAATTAGGTAAACTTACAAGAAACTAAGTGTCCTCTACATTACAGCACCTTTTTGACTAAGGAACTTTAAAATATCTAGGAATTCTGTAGTATTTGAGAATGAGGACATTTCCCACCAACATAGTTAGTGAATTCCAGTGTTTAAGGGTTAATTTGCTTTAAAGAGAAAGAAGGAGATGTCTATCATTTTAAAACCTTCTAAATAATTTTCTTCAGTAAAGTTTAGTGAGTCTTCTTTTTAACATCAGGATAAATTTTAAACTGTTTTTAAAGAAGGGAAATAATTCTAGAAATGTTTTGAAAAATATTTTTTGATTTTAAGCAAGAGTTAGAACTTATCAATGTGTATAAGATTTAATTACTAAAGTGTTCCTTTCCTCCAGAATGAGTAAATAGGGGATGTAAATCCATCAACCTGTAAGGTTGGTCATTAACCTCTTTGTTCTGTTTAAGCTGGAATGGGATTCCAGTACAGACAGTTATGTCCATAAAAAATTACTAACTTATGAGCTACCCTGTCTTATGGTTGAAATGTAAAGGAAGGCTGAATAATGGGTTTGAAAGATTTGGAAAGGTAAATAAAGGTTTGATTGGAAATACGAAAGGCAGATAAGAAAGTTCGGGGACAAATGGGAGTTAGCTAAGCCTCTGCTGTCTCAAGAGAATACTAGTTTCAGATGGTTTAAATAAGTTGAAAGAGTGTAAGAAAGTATTTTAGAAGACAGAAAAGTTATGTAGCTTGATTTGATAATTATTAGCTCAATGAAATTTGGGACAGTCCTATCTGAAGGATATTAACTTGCTATTTAAGATTTTATGGGACTACAATTTGCTATTGTTTTAAGCTCTGATTACAGGGACGGGTATCATAAAGCCAATAGTAGAATGGCGTGTACTGCAGGCTGAGAACTTTAAAGGTGGATGTCTGTATCTGGGAAAAGTTTTAAAGAAGATCCTTGGACACAGCTAAAGTAGGATCTTCCTGACTTCCTGACTTTCCTTTCTGAAAAGGAAAATCCCCACCTGATTACTGCTAAGCCCTGCTTTCAGCACCTGGTAACTATATGATTGGCTATCATATATTACTCATGCCTGGAATCAAACAGAGCTAAGGAAGTTCTTTCCTTCTGTTAAGAGACATGACATTGTCCCTCTTTTCTTTCATAGAAAATTTATATTACCAAGAAGTTTTGTAAGCACAATGCTAAATCTATTAGGTAATAGATGGATATTGGAATATATCTGAGTTATTATAATAAGATGCAGGAATGAATACCTTACAATTTTAACCTATGCTCATGGCCAAATAAAAATTAAAATAATATAGAGATAACATCCTCCAAAAGGAGGAAATGATTAGGCCAAGTAATAAGATAAAGATGTAATGTGATAGAATGTCTAATTAAATAGGAAAGCAAAATTTTGAGGAAAATAACAGGATCACATTGATTCCTCTAAGAATTATATACTGATGTATGATTGGCTCCAAAATTTATCAGTCATGGAAATTCAAACCACAAGTGTGTTTTGGTAATAAGATCTTAAATTTGGATTTTTGCACAATAAAGTTGCATAAGATAGTGGTAAAAAGTGAAATTATATTTCCTTATAAAGTATTTGTCTGATAATTTTAAAAGGAAAATGAGTTCAATTTTATGGTTGGATGGACCTTCATATTTTTTTTTTAACTTGTATAATTTATTTCTTTTTTTTTCTTTTTTTCTTTTTTTCTTTTTTTTTTTATTAACATCTTTAGTTTTCAGCATTAATTTTCACATGCGTTTGAATTACAGATTTTTCTCCCCATTTCCACCCCCCCC
>CM053626.1:303981792-304038758 GCA_028646595.1 Phalanger gymnotis | reverse complement strand
TGGGCTGGAGTCCTGCTTCCCTCTGCCCCTTTGTGGGTTCTGTAGTTCTAGAATTGGTTCAGAGCCATTTTTTCATAGGTTTTTGGAGGGACTTGGAGGGGAGCTCACGCCAGTTACTGCTTTCCAGTCGCCATCTTGGCTCCGCCCCCGGACCTTCATATTTTAAAGGATTCTTATACCAGGTACAAAATTTAGGTAAGGATAGAAACAGCAGATGATATATAAACTGAAATTTTCTGAAGTTTCAAAAAAAAGAGCCTAATTTAAGTGATTGTACTATGTTATATTAAGTAAGAATTATCTGAGAACTTCTAGATCTGAACCAGAGAAGCAGAACTCTCTTTTACTACCTAGGGACCAAATAACTACAATCAGGCACTTGGAAAAAAAAAAAAGTACTGCTTCAAATGAACATTGGGAATATGTAATTGGGATTTAAAGTTACTTTGTATCTATGTCAAATAAGGTCCTTAAATGTTTCAAAGTGATATAAGAGCAAATTGGGTATTAATACAAATTGCGCAATTAATTGCGGGAATTAAATCAGAAACATCATGCAAGCTATTTAAAACTAGTCTTAAGGGTATTCCTTAAGCAATGTGAAATTATAGTACAGTAACAAATTTATTCAAAATAATCAATTATGGCACATCTTAGATGTTCCGTAGGACTGGAACTAGTGCTCCTGTATAAGTTAGGATCTTTAATTCTTGGTAATGGTATGAAGACAATTAGGTCAAGGGCTTGTGAGAATGTTATTTTGTTAATATTATGCCTGTCTAAAGCTTTATTAAGAATGGCATGTGGTTTATTTTGTAAATACCATCAAAGAGACACGACATGACTAAAAGTTTGTGATGCTCAACATTGTTAATAATGATTGTATTACCTTGTATGATTCATGTTTAAGTTTACTTGGTTATCTAATGTGTAAATGTAAAACAAGTGACATGCAAACCCCGCCCCCCCCTCACCCCCTCCCCCCGCCCCATACCAGTCTATTGTGAACCATCTAAGTGGTTTGGTCTGTACCTGACAATGTAATTGTACAACTTTGTGAATTGTGAGAAAAACTTTACTGTATTTGTTTAGATTCATCCCTGTGTGGCTGGGATACTGAACCATTTATTGCACTGTTTGAACTTAGCCCTGCATGGCTGGGACCTATGTTGTGCTGTTTTCCTCTCAATTATCAAATCATATGTGTTCTGGGAGCTCCTGTCAGGTCTGACTACTCCTATAGCTGCCAACTTGTAGATATGGACTCCTTGATCCTTCTGTCACATCTGAGGACTGCCCCTGCTTCCGAGTGGACATCTGAGCCCATGGGAGACCTTGCCCTCTGGTTTCAAAGAGCCTGAAGGGGACAGCATCAGACGCAGACAGCTTTTTCCCCGAGAGGTCTGGACCAGAACCTGTATGAAGGACAGCTCCTTTTCAGAGTCCCTTGCATTCCCAAGACTGTTTGCCTATGTCTTTGGTATCTGTAGCTGTTATGCTCCCTACCCTGACCTCTCTTGCAACTTGCTCCCTCTGCTTGTTTACAATTAGTTTATAATTACTGCCCATCTCTAGGGATGTCCAACCACAGGAAGAAAAACGAACTGAATCCACCTAGATAAAAATTTTTAGAACTTTACCCCCTGAGGAAGAAGGAGGTTTTTTCCATACCTTAATTGGTCTATATGTGAAACTTTCACTTTGCCTTTGACCAAAAGGAGGAAATCATAACTGTTAACCCTAAAGGTTGGTTAAAGGAGGCAAATAAGCTAGGTGATAGAAAAACCCATATTGCTTATTATTTTCCCTTAAAGCATAGCAGAGCTAGCCTACTTGTACATACAAGGTGTCAGAGCATAAGTTTTGACTGTCTGAACAAAGAAATGAGAAAACTTACATACATTATTTTTAGCAGACTCAGCATGTCTGTATTACCTCACTTTTATGATCCCCATGTATGTTTAACCATGATACAAGAAGAGGATTTTTCTTAATGGAATAGATTGTAAATACAAGAAGTCAGGATAGTTGACAAAGTGTCAATTGAAATTACAACCCAGGATCTCTGTGTTTAATTTGCCATTAACATTCCATAACACAGTATATGCCCATAAAATATTAAGATAAGAAAAAGTCACATAATTCAAGATAGTTCCTCAGGGCTAAAGGTCTCATCCTTAATGGCCATGGACAGAAGGAGGAATGAATGCTCTTAAATCAGCCCTATCTGGGCTCGTTGACATAAGATAGAGGCATTTTGAGTTGACTCAGAGAACAAAGAGACTGTTAGGATCAGGCTTTTCTTCTGGTTAATCAGTTCAGACTCTGAGTCTTATTGAAATTACAAAAATGATATAAAATGGTATAAAAAGTTCCACAATATAAAAGGACATACCATAAACAAATTAGAGGAATGAAGAAGAAATTACTGTCCTATCTACAGATAGCAAGGGGGTTCATGGCCAAACAAGGGAGAGGACCACGGCAAATAAAATGGACAATTTTGACTGCACATAAAAGTTTTTTGCATAATCAAGTCCAATACAGCTAAGATTAAAGAGGAAACAGCTAACTGGGGAAAATGTCTTCACAGCAGGTTTCTATATATAAGGAACTGATACAAATTTATAGAGAAATTAGCAATTACCCAATTGATAAATGACAAAAAAGATACAGGCAGCTAGGTGGCTCAGTGGATAGAGCACCAGGCCTGGAGTCAAATCCGGCCTCAGACATTTACTATCTGTGTGACCCTGGGCAGGTTATTTAACTCTGTTTCCCTCAGTTTCCTCATCTGTAAAATGAGCCGGAGAAGGAAATGGCAAATTGCTCCAGTTTCTTTGTCAAGAAAACCTTTCAAATAGGTTCACAAAGAGCCAGATACAACTGATACAATAGCAGCGGTTCAAAGAATGGATTGGAGAGGGCGGGGCTGTTAGGAGGTTATAACAATAGCCTGGCCGAGAGCTAATGAGAGCACAAACCAGGCTTGGGACAGGGCTACTAAAAATAGTCCTCGGGAGCTCTTGACTGGCACCCAGCATGACCTCATACAAGCTATTTAAGCTCTTTCTTCAGCTTCCTAATCAGCTCTATGGGAAGACAGTACTGATTTGCTTCAAGAGGAGCGGGCACATTAATGGATCTAAACTCTTTTGGTACCCACAAGTCAAAGTAGTCCAAAATGTCAGTGTCCCATAGAGCCTTCTGACTGTTCGAAAGAGAGAAAAATCCTCATTAGGCTGAAATGCAGCTCATAATATCCTACTCAGGTAGGAAATCATTTTTAGAGACTTGAAAGGACTCAAAAAATTTCAGCCACTTTGAGTATAGAGATTTGCGATTGATTTCACTGGACTTAGGAGAATGTTGGTTGCTTGGGGGGAAGATTCCCAGGATCCATAGTATATACTGAAAGGAAGACCTAGGCCTTGGGGATTTTTAAAAAACAGTGCAAAAAAAAAAATCTCTCCAGTTTTCAGAGATCTGAATAACTAAGCTTCAGAAAGCAATAACTAACACTCCTTGGCCAGAGTAGATAATAAGGTGCAATCGCAGCCAGACTTTAGTGCTGTTGAAAAGAATAAAAATGATGACCCATAGATACTCTTAACAGTGGGGGTGTGATGGTAATGTACCACTGAGTTAGCTGCAGTGTTTCTATCAGAGACCCGGGTCAAGACAGATGCATGAGAAAAGCTTCACTGATTCCAATGTTGCTTTTATTCTGAATTTTGAGACAGGATGCCAAAGAAGAATGACATTAAAATCAGCGGAGGATTTCTCCCATGCTGAGCCCCCTGTAGATGTAATTTTTTTAAAGCTGGAATTTAATAGTACATTTGTTTCATTTCTCTCCCCCTTGCCCCAAAAGTCTACCACCAAAACAAAAATAACTTTTGATAATTGAATTGTGACTATCCTATATATAGGCTGACTGTTTTGGAACTGTTTGTCTCGAGATTACATTAAACTTCCCTAGGACAGTGAAGCAGACACAGAAGGAGCTTCTTGTTTTACGTGATTAATTTCTCTAAAAAATGTAACTCTAGGCCGCTCCCAGAGGTAGGGCAGCTAGGTGGTGCAGTGGGATAGAGTACCGGGCCTGGAGTCTGGCACACTCATCTTCCTGACCTCAAATCTGACTTTCATCTTTACTAACATTTCATCTTTAAAATGAGCTGGTGAAGGAAACGGCAAACCTCCGCAATATCTTTACCAAAAAAATCCCCCCAAAATGGGGTGGCTCTGACTATAAATTACAGAGAAGTTTCCAACTTTCATTGCTAGAGGGAGTTTCGGCCCCAGGGAGTTCCCTATCACAGGGATCCAGTCTCTATATGACAACACTACGAAGTTAGAGACAAGAAGCAAACGAGGACTCTGTAGCCCTGCCATTCTGACATCTTGCCTCTCTGAGTAGAGCTGAGTTATCTGTAGGATGAAAGGTCAGAAACCTAGTTAAGAAGGGACCGAGGGTGGTGAAGGTAAGCAAGAGGATTGTGGAAAGGCAGTCGTAAAAGTTCACGGGAATTTTCCCATGGTCACTAATAGACAAAGCCTTTTGGAAGAAAGCTGAGTTCTTGGATACTGGGAAGATACTTGAATTATGAACTATTTTTTAAGAAATGCAATGTAATAACTTTTAAGAATATGCAGCAACACAAGCTGGATTAGCAGAATTTGGCTTAGTCAAGGCCCTTTGGAGAAGGATTTGCTTTTTGAGTGCGTAACTCTGGCATTCTCTTAGACGCCTTCTCTCATGTGACATCAGTCCCCAGGTTTCATTAATTGTTAATTCTATCTGCAAAATACCCCTCCCATCTGCCCCTTCCTTATTACCTACTGTCTGAATTATTGCAATGGCTTCCTGTTTTCCCCATCCCCAGTATCTTCTTCCAATCAGGCCTGACCACTACCCACTGGAGTAACCTTTCTACAGCAGTCCTACTTTGATCATGCCTCTTGATAACCTTTAAATGGTTCCCCAGTTCCTAAAAGATCTAGGCCCCTCTACAACTTAACTCCTCCCTACCTTTCCAAACCTAGCTTCTCTTACTCCCCTGTTCAGATGCTATATGTTCCAGGCCAACTGGAGTATATTTCCCACCTCTCTATCTTTTCATTCTTCCCACTAATTGAAGTGTTAGTTTCCTCACTTCAAAATTAAGGCCATATGCTATCTCTTCTCTGAGGTTTTCCCTGTTGAGATCAACCAATAGTGACTTCTCTCCTCTGCTTTATATCACTATTGTGGCATTTATTGCATGCTTCCTTTTATCGGCTATTTGTATTCATACTTTTTCTACCTACTAGAGAGCAAAGTTCTTCAGGGTGGAAATAGCCTGAATCAGAGCAGAGCATTAGAAGGATGATGAGTAAAATCTCAAAATGGAAGCAGCCATCACCAAGAGCCTTTTTGAGATTAATTTGAGTCTGCGAAGTCTTTGATTCTTTAAGGTTATTGAACTTCTGGCTAACTCTACCCTCATGGATTGTTACAGAAACAAACTGTCTGCTTTCTGAGAACCAGCCTCACTTTCGCTCAGTACCACAGGCTAGCCATTTGATGCGGGATTCTTTGGCCATGGTACCTTATGAAATAAAGAAAAATATGAACTGGCCTTCAATCCTGAGGGACTTTGGCATACTCATAACTAATGATTGCTACTTCTGGAACATCAGGAAGCCCTTCCTAGATTGCTACTATGAGAAAATAGGCTTGGAGACTTGAGGAGCGGAAGGTCACCCTTGACATCATGAGGTTTGTACACTAAAAGACTAGGGTACGAGCCAGGGCAGGGTTACCTGCATTATGGCCCAGAAGGAGAAAGGGAGGGGGTGAGATGGGAAAAAGTGTTTTTTTAAATTATTATTATTATTCATTTATTTTTAGTTTTCAACATTAACTTCCATAAGATTTTGAGTTCTGAATTTTCTCCCCATTTCTCTCCTTTTCTTTTCCCCAAGACAGCATGCAATCTGATATAGGCTCTACTTCTATTTTCATGTTGAACCTATTTTCACATTAGTCATGTTGTAAAGAAGAATTCAAACCAATGGGAGAAACCATGAGAAGGAAGAAACAAGCAGAAAGAAAAAAGAGAGAGAGAAAATAATATGCTTCAATCTGCACCCAGATCCCATAGTTCTTTTTCTGGATGTGGACAGCATTTTTCATCATGAGTCCTTTGGAGTTGTCTTAGATCCTTGCATTGCTAAGAAGAGATAAGTCTATCAAAGTTAGTCATCACACATTGTGGCTGTGAGCTGTGTACAATGTTCTCCTGGTTCTGCTTGCTTCACTCAGCATCAGTTCATATAAGTCTTTCCTGGTTTTTCTGAAATCCTCTTGCTCATCATTCCTTATAGCACAATAGTATTCCGTTATGTTGATATATCACAACTTGTTCAGCCATTCCCCAATTGATGGGCATCCCCTCAATTTCCAATTCCTTGCCACCATAAAAAGAGCTGCTATCAATATTTTTGTACATGTGGGTCCCTTTCCCATTTGTATGATCTCTTTGGGATACAGACTAGAAGTGATATTGCTGGGTCAAAAGGTGTGCGCAGTTTTACAGTCCTTTGGGCATAGGAGTGGAAAAATATTTTAAGTACTTCCTGTGAGCCAGGCACTATTTGCAAAGTGCTTTACAAATATTCATTTAATCCTCACAACAATCCTGAGAGGTAGGTAATATAATGAAATCCGTTTTATAGTTGGGGAAACAGAGTCAGACAGAGGTTAAATGACTTGCCCAGGGTCACAGAGCTAGTAAGTGACTAAGGCTAGATATAAAATCAGATCTTCCTGATTTGGCCCAGTTCTCTACCCACTGTGCACCTAGCTGCCCACACTGGGATACCATGATGCCCAGAAGTAGCTGGGGTAGGGGTACAGGAGGAGGGGTTCTAGGATTATACCCACAACCACAGCCAAAGCTTCACAGGAAAAGTATACCCTCAAAGACCACAATGCTTCTCCAACAATGAAGGGAAGGAAAAGAGTCCTGGCATGAGCTAGACAGAGGAGGGACCAGGATTCAGGAGAAAGCTGCAAAATGGCCTAGCGGGAAGGGGGGGAAAACATACTCCAGGGGGACACTGTCAGATCTTCTAAAGCTCCCATTCCGGGGCCTCACAGCCATATCCCAGTTATAGCTCTATTCTGCAGTGACATTATCAAGGTGGTTGAAAAGGGAGCAGAAAATGCTAAAAGTCACAGTTTTTCAGCCATCTATAAAAATTAATGTAATGGCTGGTGCTCTAAATATGAACACCATGGCCAATGATCACTCGGTCTGGCTCCTGGCTTTAAGGCTCCTTTTTAAGATTTCATAGATTATATTCTTGATGTGTGTATAGATTATCATCATAAAGATTTTGTAGCAATGAGAAATTAACCGCATTGGTCAACAGTTATTGACATCTTCTTGTTTTCCCATTTTTTTGTCAATAAGATACATGATTTTTCCCAAGAGCTTAGTGCTGATCCCTCAGCATCCTCAAAATCTTGGTCTACTCCAGCTCTTCTTTTGTTTTTGGCTTCTTTAATGCCATTTTTATTTTCTCATTTGGCATAGAAAGCAGCGATATTAAAATCTTAATGTCATTGATAGAGAAGACATTGTTATAGAAATTCTTAAGGATTTCTTATTTTTCTTCTGTTCACTATCCTTCCAGTTTTGTAAAGTCTTTAAGATGATCTGGTTTCCTTGGGTTTCTTCTGCAAAATAGTTTTTCACTACTGCTTCTCAGGATTCTGGGAGATGATAATTGCTTACAATCTCACACCAAGATACCACATAGTGCTTAACCAAAAAGTTTGTATTCTAAGTCAGTGACTAAGAATTTGTGAGTTTCAATATGAACTAAAGGCATGTGTTTTTATGACATATGTTTCTACCTGGCATGGAAATCAAATATTTTCTGGTTGAGGTGCTTCCTTGGTCTTTTGATCATTTTGTTATGGTGATTAATTTACGTTGTTCAAATGGGGACATCTTGTGTCCATGTTTGTCTTTAATGTATCTCCCATTTTGGACATCAATAACTTGTTGAAACAAGTCAGGTTGGAGTTATCTCAATTGTGCCCACTTTCATTTTTACTTTTAATTTCATATGAATTTGGGTCTTTTAAGAACTTTGTGTTCTAGTTGCATACAGATAGCTGATTCAGAAATGGCTCCCACATTGGTGGCCAGTCATTTTCTTTCTATTAAAATATAATCACATTCATTGTTGGTGTATCATTTGGAGTATCCTTCTTGACTTTTCTTGAAGACTGAATCCACGACATGAGAGTTCAGTGTACTCTGGAAGCCTTTGGCTTTTCTTTTCATTTCTTATTTTCATTTCTTACTCCTTACTTTTGCTTCTTACTCCTTACTTTCATTTCTTACTCCTTATTTTCATTTTTTACTCCTTACTTTCATTTCTTTCTCCTATCATTAAATTACAAAATAGCCATATTTTATTGACACTAATGAACAGAATTATATGGTAGACAATAAGCTCTGTGTAGGTCCAATGGAGTCAAAGGTCCTAGGTTTCAATCCAGCTCAGGTGTTTACTATCTATGTGAACTCTGAGAAATCTCTGCACTTTTCTGCGGTCTCAGTTTCTTCATCTGTAAAATGTGGAGTTTAGACTAGCTGGCCTCTGAAAGTGTTTTCAGTTCTAAATACATGATACAGCTTGGTGGAACATGTTAAGGAAGCTTAAGGGGTCCCCTGAAATTGTGTTTTTGAGTTGCCATATTTTTCCAGAAACACTGGACCTAGAATATGCAGAAGGTCCCTAATGTGTCAAGGACAAAGCTCCCTGCCTCCACATCCCCTCCGGCTTACATAACTTGTTGTTTGTATCCTAAATAGGACTCCCTGTGTACCCTGGGGAGTCAAGACAGGGGCCAGTCTTCACCAGGCTGAGAAACTGCTTATGCAGCTGGGACCCTGTAGACAAACAGACCATCCTATTTTCATAATCTAGAAATTCCCAAAGGAAAGGAATGGGGCGTTTGCCATCATCTTGCTTCTCCCGTTCAAGAGGAGTTTTATCCTTTTCCTACCTTTACTGCACCTTTTCCCCTCTCATGCCACACCCCTTTAGGTGGAAACATCTGGTGTTTCCTCATTTCTTTTTCCTACTATTATACATATGCAAACTTCTGTAATGGAAAAATTTTTATTGAAGGTCTTTCCTTCCTACTGGGCACATACTTTCATCTTTTGGCTTCCAAGGTGCTCACAGATTGCAGAAGCAGGTATGAGAATCTAGCTGTCTTCTATTTAAGCCAGACATTAAAGAGTTTTGCAAAAATATGCTAAACTGCCACTTGTCTCCCCAATTTTTTTTTGTTTTGGAAAAGTTATTTTTTCATAAAATTATGCTTTTACAGGAAATCTTTTCCAACCAGTCTTAATTCTAGTGTCTTCCCTCTGTTAATTATTTTTTTTATTTATCCTGTATATAGCTTGCTTTATAGATGACTGTTGGCATGTTGTTTTCCGATTAGACCGTAAGCTCCTTGAAGGCAAGGGCTGTCTTTTGTTTCTTTTTGTATCCCCAGTGTTTAGCACAGTGCCTACCACATACCTGGTGCTTATTAAATGTTTATTGATTATATAACATTACATATCACAATATTACGTTTGCTGTTTTTCAGATTTGTCTAACTCTGTGTGACGCCATGAACTTTTGTCAACGAAGTTTTCTTGCCAAAGATATTGGAGTGGTTTGCCATTTCCTTTTCCAGTATGTCCCTGTCATACAGATGAGGAACTGAGGCAAATAAGGGTTAAGTGACTTGTCCACGATCACATACCTAATAAGTATATGAGGCTGGATTTGAAGTCAGATCTTCCAGACTCCAGGCCTAGTGCTCCATCCACTACATCACCTTACATACATACATAATACATACACAGAATTAATGTTATTTATAAATATATGATTAATATATAATTATATAAGGATTGATTGATGCTATAACGTGTAATGGGTTTGTTTTCATCTTAATAGTAAATTTATAAACATTTAAAAATTTTTATCAGTTTAAATGTCTAAAGCGGTAAATATAGATATAAGCCACATAAACGTTTTGGGGGGTCCTCGATAATTAAGGGGTCCTGAGGACAGAAAGCCTTGCACTGAAGGGGTCTAATTTCAGGCGTGACGGTGAGGGGCAGCGCCGGTTTACGTAACGTAGCTCTAGGAACCACAGCAAAAGCTTTTCTCGCCTGGTCCTTTCCGGTTTTCATTCATTTACGAGCCTTACTCAAGTCGAGTCAGCTGACTCCCGGGGAAGGCTGAGTTAATTACAGTCGAGGCGTGCGGGCTGAAGAAAAGGCGAAGCACGTGAACGGTGGAGCTTCTTGGCTCCTCTCCCGTTCCGTAGTCCGCGCGCCCTACTACGGCTGCGCGCTGTCTGTCTATAAAAGCGGCGCTGCCTGCGGCTTCCCGGAGTTGTCCTTGCGCTTCTCTCCGCCTCGGTTGGTTGATTTTCCCTACGCCTGGCGTCTCATCAATACCGCAGCCGCGGCCGGCCGTCGTCAAGATGGCGTCCACTAGCCGGTTAGTAAACCCTGCCCCAGACCGGCTGGGAGCGAATCCTCGGTGGGGCAGCTTCCAGGGGGCGCCGCGGCGGCGACGCGGGGGAGGCGGGGCCGGGCCGAGGCGCGTCCGGGGGAGACGTAAGGGGTTCTCTTCGCTTGCCCCGGGCTTTCCTCCGACGCTTCCTCTTTCTGTCTCCCCGGCCTTCGTCGCGGCCTCTCCGTCGGCCGCCCCCTCCGCGGGTCTCGGGTTCAGCCCAGGGCTACGGCGCGGCTTCGCCTTCGGCCTTCGCTCGGAGAGCTTTCTGTGAAAGCAAATCTTTCTGCCCCAAAACCGATCGGTCGATTTGGGGAAGTCCCTCGGTGGGGGTGGGGAGCGCAGCCCTAGCCCTCTGATGTCTAGTTCCCCGGACAGGCTGCCCTTTGCACCTTGGCACAAGCCTCGTAGGCGGGTGCAGACCCCAGCCGATCCTCCCTCCCCCGGAGTCCAGTCTTAGGCCCTTTCTTTTGCTCGAAGTCGAAACTGAGTCCTGCGGCTGTCGACTTTCCCACGGGGAGACGCCGACTCTAGACTCGCAGTTTTTCTCCAGTCGGGAGGACCCGCCGCCCATCCGCCGGGCACGGCGGGGTCTGCAGTCTTCTTCGTCTTTAATAGCCTCTCCGGCGTTGCCTCTGATTTTGAACGTTCCCAGTAAAGCTGCCCCTGGTAGCTCCCGAGCCCTGGCTGGGGGTGGCATTCTAAACTAGTGGAGAAGCTTCATCCGGCTGCCGATGGCTGGCCTGGGTGGCAGTAATTTGGGTGGCCCCGACACCCTTGTTTACAGCCTCTGCTGAGAATGCTTGGAGTGACCACTACTTTCATCATCGAAGTGGGTGTGGCCGACAGGTGAGGGTGTGTGTGGGGGAGAACTTGACAGTCCAATCTGCTTAATACGAGTTTCAGTTGTTCAGGATGCCATTCAGCTGCTCAGTTTAAAAAAATATAAAAAAATCTCTTGACCGTAGATATTTAAGTACGTTTCAAAATCTTCCCTAATATTTAGGGCAGAATTTAGTTGAAAATATATTGGAATACACTAGGGATTGCCCTGCAAATCAAAGAATGTACTGTAGTGTTAAATCACTATTTAGGGCTGTGTTTACAGTTTGAGGATTAAGGACTTTTTCTTTTCTTCCACTAATCGATCTCTCCTGAATTAATACCTTCACCGAAGAAAGGAGCAACAAGGAAAACTTGTGGGAAACCTGAATCTGTTAATATTACTTCTCGGAGCTGTTTAGTTTTTATAAGAGCTGTGTTCTCAAAAAAAAAAGGTGTAGAAAAGAGTTAAGTTTTTGCGTTCAACTTTGGCACAGATTTTACCTGTTATGCATGGAAGCCTGTGGTAGGCACTGGGAAGAGTTTAGATGAGACATAGGCCCTTCCTTCCTGGAGTCTGATAGAGCCTGGAACCCAAAACAAGATTTGGAGTTAGCTCTGACTTTAGAGAGTCCATTTGCTTCCTCTTTCCCTTTACCATGGAATCATGTATCTCAGGTTCTCTTTTTCCCTTCATCTTCTCCCATCCCCATTATCTTTTTATGGTGGTGTAATTGTTACTTTTTATGCTTTCATGTTCGTTTTGGGTATTTATAGGTCAGGGAAAACATTTTCATGTTTTATTGGTGGCAAGGGAAGAGAAGGGAGTAGAAAGCTTAGTATAACTCAAGGAAATTTAAGTTTTGCAGGAATAATTAAAATCATCTTTTTATCTTATCACATTGATGCAAAATTGCATTGTAACATAGTGCAGACAGTAGTGACCTAGGAGTCAGGAGATCTTAGACAAGTTGCTAAGTCTCATCAGACCTCAGCTTCCTCATCTGTAAGTGAAGATATCTGACTAAATGATTTCTAGTGCTTTTTCCAGTGAAAAATCTATGAAACTTTGAAAATTTACCTGCTCCTCAGTTAAGCTTTAACTTGAGTTGGTATGTCCATTGAGAATATAACTCTTGAAACCAGCCCTATAATAATCATGGTACCTAATGCTGTAGCCTATGAAAGTTTTTAGTTATCTCAAGTAACCAGAATACTGGGAGTTTTTTATTCAATGGGATACTGATTGTTGAGAAAACATTTTTTATATCTGTCCTGAGGTGGATTTATGAATGGTATAGAAGTGGCAAGTGAGACAATTATTATTTGTATTTTAAGGGGGTGAGGAAGGCAGCTTTTAAGACATGATGTATGCTTAAACCTTTCTGACTGAACTGATTGTGTTCTGTCTTTAAGAAATCTTAAGACTGAAAGGCTCCACTCCAACCATCAGGTAGCGTGTACACAAATACTTGATTGCACATGAACAACATCACTAGAGTAAGTTAGGACCTATTTTCTACGACAAGAGAGTCAACCGGTTGGCAGAAAGTGAAACCAGATTACTTGGAAAACCCACATACTGGGTAATTAGCTCTTGAATTAATTCACTTCAGTTGTCTAAATAAAACTTTACACAACGTGCAATTCTTATTGTAGTTATGTGGTTAATAATCATCACAACCTTCAGGAACTCCTGTTCAAGTAAAGCAATATTTGTTCTCTAGACCAATGATCTCCAAACTTTTTTGATCACTCCTATTAGCAAAAAAGTTTTGAACATGTACCTTCAATATTTGTATATTTATGTATAGATTATATTGTATTAGTATGCTATGTACTTTATAAATCATGCAAAATACAAATTATAATGAAATAAATGGTATTTTACATTTTAATGCTGTAAAACTGTGTTCCTATTACTAATTAATATATTTTAATGAAAGCAATGCACATTTCTGTGTATATCCTAACAATGAATTTAATGTTTCAGAAGGAGTAATTTTTTCCGTTGATGTACTAAGGGTAGGTGTGTGATTGGATTTCAGGGAGGATGGGGATATGACACCTCACCACCATACCATTAGTTGATTATGTGAACCTTAGGGTCTGTTCTGACTTCCTGTGATCCCTACTTTGTCTAGACCAGGGGTTTCAGATTCAGATAGTAACAGGGGCCACTAAACCATACATAAGCATCCTTGTTGACTCCATATCTATAATGTTGTCTATGTTTCATATATTTCCTATTTACATTTTAATCTGGTTGGGTACACTGTGCCTTTGAGACTTCTGGTCTAGACAGTAGTCTATATTTTAAAATAAATAATCTTCCTTTTTGGTGTGATTTTTAAAAAGTATTTTAAGAATTTGAGATTATTGTTCTAAATCTTCAGTGTCAACAGACCAGGATGGCTCTAGTAGAAAATAAGATTTAGATTCTTCTGTTAAGTACAAAAGAATATAAAGAAATGTGGAATGATTACTGTTTTTGTTAGTAATGTTAGAAGGTACTTTTAAGTTGTAAAGTAGGCTGTGTCTGTGATAGTAGAAAGGTATTCAAAAGCCTCCCATTTTAATAAATACTTTATTCTTTCTTGTAGAACAAGTGTGATTGATTGGTTGAAGATAAACATAAAACTTTTTTTCTTTTTAATTTAGATTGGATGTACTTCCAAGAGTTACATGTCCAAACCATCCAGATGCTATTTTGGTGGAAGACTACAGAGCTGGGGACATGATCTGTCCTGAATGTGGCCTGGTGGTTGGTAAGTATTTCCTGAGGTTTTCGTTAAGAAAGTGCCTAAAAATAATTGTTCCTATGATGTACGACAGAGGTGTTAAAGAGAGGCCCCAGATCAGATTAAAATGTAATTGGGAAATGTTTAGCAAACTAAATAAAAATATAGTGCAATGTAATATGCATTGATAGTTTTCTAAGTCAGAGCAGCCAGCAGGATCCCTTTCTATCTGAGCTTGGCATCCCTGAGGCAAATGAGATAAAGAATGAACATTTTCTTCATGTCAGCATTTCGTTTTGTCCAGCAAGGATACCTGAAGGAGGAGGGTGCAAATATATTGTTTCTTATCAGTCATATGGAGAACTCAGCCCTGGAATTCACACCGAAAGCTAGAGGTGAAGAGACTTTCTAACTAATCACAGGTTCTGTAGAGTTCCCTAGAATTAAAACTCAAGTAATGGAAAAAAAACAAAAACAAAAACTTGTGTTAGGGAGGTGAAATGGAGTGACTCTGGAACTCCATCTCTTTGGGACCTATAAAGAGTCTTGTGGGGTAAGATCAGTGCTGCGTTAAGGAACTTGACATGTTATGAATTTGCTTTATTATACTTCATAATGGCTTTGCGCTCTGACATTAGCTGCTTTTTATAGCAATTGTGCTCCCTGGTATAGACAGAGATGAAGTTGTAAGCTGGACAATCAGGTTGCTTCTCTCAAATTCCAAAGTTCTAGCCCGTTTTTCTTGCATTTTCCCTTCTGTATCAACTCAAAAGGAAAGTTGGTTTTGATATTTTCGTTTAATTTTCAATTCCGACCTTTATTTAGGTTAAAAGGATTTTAAAAAAAACCTCAGCATTTGATTGGACCATCTGTGCTTTTGTCTCATGTCCGTTTCTTTTTCCCTTCTCATTTTGGCCATTGAGAAAGCCATCTACACTCACTACTTCCTCTTCTCCTGTTTCACAGTTCTAAACCCTTTGCAATCTGGCTTCTTGTCTCTATCTTCATCTTTCTTGAGGTCTTTGCAATCTTTCGGACTGTAAGACACACTTGTCCTTGATACCTTCTTTTTAGGTTTTGGTGACGCTAGTGTTTTCTGGTTCCCTTGTCAGGTGTACTCCTTAGTGATTCTTTATTATTCATGTTTTTTTTTTTCCTGACCCTGGGTGTCTCCCAAGGCTCTATCCTGGACCCTCTTCTCTTTTCATTCTGGGCTGTCTTACTTGGTGAGGTGCCAGGGGCTTGCTTTTCATCTCTATGCAGTTGATTCTCAAATGTATAAACCCAGCCCTCATCTCTCTCCTCACGTGTTGGACGTCTCTGATTTCCTCAACTTCTCAAATTCTGTACATCCAAAACAGAACTCATGGTCTCTTGTCCCTGAACTCTCCACTGCTTCTGTCTCTTCTTTTATTGTCAAGGGCACTCAGTCACCCAGGCTCCCTGTCATCCTCTGCTCCTTTATCTTCACCTTATATATCTAATTTAATGTTAAATCTTTTTGTTTTTTATCTTTACAACTTCTCACGTACAGTGCACATAGATACCTCCATAGTATGTCCCCATCACCTCTTTCCTAGACTATTGCAATTGGTAGTCTTCTGGGTATCTTCAAGTCTCTCTTTATTCAGTAAACTCCAGTGGCTCCCTCTCACCTCCAAGATCAACTATAAAGAGCCAACTATTAAGAGCCAACTGTTTGGCTCTTAAAACCCTTCATAACGTGTTCTCTTCCTACCTTGTGAGTCTCAGAAAGACTGGAGACTCTTCATTGTCCTGTTCTGTGCATTTTCACTGGCTGTTCCCCATGCCTAGAATTCCCTTCCCTGCTCACCTCTACTTCCTGGCCTCCCTGGCTTCCAGACTCAAGTCCCCTCTGCAGAAGACCTTACTCACTCCATCCTTCCCCCTCAAGTCCGTTCCTTCTAAGATTACCGTCTGTTTACGCTATATGTACATTAAATATGTACATATATTCTTGTTTACTATACGTGTTTGTGTGTGTGTATGTGTATATGCACACCTGTATATATGTTTGTGTGTGTATAGAGAGAGAGTGTTGTGTTAAGTGTTGGAGATACAAAGAAAGGCAAACCTAGTTCCAAGCCCTCTGAAGGCTGATATATGGGGGAGATAATATGCAAATAACCATAGATAAATATCTTACATACGTAAGATACACAGAACTTTGTATGTACATATATCTTACAAGATACATAGCTATCTATTAAGTACATATTATCTCCCCCATTAGAATGTTGGATCCCAGGGGCTGAGGCTGTGTTTGCCTTTCTTTGGATCCCCAGCACTTGGTAGGACAGTGCCTGACACAAAGTAAGCGCTTAATCACTGCTTGGTGACTGATTTATTACCCCCTACCCACCAATACATCTTTGAATACATATTTTTAAGATCTAACACTTACAAAATACAGTAAGGGGTCTTTCAATGTTTCCCTTTAGGGATTTTGTTTTTTCTAATTCATAGTTGTCTTTATATGATGCTTATGATGAAAGTATAAAATGTAACTTTAATTATAAAGTATGTTATAGAATTATCCAGCAGATGTTGAATTAGGTAGCTGTCATTTGCACAGCAAAATTCCCGTTCTTTATCCAGACAAGGTTGGATAGATGATCTGTGGATATTTTTGATGAATAGTACCTTGCTAGGGAAATCCTAAGAATCCTTGGAGAGACACTTAATAGAGTCTAAAATTTAGACTCTTCCTGGAATCTAAACAATACAGATTTTATTTTTAAGTAAATTTCTCTTAGGTGTTTCTTTTAAGAAGCAACAAAACAAATATAGGTAGTGTCTTTGTTAGTAAGAAAGGGTCTCACTAACACCCACTTGTCAAATTTGGCTTTTTGTAACTTGGTTCCTGCCATGTGTTATCTGTAACCAGCTCTATCCATGTTTTCTATTATGCTAAGGAGGTAAGGAAGAACTCTGGCTGGGCAAATACTCTACACTCCACTGAGGAGATAACATTTACATTTCTTTACATTTGAAATGTTGATGTTTATTCTGATGTCTGGATTCCGTCTCTCTGAACATCTTGTACCTTCCCTGAACAACTTGAAGAAAAATTACTGAGACCATGGGCTGATTCTGCTTACCATTTTTGAAAATTGCTTGCAAACTTAGAATGTTCTGATTTTAAATTGTGAGTGTGAGTGCTAAATCAATTCAGAGAATGTGGTTTAGACATTTTTGGGGTATTGAAACATCGAAATTATTGCAGATCATTACTACAGGAGTTTACTAGTGTGCTTGTTTATATGAATAATCATGTCCTAAATCATCAATTCAAATTGTTTATTATTAATATTCAGTTTTTGTTGAAGTCATTATCTGAAATTCAGAATTAAGTCCAGGACCTGAAATTTGATTGCAGGATTATCTCCAGCTCTCCAATATTTCAGTCCTGAAATGATATGCTATCTCACTTCTAGAGCCGTGAAATCTTGGTAACTCTTTGGACTTGTACGTGAAGTGTGAGGGTGAATCAGACTTTCTAGACCAGCCTTTGCTCCTTGAGTATATTTGTCAGCAAATAAGCCAATGTGAATCACCCAGAGTCAGCTCACCCAACCCTTCATGTGGGATTTACAGAATTCTAGCCTAACTCTGTGTCAGTGCCAAATAGTATGAGTGCCCTCAAAGGGTGTGTTCAGTGCTGTTCGAGTCCCCCATGGGTAAAAGTAAAGGGCTTCTAGTTCTACTGTGTGAGTTAATGGGGGGGGGGGGCTGTGAGCAAGTCACTGAATTGGTCCCTCATGGGAAATCATGAGGCCCAAATGAGATCATAGGTGTAAAGCTCTTCGAAAATCTTAAAGTGATCAATGAGTACTCGCCACTGTTACTGTTTCCTCTGTATTCCACTAGCGAATCGATCCCTTACCTTGGCACTTGTTAGTTTGGTGGAAATGTGCTGGGCCAAAGAGACTCAAGGTTTCCATCAGCACAGGAAAAAATACACACTGCCTGGCCTACTGAAGTAGTTTGTATGTTTTGTAATAAGGGCCCCATTTTCTCCCCTTCCTCCATTTACTTTGAATAACCTCTCGGGTAACAACAATACCCAATTAACTAAATTTTCAAAAACAGTCGGGATGAACTACTGCTATAAATCCACTTACTGCTTGTTATCCCTTCCACCCTATGGGGCTTAGGAGCATAGCACCCCTGGATTCTGGAAAATCCATGTAAAATTTATTGGCCCTCCCTTCATACCAAAGAGGAAGTCAAATGACGGTGCAGATTTTCTTCCCTTTATTCTTGATATTATATAATGCTATACATATATTTTATGCATTTCTGAGATTATAAACTTTAAGTGTCTACTGGACTTTGCGTGTCATCTGTGGTTTCTGCAAAACCCCCCAAATTCTCATTTAATTTCTTATGCTGGCCCTTGATATGTCAAAACTGGGGTAGGGAAAGTCACGTATTATTAAATAATGTTATTATTATTAAATATTCAAGACTATAATGTTACTAGCTTGAACCAATGGGTTGAGGACTTATACATACAATTTTTTTATGACTCAGTTTTCTGCCCACCTTGCAAATTCTCTTATTTCTTTTTACCGCCATGACATTTCAGATATCCCAAACTCAGTAAACTGCTTATGTTAAGCTTTCTGTTTTGTATCAGAATTTTTCTACTTAAATTAACATAATTTGTGATCTGAGAGGATCTTATTTCAAAGATCAGTTGAGGAGGTAATCTGAGTGCCTCCTCTCTGAGATGAACTCCTATTTACAATCTATTTTGTATGTACAGTACAGTTAGAATGTCAGCTCCATGAGGGCAGGGATCAGGTATTTTTGTTGACTTTGTATGCCTAGCACTGAATACAGTGCCTGACACACAGGAAATGCTTAGCAGATGGTTGCTGAGGAGTGGAAGCTGACAAGAAAGATGGCCTTGTCCCTCCAATATCTAGTTATTAGCTGCAGGTAATTGGGGGTGTGTGTGGTGCAGGCACATTTCCTGTTTCCATATATCGAGTTTTGGCCTCTTTCATTTCTCGTTTTCTTAGAATATTCTTACATAATTTGAATTAGTCCTTTTTAGCGTGTGAATTGCTTCTTTGTAACTGCTTGCCAGAATGTCTTTGTTTAAACTCTGTGACTTAGGATTTGTAAAATTTAGGATTTCTCTGGTATCAGGTTCTTTTGGATCTGGTAGATGTGTATTCATTCTTTCCAGTACTTCTTAGCAACTGAACGATTTCTTACATGGGATAGTCAGGCTTGATTCATATTTTTCTAGTGGACCAGTAACAACTATCTTAAACTATTTTTCTGAGCTCTGTCCTCTAGTTCTTTTGCTTTGGTTTGTAAAGAGCTAAAATAATTCTGTAGCTTTGGCACTTTAACTGTTTTAAAATTTTGCTCTAATTTTCTTCTACGGTGGCATTTTATTTTCATGCTCTGAATCATTCTGCTTCATTGAGATTTTTTTCTATGTTATCAGCTCTTATTTATCTTCCTGAATTCTTCAGCTGACAATTTCAGTTTTATATGCGGCAGATCTTTTGATTTTATTTAATTCCAGAGGTCCTTGGCCTCTTGCAGTATAGCTTCCCTAACTGGTCTGCTTGATTTAGCCTTTTCCTTTTCTGACAATAGTGTTTGTTGTGAAGTAGACTAATTTTCCTAAAGTTCCTAAAGTATAGGAACGCCTATTTGTTGTTCTTCATACTTAAATAATTTTCTTGGTTTCTGGATTTTTTTGATGTATGCGACAATTCAGTTCGACATATATTCATTATATTTGTTGCTATGGGCTGG
Organism: Phalanger gymnotis; assembly: GCA_028646595.1. NCBI lineage: Eukaryota > Metazoa > Chordata > Mammalia > Diprotodontia > Phalangeridae > Phalanger > Phalanger gymnotis. The sequence continues at coordinate 304,018,797 of CM053626.1, read as the reverse complement.
GCACTGAGGAATATAATGATAGATAGGATACAGTTCATGCCCTAGAGATGCTTGGAAAATCTAATAGAGAAGAAAGGCATATATACAAATAACTGGTATTATAAAGAATATTTTTGGTTGAATATAAGCTCTTTGAGAACATAAATTATTTAATTTTTGTCCGTTTATCTCCAAAGCTGAGCATGGTGCTCTAAATGTAGTATCTGCTTAATGTTTGTTGAACTGAGATAGAAAAGAGAGGTCCATCTGTGTACAGAAGTACTTGTAGAAACTCTTTTAAGGTGGCAAAGATTTGGAAACTGAGGGGATCAGTTGGGGAATGGCTGAAAAAGTTATGGTATATGAATGGGACAGTATCGTGCTGTGAGAAGTGAATGCTAAAGGGGATGGCTGCAGAAAAACCCCAGGAAGACCTGTATGAACTGATGCAGTGAAGAGAGCAGAACCTGGAGAACAATTTATACAGTAACAACAGTATTGTAAAGATAATCAAATTTGAAAGACTTAACCCTGATCAACCACAGTTCCAAAGGTTGCATGATGAAACATGCTCCTTACCCCCAGATAGAGATCTGACTGACTCAGATTTTTCTTTCTTTCTATTTTCTTTCTTGCCTCTTTTTTTTCTTTTTTCGGGGGGGGAGGAGGGAACAGGGTGTAACATGACTAATGCAGAATTTTATTTTATTAGACTATACATATTTGCAGCAGATTTTGTTTTTATTGGCTTCTCAATGGTTGGGTGAGGGGAGCAAATTCTAAATTGAAAATACAAGGAAATTGAATTTTAAGTTACATTAACTCCGTGTGTGTGTGTGTGTGTGTGTGTGTGTGTGTGTGTGTGTGTGTTTAAAAGAAAACAGCTCCAGGAGAAATGCTGTGAGAATTTGGAGATCATTGTGAGGTGCCAGAGAAGGCTTTAGGGAGGAGGTGCCACCTGCTTTTCAGTGTCTGCATTTCCTCTCTCTTTGCAGTCTGGTTTCCAACTTCATCTTTCAGCTGAAACTGCTTTCCATAGTAACCAATGGTCTCTTAATTGCCAAATCCAGTGCCCCTTTCTCACTCCTCATCCTTCTTGACTTTTCTGCCGATTGTTTCCTGCATCTTCTCTCCTCTCCCACATTCATAGTCCTTCAGTTTTTGTAACAGAGCATGTGCCTCAAGGCTTTGTCCTAGACTCTCTTCTCTTTTTGAGTTACACTGTTGAATTTGGTGATCATATAACTCCCGTGAGTTCAGTTAATTCTATGCAGACAATTCCTAGATCTCAGTATCCAGCCCCGGTCTCTTTTCTGAACTAAGAGTCCTACATTCACCAGCTGTCTTTTAGATGTCTTGAACTTGGTGTTGTGTAGGCATCTACAATCTATCTTCCCAGCTTCCCTATTAAACCTCTATCCTCCTGGTTGTCCAGGCTTACAGTGACATTTCATTGTCATCTTCCAATCCTTACTGTCACCCCACATGTCCCATCTGTTGCTACATTGTGTCCTTTTCACCTTCCCAGCGGCTCTTCTCATCACCCTAGCTCAGACTAACATCGTCTTTCCCCTGGGCTACTGTGATAGCCTCCGATTTATCTACCTGCTTCAGGTCTCTTCCTCCTCCAATCCATCCCCTACTCAGTTGCTAGAATGATAATTCTAAACCACAAGTGTGTGACTATCAGCCCCCTACTCATTGGACTTCAGTGTTACTTTATAGATCAAGTATAAGGCCCATTTTATTCTATTTTATTTCTCTTCACGCATTCTGTTATCCAACTACTCCTTATTGCCTTAAACACAGACTGCCTTTGGGTAGGCAGTGCCCTGCCCCCTCGTGGACTACTCCTGGTTTCCCTGCTTATGCTGGTCTTTCCCAGGTGACCTCCCTCTTCCATCTCCCTTCCTTCCTCGAATTACTTTGCATAAACTCATTACCATGACGATGCCTTCCCCACTGTGGAGGCTCCCTGGGTGCAGTGACTGTGTTTGTGCCTTTCTTTGTCATCTTAGCACTTGACTCACTGACTGACTGAATTGACACAGTAGGAAACAGAGGTTGGAAAGGGTGTGTGGAGCATAGAGGACAGATGAGGAGCTCTGAGCAAGGCAGAACAGACAAAATTCAGTAACTGCTTGAATGGGGGAGGGAGGAGGATAAAGGAGAAGAAAGTCAAGGGTAGCTTGGAATTTTCTAGTTGAGTTCAAGTAAAGTTGCCTAGAGTAGTTCTTAACCTTTTGTCATAAAATCCTTGAGACAAGGATTCTCTTTTGTTTCTGTGCCCAGAACACCAAAGGGGGTCCAGGACACATACAAAAGGTTACTGAATTTTTGATAATTCCTACCTTGGCCCACAAAGCTCCTCTGCCCTTTCCTGGCCCCAGCCTTTCTTTACAACCTTGTCTTTATTTCTCTCTTCAGGTCAGGTATCCCACACAGCAGTCTCGGCCCTTGGCTTGCCTCTAGTCATGCCTGTTGATTTTATTTCCCAGCCCAAAATGTTGCCCCTGAAGTCTTCTTTATGTTTGAAGGCCATGCTCAAGCATTACATTGTTCCTCTCCTGATTTCTTCTTCTGGACTATCAGGATACTTTGTACTTAGAGATTCTCGCATGCCACGTGTTGGTTCTGCCTTTTCTTGTAGTTTTTGGTGAACCTCTTCCTCCTTTCCCTCCTTCATGTACTCTTCCTGGCAGTTGAAAGCACCTTAAGGGCAGTAACTTCTTTCATGTTCATATTGCCCAGTGACACAATACCTTGAAAATAATAGTAGCCCAAGTGGAGGTAGTTGTTTTTTGTCCTTCATTCTTGAGGAGGACCATGACCTCAGGGAGGTGATGCCATGACATGTCAGTGAATTGGATTGAAGTGAGGGCAGGCTATGCACAGTCACCACCCTCACTTGGTGGGCGTTCTTCTTAAGGGCCATATGAACAAAAATAGGACTTCACAAGCATTATGCTTATGGGGAGCAGAGGAAAGTGACCTTGAGGAAGGCACACATTTGGAATTCTACTTGGTGTGTAAAGAAGGTTGCCCATGGAGTCAGTATGGAGATCCTTAAAATCTGAGCAGAAGAGAGCATTGTGTACTGGCCGTCATCATAGACTTTTGAGTTGGCTAAAATTACAAGGCATCATGGCTAACTACACTTGTCAGTGAGCTGGAATTCAGTTGAGAGCTCTGCCTTTTGTTGTCATACAACCTTGGGGAGGTCCCTTAACATCCATGAACTTCGTTCCTTAGCTGTCAAGTGGCAATTTGTTAGGTGACTTCTGAGTTTCTTTCTTGATCTAGGTGTGTGATCCTGACTGGATTAGAGGGGAAGAAGCTACAAATAGGAAGATGGGCCAGGAGACTAGTCATTCAATCAAACTAAATCACTTTGTAACTGTCTCATGCATTTATATATTAAAGCTATTTGGATGCAGGTCTTGTCTGAACTACATTTTAAGCTCCTGGATGGTATTTTGTCTTAGGTCTTTTTTCAGAGTCATATCTTGCACCATGTCATGAGTTTATTTAGTGGGTAAAGTCTATTGAGGTGAATGGCTCGGATGAATCAAATTTGGTGACATTTGTAAAGTGTCGTGCAAACGTCAAAGCTGTGTTAAGTCAGCTACAGGTAGTGATTGTGGAACTAAAGAGACAGTGCTGAACTGGAAGGGAGAAAGGCCAGAATTCAGGGACTGATTGCATAGAGAGGATGAAGGTGAAGGAAAATGATTGAGAAAGCCAAGGCAGAGGGACCTGAGCAGGCATCCAGTGCAGCCCCCCACCCTGCTCAATGTAAGAGGCTTTTTGTCATACCTGTCAAGTGGTCATTAAGCCTCTGCTCAAATACTCCCATTGATGGGGCATTCACGACATATCGAGGCAGCTTGGGCCATTAGGAGGCTCTTTTTATTGAAGAGAAATCTGCCTCCCTGAAATTGTGTCCCACCTTTTGGTACTAGTTATACGGAACCATGACAACCATGAATATTTTTGAAGAATAGTGCTGCACCATTCCTGTCCCCATTTAGGAGATAGAATTTACTGATTCCAGAATCCTGCCTTCCCTCCTTCATCACTCTTCTTTAAATTTACTCATTCTTCTCTTTGGTGTATTATGTTTGTTCCTTAAATTTGAAGTGGCAGAACAACCCAGTGATGATATCGGGGGTCCCCTAGAAAATGAGGCCAGGTTAGGCTCAAGGCACAGTTTTTGAGTCATTAGCAGAAAGGTGCCTCATGGAAACTAGAGGAGTGAATGAACAGAGTAGAGTCATTGGCTCACTCCTTCCTGTCCCCCACAACCACCAATCTTCACCTTGTACTGAAACTGTTTGCATTAACTTCCTAGTTGGTCTGCACATATCCATCTTCTCCCCTCACCAGTCTTTCATACAGATGCCTAAAGTCTGACCCTGTCGGTGCCTGGACTTTTTTGATTTTTTAGTCTTTGGGATAAAACATAAAGGCTTCTGTTTGGTATTTAAAGCCTTACCCGGGGGCGGGGAACTTGCAGCCTTAAGTTCACATGTGGCCGCCTAAATCTTTAAATGTGGCCTTTTGACTGAATCCAAATTTTACAGAACAAAGTCTTTTATTAAAAGGATTTATTAAAAATGTAAGGCTCATACAGTCTGGCTCCACCTTACTTTTCCAGGCTGGTTGTGCATCATTTCTCCTCAGGCAAGAGCTCTTTATTGCCTGGCCATATGACCATAAGACCCCAGCACCTGGAGTACTCTTTTTAACTCCCCCTCTTTTTGTAAACATTTATCTTAGTTATGTCTTGATTATATTCTATAACTAGCCCTTTCCCCTTTATTTGCTCCTCTGTGTAAGTTCTTCGAAGTGAAGGACTATCTCATTTTGGGGTTTTAGAGATTTTTGCCATCATATCATCCCTGGTGTCTGGTATAAATAGGCATTTTATTAGGCAGCAGGAGGTGCACTGGGCTTGGAGTCAGGAAGACCTGAGTTCCAATCTAGCTTCAGACACTTCTGAGTTGCGTCACCCTGGGTAAGTCACTTCACCTCTGTCTGCTTCAGTTTCTTCATCTATAAGGAGATAATAAATATAGCACCCTCCTCTTAGGGTTGTTGTGAGGATCAATTGAGGTAATATTTGTAAAATGCTTAGCACAGTGCCTGGCACATGGTAGGCACTTAATAAATGCTTATTCTAAGTATATAGTGAATGACAAACATGTATACATTTAGATGCTTAATAAATAGGAAGCCAACTTACTAAGGCTTAGCACAGCACCTGGTATATAGCAAATGCTTAATAAATGCTTTTTCCTTTCCTCCTACTTATTTCAGTGTAGCACAACAGTACTAAATGCCTAAGTTCAGATTTTGGTATTCTCCTCAATGAAAGTTTAGAATGTCATTTCCTAAGTATAATTTGGTTAAAACCACATTCAGATTTACCAAAGCAGACACAGATTTAAACCACTTAAAAGCTGTAGTAAAGGATTCTGCATAATTTTCTTTTGCAACTCTCAATATATAAACTCTTTGTTGTCAAGGAACTTTTTTCATTTCTGACCTAAATTTCTTTGTTTTCTAGATTAATCCTTTTTTCTTTTTCTGACCTCAGTAGGGATATTTTCCCAGTCTGTAAAAATAGCTTCTGAAGAATGTTATTAAGATTTCCCTTGCTTTCTCCAAATGCTCCTAAAGAAGATGATCTGTTCCTTTATCCTTTTCTCATGGTCATGTGCTCTGAGCCTTGATCATATTTGTGGCTTTCCTTGTTCACTTCTGTTTGTACTCAAAACTTGGCATTAATAGTTGTTTTAAAAACTAATCAGAATCCAGTGTACAGTATCTGGCTGGTTTTTTGTTTTAAAATTGGACGTATTGAGGTTTTTTAACTGTAATTTGGTGATTTTAAGCTAAAATTGGCTAATTTAGTAGTTTGGGGGGAAGGGGTGTGTGTATGTTTTAATTTTTAAAGAGCTTATAAAGCAAGACTTTGCATTTATAATCAAGTGACTACAAAATCTTGTTAGAATTGATATTTGGTTTTTGTTTAAAGTGCTAGGCACATTAAAATTGATCACTAGATGGCAGCATATTCATACTTTAAGTGGCATATTTTGCAATTTGTGTTCATAGATTTTATAAACTGGTGATCAAATGACTTCTGAAATTGTAGCATTTTTTTGTTTCCACTATTCATATGTAGGCTCTTGGCTTCTCTTTCATTTCATTATTTATTCTTCTTTTCCTGTATTTGCCTTGCTTCCTCAAAGGGATTGTATAAGCTCCCTGAGGGCAGGCATAGTCCTATATTTTATTCCCTAAAGCAAATTAGCATGTAGTATCCCACACTTAGGGAAACATGCAATCATTTGTTGATTTAGATGTTCAGTAAATGTTGGAAATGTGAAAAAAGCAACATTTCTTTGCATTGGCTAATACTTTTGATTTGATCTTTTATTACCACTATTAGTAGTAACTTGCAGGTAACAGTACTTAAAGAAGATGAGAGTTCATACTTAGAGCACTTGGAGGTTTACAAGAGACTTTTCCTCTCCATTTTACAAATGAGGAATTCCAGCTCAGAGGTTTTGACTTGCCGAGGTCACTGCTAGGAAATGAAAAAGCAGGCCTTTAACTAGGATTCCTTACCGCAGATTCAGTGCTTGTTCCTTTATCCTGTTCATGCTGCTAGTCCCCACTGAGGGCTGGATCACTAATCTGAAAGTCCATTCTCAGATCCATTGAGGGCTCACTGAAGGCCTAAAACAAACTAAAGAGGCAATACTTAATACTTGCGGACGACAGACCAGTCTCTTTCCCTTGTCTCTGAGTTTTTGTTTCTTCTCTAAAGTAGAGGTGCTTTAACAGTCTCATAAGTGCCATTTTGAGAAAAGCTCCTTGCAAACAGAATGCTGAATAAAAAGTTCTTTGGGTTGTGACAGATTGTAAATTTGGCATTTGTTGGTATCTCTCCCAGTTGCTAAGAAAGAAAAAATCCAAAGTTAATTTAGTTATGATTAGCCTGTTGTCTTTCTTTATAGTAGTTAGAATTTTATCTGAAATTTATACAATCCTAGGGAGCTCTGGGAGATTCCTTATCCCCATGAAAAAAAGTCAAACTGTGTAGCTTCTGATTTCTTTCCCTTCTGTGAATCTGCAGTCTTGGACTTAAGTGAGATCACCAAATGGTAGAATTTTAGAGAAATGAGGGGCTTCTGCAGGGGTGGGGAACCTTTGGCCCTAAGGCTACATGTGGCTTTGTAAAACCTTAAGGTTTGGCCTTTTGACTGAATCCAAAAAATTTAGTCAAAAGGCTGCAACTTAAGGATTTAGAAGGCCACATGTGGTACTTAAGGCTAAAGATTCCCCACCACTGTGCTACTGTATATTGTCTTGTAAAGGCAACAAAAGTTTAATATGCCTAAAAGTAACTTTAAAAGAAAGTCTTCAAGTGAATCTCACGTTTTCTTCCCAGCTTGTTAAAACTTAGTTGAAATTAAGAACTTTATGTTCTTTATATAATTTTCTGTTTCTTTAAAAAGTTAAGATTGAGGTGTGGTTATTTTATATTAAGCATGCTTTATCACTCTTCATTCAGAATTTTTCTTTGCTTCCCAATAACAAGACCTCATTTTATGTGGTTCTTCTCTTTCAGAAGACACCAATAGTGTGGTCTGTGGGCCTTATCATAAGAGCCAATTAGATGACTTTGCCAAGGTCACAAACTTATGTAAATACATTCCTTATCTGGCTGGCACCAAATGATGGTCTGAATTACAGGCAGTTGGCTTGATGTTGGTGTGATATTTAGGTACTTGTAGACTAGGAGTCAGTTGTCACTGTGACCTGTGAACCAAATTCTAGATAGTAGAGTCTTCTATTTCCTTTTATAGTTCACCTAGGTTTTAGCAAAACTGGTGAAGTATTTGATACTCTCCTTGTGAAGAGACTAGAGGCATATAGATTAGATCTGACTAGAGTCAAATAGATTCAGAAGTGCTTGGATGCTTGTGAGCAGTTCAGTGTCAGCGTGGAGTATCCCAGAGATCTGTGCTGTTGAACATTGCTGTCAGTGACTTGGATAAATATGGTCATCAGATTTGGGGATAACACAATGCTGTGAGGGATATCTAACTCACTGGGTGATAGAATCAGTATCCAAAAGGATCTTGATATACTAGTTCACAGGGTTAGATCTAATAAAATCAGTTGGGACAAATGTAAAGTGTTGCACTTGGGAACAAAAAACAAAATCTTCACAAATACAGTGTGGGGGAGGCATGGATAAACAGCAGTTTTTCTGAAAAAGGATAAGAGGTTTTAGTGTACTATAAGCTCAGTATGATTTACCAGAGTGATCAATGGCTACCAAAGAAGCTGTTTGAATCCTGTGCTGTGTTCAGGCAGAGAAGACAACCTCTTCTTGTTAAGGACATCATGGTATTGGAGGCTTCCTTTTGTGCACAGTTGAAATTGATCGCTGCTAAGGTCTCTTTCATTTCACAGGTTCTTATTCTATGATAGGCTTCTCTTCTAGATGAAAGAAAAAGCATTTATTAAGCTCTTACTGTGTGCAAAACACTGGAGATACATGTAGAAAAGGAAGACAGTCCCTAGTCTCTGGGCAATCACTTAGTCATGGGGAAAGACAACACATCTAGAAGATTCCAGCTATGTCAGTGGGCCTTCTGAGGACTCCCAAGGTAATGACAGTGAATCTCATTTATTGTCATTTCCATGAACAAATCATGCGAGCTTTTGATATATTGGTATCCTGTGGTGGAGGGGAGCCTGAGGCACCTTCAGAGACAGTTGCCAGGTCATAGCTAGGAAAGGATTTCTTCCATGCATCATGCCTGTGGAGAGCTGCTCTGCCTGGAGTTTTGTCCTCTCTGTCCATCTATGGCAATGGGTATAGTTGGCCACATCTCCACAGGAGCTGCTCGCCTGGATGTCTGTGATGGGAACCAGGGCTGTGTGAGACCCTAGAAACAGAGCTCATGGTCTGGGACTCTTGGATTTAACTTGCCCCTACATGGCCTCTAGTCGGCATGGAGTGGGTCAGGGGAGGGGGCAGGACCCTTTTCATGGCTGGCAGTCTCTGCAACCTGCAGCAGAAGTGATACTGAATCAGTGCCACATATCCCACCCCCCAAATTAGCCTTTATCAGGTCTCTTGTAGCATCCCCATTTTATAGATAAAGGAGCTAATGTAGTTTGAGAATTAAGAAATTTGTCCCAGGCTACATAGCTAGTGAGTGGCAGAGCCAGACTCTAGTAACTGGCTCCAAATCCAATCTTTTTCCCCGCTACCCCATAGAAAAACATCTGTGTCAGCACTGTTGTCTGTGAGTAGATGAAAGGCTGGTGCATTTAAAATGAGGCCTATTCTGTATGGAAAACTTCTTCTAGATGTTAATGTCCACAAATCAAGGTGCGGTTGAGAAGTTGAACTGATAAAACTTAGCATTTAGTTTTCTGTTTTTAGAATTTTAAAGCATACATGATGTTGGCAGATTGACAGATTTGTTCCTCATCAAAAGGTATCACACCCATGGGTAAATAGGATTTTGTTAATAGGCAGTTAAACTTCGAAGATATCCTGTGATCCATATGTAATATTTTTCTGAAAGAACATATAAAAGTTTGCTTTTTTTTGTATATTTAAAAATTATTAACAAGGGACTAGTTTGTAACTCAAACCACAGATACTTGAATGAGTCATTTAGGTCATTCCCGTGTATGGAAAAATGACATCACCACCCAGTACTGAGTGTTCTATTTATGCCATGCCAGATTTTCTCTAAAAGTCCGCTTGCTTTCTTTAAGGTACAATGAGCAGTAAAAGGACTTGTCATATATCAGAAGTTGTTCTCGGGCCAGAAGAGGAACACTGTATATTCAGACACTTGCATACAGAGTGAGGAAGTATGTAGGTAAATTACATGTTTGGAGGATATAACCACACACACAGACACACACACACACGCGCGAACACATCTACCTGTCTTTGATCATATCTTCTGATTTCCTAAATGTTCGCACAATTTTAATTTCTTTAGGTAGGTACCCTTTAGTTCATTCCACAGTCATATGGGCCTTTTGAAAATGTAACTCCTATGATCCTGTTTGGAACAGTGCTATAACAATATTTACTTTGATAGTCATTGGATGCCATTCCAGCAAGTAGTTAACTATTAATTACCTTTCTGGTCTTTATACATTATTCTGTTTACATACACTATGGTACAGCCAGGCTTACCGTCTCTGACACATGACATGACAATTTGGTGCCTCCTCTTTGCCTCTCAGAATCCCTGGTTTCTTTCAAATCTCAGCTAAAGCATCGCTATCTGAATGTGGCTTTTCATTTTGCGCCCCCAGTTAACTTGCACTTTTGAATATGTGTGTATTCATGTGGATCTGTGTCAATGTTGTCTCTGCTAATGAAGTGTAAACTACCTTCTGAGAGCAGGGGCTGTTTCATTTCTATTTCTGAGCTACATCTTAAAGGAAGGGGCAAGACTGTGAGACAAAGTTAAGAATGGAGAACACACTCACACCTGTGAGGCAGCCAGTGCCAAGGCAACCCTCCATCCTCACCCCTGCCCCTTAGGCAGGGTCACTGAGGGAGGGAGGGAGGCTGTAAGGAGACTTTGGTGCCAGGCTGTGAAACAGAAGGGTTTATAGTTTATCCTAAAGGCACCAGGAAGCCCAGTGTAGTTGATTAAGGGAGTGACCAAGTCAGATCTTCACTTAAGGAAAATCACTTTGGTAAGAGGATGTGGATGAAACTGGAGTGAGGAGAGACTTGAGGTGAGCAGTGACAGGTTGATTTTTTTTATTTAGTCTTTTTTTTTTTTTAATACTTAGAAATAGCCATATTTTTATCTACCATCAGTAAAAGTGGCTAATGTTCCTCACTTTATCTGTGACTTTTGTCCCCCTCCTCCAGTAAAACTTCAGTGGAAGATCTGGGCAGCGCAGTGGAGATCTTCCTCTGTCTCTTTTCTCACTACCTAACCAGCCTATTTCCCTTTCCAATCAGACATTTTTTGGATGAAAAATTTTATCTCATTTTTTGTGAATGTCATAATTGGTCATGTATCAGCCTCCTTACACCCAGCAAGCATTTTTCTATTGTCTTTTGGGTCCTCTGACCTTGATTGTTTGAGGATTGTTAGGATTTGATTCTCAAGGGTTTAGGGTAGGCCATGGCAGTTCATCCCATCAGGTTCAACTCATATTGAGTCCCTAGAAATACAAGACACTATGCTAAGGTCTGAGTGGAATATAAACTTATTTTTTCATAGGAAGTAATGAAGATGCATATGGATAGGTGCTGCATAATGTCTCAACTAATGAAGTTTTTGCCCAAATGACATTAATAGAATCATTATATTATAATTAATCCTCACTGTGCTATTCAACCACTTATTCCTTTATGAAATTCTAACATACATATCTGTCCACCTGTGCAGGCTCCAAAGCTAAGATGGCTCTGTCCTCCATTTGTGCCTTGTAGTCTGCCTGTCCCATCTGTTATTCTGTCTCTCACTATCTCCAGTCTCTTCTGCCTACAGGCCTAATCAGGTTTTCCATATTCTAAAAACCTTTCCTTTAGTTCTTTTCTTCTTAACTGCTAAAGCATTTTGAAGCAAAAATAGCCTGTACTGATTGCTTCTATTTGCTAACCTAACAACTGCCCCTCAAAACAATTGTACTTTGGGTGACGGAGGGGAGGGCAGGGGTGACGGAGGGCAGGGCAGACTGGGGAACGGGGCAACCAGAGTGTACGCCATCTTGGAGTGGGGGGGGGTGGAAATGGGGAGAAAATTTGTAATTCAAACGCCTGTGAAAATCAATGCTGAAAACTAAACATATTAAAAATAAAAAGAAAAAGTAAAAAAAAAAAAAGAAAGAAAAAAAAACAATTGTACTTTAATTGGTTCTGAGTCACCTTTGTCTTATCTTACATTATAGTTTATCATAAGATTTAGAGCTGAAAGGGCTCATTCAGTCCAGCTCCTTTGTTTAACCCATGAAGCTTAGGCCCAAATAAGCAATCAGGGTCTCACAGCTAAACTTCCAAGTCTTTCTTCTTTCTTGCTTTTTAAAAATTTTTTGCCCCACCTGTAATTTTTACTTTTAAAAAAAGAACACTAAAGGTAATTATAACTTCGAATAGTGGAAATTTTAGTACATGCCAAATACTTCAGGGGAATTTGTTGTTTTGTGCTAATTGGCATATGCACATGCAGTCCATCTCTTCAAAAGAAAGCCTCTAGAGGAAGATTGACATTTAAGCTGATGTCTACATCCATAGATAAAAGTGAAGAATTATAACCTGACTTAATTTTTTATATGATGTTCAGAAAACAGAAATTTAATGATTAAATTTAAAATTGCATATATTGCTTCTTCAGGTGATCGTGTTATAGATGTGGGATCTGAATGGAGAACGTTCAGCAATGACAAAGCAACCAAAGACCCATCTCGGGTTGGAGACTCCCAGAATCCTCTCTTGAGTGATGGAGACTTGACCACAATGATTGGCAAGGTATATTCTGTCATTTGGAAAACTGTTCTCTTTTGTGCTTCACCTGACATTGGTGGAAGGACTAAATTATAACATTTCATTTTCAGCCATAAGAAGAAATGTGAACTAAGTCAGACATTCTTAACGTCCCAGGGTTTTTCCATGTAAATCAGGTTATCTCTCTTAAAAATGGAAATGTGACAGAAAAGGGAAGAAATGACATTTAAATTGGAAGATATATGTGACCTTTGGAGGGTCTTAGTGATTTTTCCATGGTAATGTTTACTTCACCTTAACTAAATGAGTACAGCCCAGGGCAAAAGATGTCTCTGTTACAGGGTAACTGTGTCCCTTTTCTTTGCTGGCTCATTTTTAGGGTGGAAGGAAGGCTTAGCCAGGAGCTTAAAGAGGTTGAGAAGGACCCCAAAGCAGCCACTACCAGGGATTGGGCAAAGCTAGGATTAGGCAAAAACTAGTTTTGTTATTTTGAAGGACACTTGAGATTTTATAAACAGTGATTTTTAAAAAGGAAGTATTGTAAAGGCTCTGTCCTTTCATAATAGAGTTGCGTTTGCATGAAGCAAACTGTACAGATTTTGACTGTTGTGCAAATATATAAATGGCATGTTTGATATTTGAATTCCCAGTGTTCTAGGTGACATTTAAACATGGAGAGGTTGATTGATAGTATGTTGTGTTCCCACAGCAGTGACCAGCGTTCTTGGAGTTGGTGGCATTTTATCATTAGTTTAATTTCATAACATTCTCTCTTCCCTCAAAGTTGTGTACATCATTTGTATGTGTGAAAATTAATTTTAAAAACTTCATTATAATCTTAATAAAATGTATGTAGCTGAGCACCCTTGCTTTGTCACCGAAGCAAGATATGGGAATTATTGTTCTCGAAATGGCCTATACTTCTTATGATGGTGTCACATAGGGACTTTGGAATGTGTCCCATTTAAGTCAGGTTTGGGGGGAGGAAAAAGGTGTTGGTGGTTGCCCTGTTCTTCTTGTTTTTTTTTTTTCCTGTCCATTCCTTAAATATAGTTTCTAGCTATCAGTGAGGAAACTCAGATTCTCTTTTTAATTAGCAGAAATGTTTACTATCAACACAGTAGTTAAACTTGCTTAGTAACCAAATTAATTTCAATGTTGAAAGTAACATATTTATTCCTCATAGTTGTCCATCTTGATTTTATCTTGTATTATATTATATTCATATACCACAATTTAACCAGTTCCCCAATTGTTGGACATATTAATTGCTTCTAGTTTTGAGGGAAAGTTTTTGGTTTGAAGTTACATACAATGCTGTTGCAGAAACCTAAAAAGCTTTTTGTCTTGTTTTTGCTAGCACTTTCAGAATATGTCACCAGTGTTGGAATGATTGGGCCAAGGGATATCTGTGATTTGTATAATGCCTTAGGTGTTGGTGTGCAGCTAGAAAGTGGATTTGTATATTTGTTTCTCTCCACAACCTTGTCCATATTGTTTCTTTAATTTAAATTGTTGTCAGTTTTGGATGCAAGACATTACCTCAGTGTTATTTTTATTTGTAGTTTGATTATTAGTAATGAGCAATTTTCTCTTTTGAAAATCCTATCTCCTTTAGCCATTTTTCCATTGTGGCCTGGGAGTTACAACTGACTTTTTATCACCTTATTTATTTTTGCTGTAAATATTTTTCTAAAACTGTTTTTCTTGTTTGTTGTACAAAAATTATTTTTATATGGGCAAAAATATCTATTTTGTCTTCAGGGATTCCCTCCAGTTTTTCAGTTAAAAAATCCCTAGACCTCTTTCAACAGTGGCAAAAAATACTCAATTACTGTTTTCTTCAGTCATTTCCAATTTTTGTGTATATCGCAAGAAGAAATTCATTGATACAGTATGAATCCAATTTTCCCAAGTGCAGTTGCAAAATGGATCTTTTCCCTAGTTTTTATTTTCTAAAAGTTTGAAAAGAAAAACCCTAATCTTTTGTATATACATGATTGGATGTCTGGTATATCTATTTTTTTCTTTTGGTTTATTTTTCTAGGACAAGTCTAGTTTCAGTAATAATCACTTTGTAATGAATTTTAACATCTGTGAGTACAAGGTCCCTTTCAGCAACTTTTCTTTTTCTATATAATTTCATTATGATTTTTGTCTGATTCAGCAAAGAAGACCCTTCAGTGGTTTGGCTAATATTTCATTAAATATATTAATTTAGGAAATGCTCCAGTTTTTACCGTAATCAAACCCATTTATAATCATTGCCTGTTTCCCTCGATTATTTCTGCCTTCCTTTATTCATAATTTTTATACAAATCTAGTATGTTCATCTTTATTACAAGTAAATATGAATATGAGTGATTTTTGTGGGTTAGTCAAGTCTGCAACTTGAGCTCATTTTCTTCATTAATTTTGGTAGTTAAAGTAGTTAACATTTTCTCGATCTACCCTCATCTGATCTTCAAATGAGACTTGGACCCTTTCGTTTCCAGTGTTGCTTGCTCTGATATCGTCTTGCTGATTAAAGTAGTTAGCATTTGCAATAATCTGTCAGAAAAGATGCTGAAAGGGGCATTCTGGCTTTCTGCCTGTTTTTAGCGGAAATTCTTCTAATGTTTCTCCATTGAATATTACAGTTGTGTTGGGGATAGGGAATCTCTAACCATTCCTTTAGAATTTGTATCATAAATTGATATAGAATTTTATCAGATACTTTTTTCTAATTTGGTTGAGAAAATTGTAGTTTTTTTTTGTTTACATTATTATAGTCTCTCAGGTACTGAGTCAGCCTACCACAGACTGGGCTTTGTCACGATGAACAGTTTTCTTGACGTATTGCTATAATTTCAGTGGACTGATATTTTATTTAGTATTTTTGTATCTATTTATTAGCAAAATTGGTCTGTATAGTTTTTCTTAGCACATAACTGGTTTTAAAGTCAATACCATATTTACCTCATAAAGGTACTGATTATTATTCCTATTTGTTTTATGAGTAAACTACATAATGGATTGTTTGTTCTTGGTGAATTTGAAAGAATTCTGCTCTGAAATTGGATCACATGCTTGGTGTTTTGTTTTGAGGGGGATCGATACTTTGGGTCAGTATATTGAGATGGGTTGAACTTGTAGATGTGTATTCTTTGATTTTTGGATTATGATTTTCTGTTCATTCGCTTTTCTTACATTTAAGTGATACAGTAATCTGCAAATAACTCAGGTTATCTAAACTGAAAAGGCTGGTGGCAGGCAAATAGTGCCTGCAGGCTGTGTATGTTGTTCTATATCAGGTAGCTCGAATAATTCACCTTTTTAAAAGAATTCTTTTTTGCATTCTGAATACCAGATCATGAGAGGAGAATTAAATATGAAAATGAACTTCTGTGCGCATAGAACTTTCAAAGTGTACTGCTTGTCTTTGCTTCTTTCCAACTTCCTTCTGTTTTTTCCTGAGGATTTTAAAAAATACTTAATTGATCTTTTTTTCTTTTCTTCTTCCTTTTGGCTGTTCTATCCCTACTTCTCTCTCCCTTCCATCCTCCATGTAGTGGAGGTGGGGTGTGTCATGGAGGTAAAAGGGAAGAAAAGAGAAACAAACCTCTTGTAACATATACAGCATCTACTCGTTGTCCCATTGTCTGTGCATCATTCTTCACCTCTGATCTGTAAATTATCTGAGAGGGGTAAGGCAGCATGCTTCCTCTTTGATCCTCTGGAGTCGTGGTCTGTCACTAGATGGATCAGAGTTCTAAAATAAGGTTTTTTTTCTTTACCATGTTACTGTCGTATAAGTTGTTTTGATACTTCTCATTTCATTCTGTCATTTCATGCAGGTCTTCCCAGGTTTCTCTTAAACCATCCCTTTCACCATTTCTTACAGCACGAGAGTATTCTCTTGCATTTATATATCATAATTTGTTCAGCAATTTCCCAATTGATGGACACTCTGACTTTCTAAATGTTTCTGTATTTTTGGGTCCTCTTTTTTTTTCTAGTCTGAGAGGACACACACACACACACACACACACACACCATACTTATACATCTAAAGAGAGGTTGGTTATGTTACTGGGTGAAAGGATAGGCATAGTTTATTGACCTTTGGGTCATATTCCAAATTGCTTCCTGGAATGGCTGGACCAACTCAACGTCTGCTGGCATTGCATTAGTATGCCTGGTTTCTACTGACTCTTTTTCCTTTTTTGCCAACTTTGCCAATCTGATGGGTGTGAGGTAGACTCTAAGAGATATTTAAGTTGTATTTCTCTAATTAGTAGTGATTTGGAGCATTTTTTAATATGGCTGTTAATAGTTTGGATTTCATCCTTTAAAAACTGCCTTTTCACATCCATTTATTTGAGGGACAGTTCTTGATCTTATAAGTTTGGCTCAGTTACTTGTATAGCTTGACTTTGGGACGTTTAATAGAAACTGGATGAAAAGATTTTTTTTTCTTTTTCCAGTTTTAACTATATTGGGTTTTTGTAAAAAACAATTGATTTTTATATAGTAAAAAATCTTCTGTTTTATCTTCCATAATCCTTTTGGGTCCCTTGTTTAGGCATGAACTCTTTCCCTTATCCAGAGTTCCCTTCTTTGCTCGTCTGATTTATAGTGTGATCTTTTATATCTAAATCATATATTTGGAGCTTGTCTTGGTATATGGTGCAAGGTCTATTCCTCTTCTGCCAAATTGCTTCTTGCTTTCCAAACGCTTTTTGTTGAATGGTGGACCCTTACTCAAGTAGTTGAGATTTGGAGGTTTCTTGAGTATTGTGCTACCAGTGTTCATTTGCTTATGTTTGTTCTCTACCTAATCTGTTCCGCTGGTCAGCCTCTCAGGTTTTTAATCATTACCAAATAGTTTTGATGATTACTAGTTTGTAGCATAGCTTGAGATGGAGCACCGATAAAATTGGCCCCTTCTTTACCACTGTTTCTTGCTATTTCCCTTGATAATATTGACTTCTTGTCCCTCCAGATGAGTTTTGTTACTATTTTTTGTAACTATAAAAATGATACTTTGGTAGTTTAGTATGACATTGAATGTATACACAAATTAAATAAATACACTGTTTTAAAAATTGTATCAAGAGAAATTCTGTAATTATTTTGCTGTTCATACCATTTAGTTAAAAATCACAGTTCCCATTCCAAAGAACCTTGTTTTCTATATATGCAGTTTTAAAAGAAGTTAGCAGTATACCTAGATCTATCTAGAAATAGGTCTTTAGTGGTCTGTTTTTGTTTTACTTTGTGTCCAAAACTTATTGGAGAAATTTCAGTTATGATCTAATCAAATAAATTCTTATTTTTTAGGGCACAGGAGCAGCAAGCTTTGACGAATTTGGAAATTCAAAGTATCAAAATCGCAGAACTATGAGTAGTTCTGATCGTGCAATGATGAACGCTTTCAAAGAAATTACTACCATGGCAGACAGAATCAACCTCCCTCGAAATATAGTTGTAAGTTCTTGTCTACCTCTCTTGAACTGTGCTGGCATTGACTTAGTTTGCATAATATAATGAGCATATGAATTTTTGATATTGTGGCTAATTAAATGGCCTAAAGTTAATTAAACTTAGTTTCTTTGATTTGAAGGATCGAACAAATAATTTATTCAAGCAAGTGTATGAACAGAAGAGCCTGAAGGGGAGAGCTAATGATGCCATAGCTTCCGCTTGTCTCTATATTGCCTGTAGACAAGAGGGTGTTCCTAGAACATTTAAAGGTATGTTACTGACATTAAATTTATTATGCAGAAAATGTTAATTTCATAGATGCTAGTTAAAAACAGGTACCGAGTAAATTATCTGTTTTCAGCAGTAGCTTAAATAGTATCTGTAACAGACATCTTTTTGGCAGTTTTTTTTCACAATGCAATTTGACCTACTTCAATGTCATCTTTGAGTTTCCCTTTGTTACTTTGATTACAGACAGTTTCTACCTCTATCTTGATTTTTTTCAACTATTTTATTTTGTCCTTTAATTAAATATTTTGTTAGCTTAATTTTTTTTCACACTAAGCATACTTATCAAAACAGAATAATTTGATATACTAGTTGACTGTATTGTCTTGTAGTTGAAGCCTGGAGACACAGGATAGCCTTGTGGAGTGGTAACTTGGGCATCTTCAACTTAAACTGGAGCACCTCAGCATTCCTCTGGAAGTGCTAGTGGATCTCTGTCCCCACTCTTGCCCTCATGAGATGGAAGGAGTTGAGGATTCCCTATTTATATTCAGTTCTTCAAGAGAAGGCTTGATATTTTTTATTTGCTCATTTGTTGAATTTTTGAAATAACTTAAGTATCAGAGAATCACATTAATCAATCCATAGAGACAGAACAATAATTCTTGTTTTAATAATGTTTGAGGTTTGCAAAAAGCTTTTCCTCATTACAACAGAGTTAGATAGTTTGAAAATGATTATCTGTTTTATAGATGAAGAAGCTTGAAATTCTGATAAATATTAAATGATCAAAGTGTCAGACAGAATTTGAATATATTGCCGCCTTATAGCCTCATGCTTCCCTCTTTAAGGGAAAAAGTACTATTTTTGTTGACTAAGAAAACTTAAATAATATGATGTAAATTATACTATAGCTAAAGTTTCTTGTGTGTTTTGTTTTTGTCTTCAGAAATATGTGCTGTATCACGGATTTCCAAGAAAGAAATAGGCCGGTGTTTTAAGCTAATTTTGAAGGCTTTAGAAACCAGTGTGGATTTGATCACAACAGGGGATTTCATGTCAAGGTTTTGTTCAAACCTCGGTCTTCCTAAACAAGTACAGATGGCAGCTACGCACATTGCCCGGAAAGCCGTAGAGTTGGACCTGGTGCCTGGCAGGAGCCCCATTTCTGTGGCTGCTGCAGCGATTTACATGGCCTCCCAAGCCTCTGCAGAGAAAAGGACCCAGAAAGGTAAGCATTTCATTAGGGCAGTGGTGGCAAAAGGAGTCCATGTGGGTTCTGTGCATGTATGATGGGCTCAGCCTTCTGTTAAGTGGGTGCCAGACTCTAAAACCAAGTGCTCCTTTTTTTTCTGGTAGGGAACTGTTCAAACCACTGTCAGTGGTTTTCTGAAATCCCTTCCCTCTTTAAACTTTTTTGCTTTCTGACTTCTTCCTTGATATTGTTTTTTTTTCTCCCTTTTTTAAAAAGCTATCACTACAGATTTCACCTTCAGAGGTCGTACGGTGTGGTCAGAATTCAGTTATTCTCATTAATACTATAAGTAAACTTTGTTAGAATGACATGAAATATTTATGGCTTAATCTGACAGCTCTGATGATTATCACTGTATAAAAGAAAAAGGCCATTACTTATTTTTTGTTTGTTTTATTTGTATCTCTCTTAAGGGAGCGGCAGAGTGTTAGGGTTCAGGGGAGCCTGGCCAAAGAGTCAGGAAGACCCCTGTCCCTGCACTGCCACTGGCTGTTGGAGAGCAGCTGCCAGCCCTTTCCCAAAAAGGGAATGTTTATGTAAGGACTCTTCGTGCAGCCCTGCAGTTATACTTTCATGTGCCAACATGGACTAAAGTGATCATTCTATAATATAACTAGGTATAAGTGTTCAGCACTAAGCCTTACTTTTTCCAGGAAATTTGAACTAATGCACTTTGAAGGGTGGTCAGTTAGTGAAGACAGCGGGTGGTTTCTTGTGTGTGTCTAAGCTTGTGTATCTTGGTACATAGCTCAAACTTGATGTCATGAGATCAAGGTCTCCCTGTATGTCTTAGTTTTAGTTTTATCAGCTTAAATGTCTACTTTATAGCCACCTGGGCTAATAAAATTAACAGCATCATAAGGCAGTGGTGAAAGAGCAGGGAACAGTTTCCGAAAATCCGAGTGCTGGTGTGTCTCCCTTTTCTTTTAAGTTTCTCTCAGTACTGGGAAGTTAATTTTTATTGGTATAAAAAGGCACCTTCTTAATGGTTTGGAATTCAGATCTGCCCTTTCTTCAAGAAAAGTCAATATACCAAGCTCCATATAATGACTTATTTGCTGCATTATAATGATCACTTTTTCATGTGGTACTTGAAACTCATTTGAGTTCAGGAGGTCACAAGGTAAGTGGGGAATGAGAACATGGAGGAAGGTTATAGCATTTCTTTTTCTAGGACTTTAACTATAGAAGAGAAAATGATAGTTTAAGAGAATAATAGGATCAAGTGAAGGGCTTTTAAGGTTAGAGCAAATATGAGCCCGTTTGTAGGAAACAAGGAAGGAAGAGCCAGTGTTTAAAAGACAGGAGACATTGAGGATTGGAAGAGGGAGAGAATGATAAAAGGGGCAGGCTGGGAGGAACAGGGTTAAGAGGATGGGAGATGATGATGAGGCCTCTGAGTAAGGAGAGGAGAGAGCTCTGTGGCTGCTGTGCTTTTGGCAGAGAATGAGAAGACATTGTGGGTTTGAAATAGATGCTGTGAGGAGTGTGATGGTGACTCCACCGAGGAGGACCAAGAAGACTGGTGAGCAGCAGCAGCAGCACACGTTTGATATGTGGGCCAGTCAGCACAGCTGTGTGACTTTGTCCACTAGCATGCAAGTCCTGTCCAGAGACAGAGGGTGAAGCCAGTCCAAAGTTAGCATGTGGAAAAGGATTGAAGGATTATAATGTGTGGAGGACAGTGTAAAGCTGAACTGGTTAACAGTAGCATCAGTATTTTTAAAAGGAAAGAAAATGAGGCCAGAGTGCATAAGTGATAGACTGGCAAAGCAGTCTGAGTGACTGGAAAATTTAGAGAGCGTACACAGTATGGTTTATGAAAATGTGATTTCACCAGGACATGGCTCTTTAAGAGATTTGTGCCCGTAAAGAAGGACACTTGTGTCTTATCAGGCTGAGGTTTTAAGTGGTGCTCAGTCATGCTGTAAACACTGCCTAAAGCAGGAGCTCAACTCTTACAACTTCTTGAAAGACAATCTTTCTGATACGAATGCATTGTAACATAAATGCGGAAAAAGAAAAACTATAGAGTCTGTAATTTTTATGTTTGTTTGTTTTGGGCCTCTTAGAAATTGGAGATATTGCTGGAGTTGCTGATGTTACAATCCGGCAGTCTTACAGACTCATCTATCCTCGAGCCCCAGATCTGTTTCCTCCAGACTTCAAATTCGACACCCCTGTGGACAAACTGCCGCAGCTGTAAATTGCTACGTGTATTTTAAGCTTTCATGAACATTGAACTTGCCCATTGTAAGAACTGTACAAAGTGCTGAGATCGAGCCTTCCTAACACAAGGTTGGAGAAACAGACATGAGGATGCAGCAGTATGGAACATAATGCACATTCCAAGGCTAAGCAAAATAATTGTGAGGCATTTCATATGTATATATTAGTGGAAGTAAATATTTAATGGCAGTTAAGATTAATTTCTTACTGTATTTCATTTCTTTTGTAGCATTCTAGTAAATTGTATTTTGGAAGATATTTGAAATTATGTAATTCCTGAATAAATTGTTTTCCAAAAATAACTTGTTCCACAAATTATGTATTTCATTGTGAATAATAAAGTGAGTCTGAACAGGATCATTTCATAATCTTGACAATTGTTTTCCTGTCTAGTAGGGCACACAGACAAGGCCAAAGACTTTATTTATGGCCAATTAATGAAGATACACAATAGGAGGAGGAGACCCTAAGTACGCCAAATAATCTGTTCCTGGAATAAAAGCCAAAAGTCCTAAACATTTTGTCTTATTACTCAGAAGAGAAAGTGACAATGCTCTGTTGTTCAGGTGTTTTTTTTTCCCTTATCTTATTTTTATGGATATCATTACGTGACCTTCCTTTTCAAATATCTCCCCCATCTCCCTACCATAAACAAAGAATGGAAGGGAGGAGCAGTTCAGGGAATCTGCCAGCACAGAATCCCCAGTGTTCTGTCTCATCACACCTCCCTCGCTTTTGTACAAATGGGGAGCTTTTTTCCAGCTCTACTCTGGAGCCAAACTTGGTCAATTAGAATTCTGCATGAAGCTCTAGCTCTGACTTTTAACACCACTTTCTTGTTACCCATAGATATGCAAAGAACAATGCATGAAGATACAAAGCAGTCAGAGTTATACAAAATAGCCACCAAATGCTCAACTTTCAGGGAAATAATACAGCTAAACTTAATAGTGCTAAGGTTTTTAGGTTCTCAGTGTTATATTAATTACTACCACAACACTGCAATAAGTATTAATAATAGTGGAAAAAGGAAACGCTATTCTGTGCCATTTGTCCTTGTGTATAAGTTGCAAATTTTTGACTACTTGTGGGATTACCAAAATGTATAAGACTGTCCCTGTGGAGTTTACAGCCTTGTAGGATAGGTGACAAGTACACAGAAGAGGATCTAATGAAGATAGGACAGGCTGTGAAGGGTCATGAGCGGTACAAATGCTATCGGAGTATAGGAGTGTTATTAATTCTAGCTGGGATGTTCCAAAAATGCCCCATGGAGTAGTTAACACAGCCAAAGTCTTTAGAATTGCATAGGATTGAGAGCCAAAATGGTGGAGTAAAGGCAGGGACTCGTGTGAGTTCTTCCCCAAACCCGTACAAATACCTTTAAATAATGACTATGCAAATTCTAGAGCAGCAGAACCCACAGAAAGGATGAAACCCCATCAAGACAACTTAGAAGGTCGGCCGGAAATGTCTGTTGCGCAAGAAGACTAGTGCGGTCCAGGACCATCCACCCAGACCAGGCCTCAGCAAACCAGGAATGACCAGGGTGACTGAATCAGTGGCAGCGATGGCAGTTTCTAGACCTCCCAGGCCACAGGTGGTAAGGGGATCAGACAGCAAGTCAGAAGGAGATTTATACAGGTGTCTGCTGGCACCAGGGGCGTATACTTGGATCTAGTTTGCAGTCTCAGTGCAAGGAGGAGCACTAGCATAGCAGAGCTTGGAGTTGCAGGGGAACAGGGACCCTGGTCACAGTTCCAGAGTTGAAAAGAGTGCTTGTGGTGGCTCACAAACCTGTGCACAGTACAGGAGAATAGTAAATACCCCTTTTCCTAGATCATACCACCTTGGAAGAGCCAAAAACTTACAGGTTGCCAGAATTGCCTCTGAAAAGAGCTGTTCAAAAAAATGAAGCTTGAAACATTGCCCCCTACACTTGGGAAGCAAAGCCCCACTTTAGCATAGTTAAAAGTTAAGAAAAAAGCTGGAAAATGAACAAACAAAAAAAAAATTCTGACCATAGAAAGTTACTATGGTGACAATGAAGATTAAAGCACACACCCAGAAGGAAACAACAAAGTCAAAATTCATGCATCCAAAGCCTCAAAAAAAAAAAAAAATGGGAATTGGTCTGAGGTTGTGGGAGAGCTCAAAAAGGATTTTAAAAATCAAATATGTAGAGGAAAAATTGGGAAGAGAAATGAGTGATGCAAGAAAATCATGAAAAAAAGTCAAGAATCTGGCTAAGGAGGCATAAAAAATATTGAATAACACCTTGTAAAACAGACTAGGCCAATGGTAAAAGAGGCACAAAAATCCAATGAAGAAAATGGTAAAGCAGAATTGGCCAAATGGAAAAGATATACAAAAATTCACTGAAGAAAGTAATTCCTTAAAAGTTAGAATTGGGCAAGTGGAAGGTAATGACTTTATGAGGAATCGAGAAACAAAATCAAAAGAATGAAAAAGTAGAAAATGTGAAATAATTTCATTGCAAAAACAACTGACATGGAAAACAGATGCAGAAGGGACAATTTAGGAATTATTGGATTACCTGAAAGTCATGATCAAAAAAAGAGCTATCATCTTTCCAGAAATCAAGGAAAACTGCCCTGATGTTTCAGAACCCAAGGGTAAAATAGAAATTGAGAGAATCTACTGATCACCTCCTGAAAGAGATCCCAAAGCGAAAATTCCCAGAAATATATAGCCAAATTCTACAACCCCCAGATCAAGGAGAAAATACTGCAGGCAGCCCCCCCCACCAAAAAAACAAAAAACAAAAAAAACCAAGTGTCATGGAGCCACAGTCAGAATAACACAAGATTTAGCAGCTTCTCCATTAAAGAACTGGAAGGCTTGGAATGTGACATTCCAAATGGAAAAAGACCTAAGATTATAACCAAGAATCGCCTATCCAGCAAAACTGAGTATAATCCTTCAGGGGGAAAAATGGGCATTCAATGAAATGAAGTACTTTCAAGCATTCCTGATGAAAAGAGCAGAAAAAATTTGACTTTCAAATACAAGATGCAAAAGAAGCATTAAAGAAGTAAATAGGAAAGAGAAATAAAGGATTTGATACATGGAAAATAATATCTGTAACTCCTAAAAGCTTTCTCATTATTAAGGCAGTTAGAAGGAATATACATAGGAAGTAGAAATGTGAGTTGAATGTGATGGTATGGTTATCTAAAAAAATAAAATTAAGAGATGAGAAAGAAGAATGCATTGGGAAAAGAGGAAAGGGAGAAGTAGAATGGGATAAATTATCTGACATAAAAGAGTCCTGAAAGAGATTTTACAGTGGACTGGAAAATGGGGGAAGCAGAGAGGGAAGCACATGAACCTAACTCATAGGAATTGGCTCAAAGAGAGAATAATATACACACTCAGTGGGGTGTAGAAATCTATCTTACTGTATGGGAAAGTAAGAAAGGAAGGGCATAAGAAGGTGGGGAGGGAGAGAAGAGCTGACAAAAGGGAGATTAGTATAGGGGAGGTAAAAGCCAGAAGCAAAACACTTTTGAGAATGATCAGGATAAAAGGAGAGAGGAAGTAGAATAAATGGGGAAAGTAAGATGGAAATACATAGTTGGTAATCATTACTCCAAAAAAAATTTCTTTACATTGTGTTTCTCTGATAGAAACCGGAGTCAAATTTGTAGAAATAAGAGCCATTCCTCAATTGATATGTAGTCAAAAGATATGAACAGGCAGCTTTCAAAGTAAAGCTATTTATAGTCATACCAAAAAATGCTCTAAATCTCTATCTATGAGAAATGCAAATTAAAACAACTGAGCTACTACCTCACACCTGTCAGATTAGCTAATGTGACAGAAAAGGAAAATGACAAATATTAGAGGGGATGTGGAAAAATTAGAACACTTATTCTGGAGAGCAATTTGGAATTATGCCCAAAGGGCTATATAACCATGCATACCTTTTGACCGAGCAATACTATTATTACTAGGGCTGTATCCCAAAGAGATAAAAAACAAAAAGGAAAAGGACCTATGCGTACAAAGGTATTTATAGCAGCTCTTTTAGTGCTGGCAAAGAATTGGAAATTGAAGGGATGTCCATCAATCGAGGAATGGCTGAGCAAGTTATATATGATTGTGATGGAATACTATATTGCTTTAAGAAGTGATGTGCAGGTTGTTCTCACACAGTTACATGAACTGATGCAAAGTGAAATGAGCAGAACCAGAACATTGTACACAGTAACAGCAACATTGTATGATGGTCTAGTATAAATAACTTAGCTACTCTCATCAATACGACGATCCAAGACAATTCTGTAAGACTTGTGATAAGAGGTACTGTCTGTGTCCAGAGAAAGAACTGGTAAATCTTTTTCTTTACTTTCTTTTTCTTGGGGGTTTTTTGGTCCGTTTTCTTTCACAGAATGACTTACGTGGAAATGTGTTTTGCATGACTACACATGTGTAATCTGTGTGAAACTGCCTTCTCAATGGGCTGGGGGGAGAAATTTTGGAACTCAAAATTTGAAAGAAAGAATGTGAAAATTGTTTTTACATGTAATTGGGAAAAGTAAAATATTAAATGTTTTTTTTTTTAAAAATCCATAGGCTTTTGATCAATGGAGCCGGTTATCCTGTTGGAAGTATAAGAGGAAAGGGTACATTTGGAGAATAAGTCCAATTTGCATGGCACCATTAGGATACTTGTGGAGGAGGGGTAGAAAAATCATTTTAGAGCAGCGAAAGGCCTTTGGGGATATCTAATCTAACCCTGGTTTTAGAAGAAAAGCTAGATCTTTATCTGGGACATATTAAATTAGAGTCAATGGTGAGAAAAGCAGCTTAGAAGAGGCTTAGCTAGAGGTAAAGAGTTGCATAGCATCTTCATAAGAGGTAATGATTGATGCCATGAGATCACTAAGAGAACAGAATATAGAACCATTTGGGAGGAGAGAAAATGAAAAGGAGATGGAAGTATATGAAGTGTAATAAGCAGTGTAATGTCACAAGCCAAGGAGATCGTTTTTTCAAAGGGGCTGACACAGAGGAGAGTTGGCAATTCAGTTTCTCAGCAACGTCAAGGTTGGGGTTGGGGGGAGATCACTGAAGAAGATGGGACAGTTTAGTCATTTGCTGTCAGGTGAGAGATTAAAGTAGCATGTAAGGCCAGATGCCAGAGGAGCCAGGAGGAAGGAAACATAAGGGAGACTGGCAGGATAGTAAGGACAAGCTTTTAGGCTAGGGAGACCTGAGCAAGTTTATAAGGAGAGAGGGAAGGTATCAAATGACAAATTCAGAAATTAAGGAAGCAAGAGCATTTAGTCATACCCAAGAGCAAGAACAGAGAGGTACCTGCCTACCTTTGAAGAGTTTGAAGACTTTTACAAATAGAGCAGTTTGGCATAGAGATTATGGGAGGATGTTGGGTAGAGCCAGATGGGTGAGGGACTTAAATTTCAGGCAAAGAAATTCAAATTTCCTTAGGCTAAAGGAAGCCACAAAAAGAGAAGCAGTGCAGAGGACAGTTTCAAACTTAAGAGATGATAAGTGGGGAGGGGGAGGCAAGGTAGGAGGCTCTTATACAGTCCAGGTGGTTGAGAATTGGGGTTTGTTGGGAGGAGACTGGATCAACAAGTATTTGTGGGGTACCTAGTCAGTAAACACCTTGGCCAGGCCCTGTGCCTGCCCTTAAGCTTATGTTGTGATGAAGGTTGGGGTGGAGGATGGATAACATGCACATAAATAGGTATAAAGGAGTCACAGGGTAACAATGGGAAAGGCTTCCTGTGTTAGGAAACCAGGAAGAGACAAAGGAAATAACTCCCATTCCAGGTGTAGGGGAAGGCCAGGGCATGGAGATAGGAGATGGAATAGGATGTGTAAGGAAAAGAAAGAAGGGCCCAGTGGGCCTGGACTATGGAATCCATAGAGAGGTGAGAGGTAGGAAATGGTATGTGAAGGAAGGGAAGAAAAAAGAGTAAGGAAACAACAGCAACATTTTAGAGGCTGCCAG
The DNA here is from genome assembly GCA_028646595.1 of Phalanger gymnotis. Classification (NCBI taxonomy): domain Eukaryota; kingdom Metazoa; phylum Chordata; class Mammalia; order Diprotodontia; family Phalangeridae; genus Phalanger; species Phalanger gymnotis. The sequence goes on along the minus strand of CM053626.1, from coordinate 303,991,113 downwards.
GGGGCACGGTGGCTGCTGGAATCAGGAGGACCTGAGTTCAAATAAGGCCTCATACCTACGTGGTCTGTGACTCTGGGCAAGTCATTCTACTCCTGCCTCTGTTTCCTCAACTGTAAAATGGAGATGATAATAATAGCACTTATACCCTGGAGTGATAAAATGGTATTTTTGTTTACAAACTTTAAAACACTGTATGAGTGTAAACTATTATTTTGAACTTATGTTGAAGAAGAAACCCAAGAGACAGAGTTTCTAGGTAATTAGTAATTTATTAATTAGGCTAGCTAATAATAAATTGATGGTCAGTGGTTTCTTTGGATAACCAAAGACAAAAGATATGGAGAGGCTGACAGCTTTAAATAATCCTTGAAAGGGGATTCCCTTGATAAATGAAACTCAACCTTGATTGGTAGACATTTAATGAGGAGGTGAGTTAGAAGTCTTCAGCTCCTCCTGCTGAGAATATGGCTTGATCGTGAGACTGGGCTTTCTCCAGCAATCTGGGCAGAGGAATCCATCTCCACCCGGACCACTCTGGTTGGTTTTCTCCTTCATGAACTGAGTCACCCTAAACTCTTTTTCTCTCGGTGTAAGAATTAATCCAGATTGGATTCTATTTACACTCTTAAGAAATAAGTAAGGTCTCCTAGTTGGGTACGGTCTGGCCCAAGATCAAAGAGCATGTTTTCCAAGGATTAGGGGTAATCTCAGTCAGCCATGTCCTTCAGAGGCTGACTTCCCACAGGAGCTGAGCTTCAGTGAAGAAACAGGAGAAAAAACTTGGATCCTAATTTAATAATTGGTTATTAATATAATAGACAAATAATTTCAAACATGAGAATAGATGGTCCCACTGAGGGGAGGTGGAAAATGGGGTTTGGAAGGAAGTGTAGGTTTTGGGGGAAAAGATAAATTCCACTTTGGACATGTTGGTTTGAATTGTCATTAAGACATCCAAGTAGAGATGTCCTGTGGGTCTAAGAGCTCAAAAGAGAGAGAGGAGTCAAGACTAAAGAGACTGAGGAGTCATCTGCAGAGATGAGGTAGTTGGAGCTCATGGAGGAATTGTTCTGGAATAGAAGAATTTTGCTAAAATGCAGGATAAAGGAGGAGTCAGTGAGATAAAGCAGTTATATCTCTAAGAAAGGCTAAGGTGCCCAGAAGGGGAAGGGTAATTAGAACCAAATACTACAGAGATTTTGCAAACTAGACCAGCAAGCTTGGTTTTGACTCCCGGAAAAATGCTAGACTATATTGTTAAAGCACTGGTACCTCATTTTCTTTTTTGACAGGGTTATTAGACTAACAGACCAGGGAAATTGTCATTTGTTTTACTGAAATAGAGACAGTATCTCATGCTCCTTTTGTGAACAAGATGGAAAAGTGTCGGCTAAACACAAGTGCAACGAGATGAATTCAGATCTGTCTGAATCTTTAGACTCAAAGAATGATGTTGATCTTGGCAATACCAACTTGGCATTAGGTCCCCAGTAAAGTGCCCCAAGGATTTGTGCTTAGCCCTGACTAGTATTTTTAGCTATTTAGTTCAACAAATGTCATAGACTTTTAGAATGCTTCTCAGCAGTCATTTAGTTCAATCTGTACTGCAAAAAAGGCTCCATATCTTATTGTGGTATAAGAAATGACTGGCAGGATTGTTTCAGAAAAACCTGGGAAGACTTATATGAACTACTGCAAAGTGAAGTGAGCAGAACCAGGAAAAAAATTGTACACAGCAACGGCAATATTGTACAATGATCAACTGTGAAAGACTCAACTACTCAGATCGATACAATGATCTATGACAGGTCCAAAGGACTCATAGTGAATAATGCTGTCTACCTCCAGAGAACTGATGAATTCTGGATACAGATTGAAGTATATTTTTTTTACTTTCTTTGTTTCTTTTTTTTTTTTGCAACATGGCTAATATGGAAATGTGTTTGCATGACTTCACATGTATAATTAATATCATATTTCTTGCCTTCCCAATGGGCAGAGGAGGGGCAGGAGAGAGAGAGACTTTGGAAATAAAAAAATAAATGTTAAAAATAGATAAAAAGGAAAAAAAGAAAAAGACTCCCTCCACAATACTGTATGTAGTACTCTCTGTTACAACGTCACTGACAAGTGGGGATCCATTTTTTTTCTTAAACAAATACTTCCAGTGAAGGAGAAACATTTCATGGGATCTTCCAGTTTGGGCTAGCTCTAATGGTTAGGAAGTTCTTCCTTTCATAAAGCCTAAATCTACATTTTTGCAATTTCTGCCCATTGTTCCTAATTTTGCCTTCTGGGGCCTAGAAGAATAAGTCTAATTCTTTCATATGACTGAGTTTCAGGTACCTGAAAGGAGTTAAATTCTCTCCTCTTCCTGTTCTGCACCCCACCTCCCCCAGTCTTCTCTTCTCCAGGCTAAATATCCCTAGTGCCTTCAACCAGTCCTCATGGCATGTACTCAAAACCTTTCACCAATCTGGTTGTTCTTCTGTCTAGCCATGCTTTCCTATCTTATACTTATGACATTGATTCTGTGAACCCAAGTGTAAGACTTTATGTTTATCCCTTTTGTTTAATATTTTATTTTTCCATTTACACATAAAAATATTTTTAACATTCATTTTTTTTTTAAAATGTTGAGTTCCAAATTCTCTTTCTCCCTTCCCTGCCCACTCATTGAGATGGCAAGCAATTTGATGTAGGTTATACATGTGTAGTCATGCAAAACATATTTCTGTATTAATGTTGTTAAAGAAAACACCAAAAAAAACCCCAATAAAAATAAAGTTCTTAAAAGTATGCTTCAATCTGCATTCAGACTTCATCAGTTCTTTCTCTAGAAGTGGATAGCCTTTTTCACCATAAGTCCTTTGGAATTGTCTTGCATCTTTGTATTGCTGAGAATAGCCAAGTCATTCACAGTTGCTCATACAGAATTGCTATTACTTTGTACAATGTTCTAGTCCTGCTCATTTCATTTTGGGTCAGTTCATGTAAGTCTTTCTAGGTTTTTGTTTTTGTTTGTTTTCTGAGAGCTTCCTGCTCATCATTTCTTATGGCACAATATAGTATTCCATCACAATCATATACCACAATTTGTTCAGCCATTCTCCAGTTGATGGGCATCCCCTCAATTTCTAGCTCTTTGCCACCACAAAAGAGCTGCTATAAATACTTTTGTACACATAGGCCCTTTTCATTTCTGTTTCTTTATCTCTTTGGGATACAGACCTAGTAGTGGTATTGCTGGGTCAAAGGGTATGCATGGTTTTATAGTCCTTTGGGCATTAATGTTCCAATTTTTCCACATCCCCTCCAATGTTTGTTATTTTCCTTTTCTGTCACATTAACCAATCTGATAGGTATGGGGTTGTACCTCAGAGTTGTTTTAATTTGCATTTCTCTAATCAATAATGATTTAGAGCATTTTTTTTGTATGACTATAGATAGTTTTGATAACTTCATCTGAAAATTGCCCATTCATATCCTTTGACCATTTATCAATTGGGGAATGACTTGTATTCTTAAAAATTTAATTCTATTTTCTGTATATTTGAGAAATGAAGCCTTCGTCAGAGGAACTTGCTATAATTTTTTTTCTACAGTTACAATTACTGTATATTTCTCTCCTAACCCCCCCCCCCATTTATCCTACTGTCTCTTCTTTCACCCTGTATATTCTCAAAATTGTTTTGCTCAATCTGCCCTCCCTTCTATTAGCCCTATCCCTTTTCCTTTCCCTACCCCCTCCTACTTTCCTGTAGGGTAAGATAGATTTCTGTACCCAACTGAGTGTGTGTGTTATTCCCTCTTTGAGCCAATTCCTATGAAAGTAAGGTTCAAGTACTGCCCCCACCTTCCCCGTCTTCTGCTTTACTCCAAAAGCTCTTCTGCATCTCTTTTATGTGAGATAAGTTACATTATTCTACCTCTCCTTTCCCCCTTCTCCCACTGCATTCTTCTTTCTCACCCCTTAATTTTGTTTTTTTAGATATCCTATTATATTCACTCCACACACCTGTCCTCTGTCTATGTATATTCCTTCTAACTGCTCTAATAATGATCAAGTTCTTAGGAGTTACAAGTACAGTAGAACTTCGGTTTACAAATTTAATTCTATATTCTGTTTGTCATGTGATTTGTTCGTATTGCAAAGCGAATTTTCCTGTAGGAAATAATGTAAAGTTGGATGATGAGTACCACATCCCCCAAAATATTCATATAAAATAATTATTTATAATTTTAAGTAAGCTTTTTGTCCCTAATGCACCTGAAATATAATAGCAATGATTAGTACACAATATAAACCAAAAAAAAACCAATTTTTTTTTTCACAGCTGTAACTGACACAGATTTATTTGAGATCTTTGTACATTTAAACCGGTGAGAGTCACCTGGCTTGAAGCACACATTCTTCACCTTTAAAGTGACAAAAGGAGAAAAACTCCGAACTCCCGCACCCCACGTCTGTTCCCTTTACTTGGCCATGACACCACAGTGCGCCAAGCTGGTCTGGGTGCCCGACATGGAGGAGGCCCAGATGGGCAGGGGCTGGAGTGGAAGACCAGGTCATGCAGGCAGGTGGGGCAGCAGCTGGGGAGGGGAAGGGGCCTCCACCACAAAGGGGCGGTGGGGTGGCCCAGAGGGCCCGGGCCATGGCCTGTGAGCAAAGGGGAGGGGCCTGCAAACGGGGGAGGGGCCATCTTCTTCAAAGCAGCAGCAGCAACATGTTCTAGCGGGTGCCCTTCCTGCCCAGGGACACCCATGGATCTAAGCTAACTCGGTATTTTTAATCAGGAATAAATACATTAGGAGTGGGTGAGTGCAGCCCTCCTCACTGAGAATCGCACTCTTCACACCATCTCCCCTGGTCCAGGCCAGGAAGGAGAATCTCCTTCCATGAGAATATCAGGGATTTCAGGTTGGCACTCTTCCCTCTTATGCTGCTTTCACTAAAAGTAAGACTTACACTACTGCCTTCACTTATTTTTCGTTTTTTAGAATCACTTTCATGTTTTGACTCACCGATTTTTTTTTCCTAGTCCAAACATGATGTTTGTACTGTGAAGTTTTGTTCATCCTGCAAGACAAATTTTGTGAAAAATTTTTCCTCATCCAGCAAAGCATTTGTAAATCAGGTTACTTTTAAACTAGGTTCCACTATATTATCTTCTCATGTAGGAGCATGAACAGTGTAACCTTATTGAATCCCTTATGATTTACCTTTTACCTTTTTATGCTTCTCTTGAGTCTTGTGTTTGAAAATCAGATTTTCTATTTGGTTCCTCTCTTTTCACCAGAAAAGCTTGAAAGTCCTCTATTTCATTAAATATCCATTTACCCCCAATAGATTGTTGTGTATTATCCTTCGTTCCCAAAGAGGACCATGACATTAGGGAGATGATGATGTGACTTACAGTTGGCTTTGATGTGAGGGAGGGAAGGCTATGCAGCAAGGTCACCAGCCTCACTTTCTCCTCCAGAACCATCTGGGTCCAGTGGCTAGATATTCATCAGGATGACTGGAGATGACCCAGGATGCAATAAGAGACCCCTGCCCTTTTAGGCTAAGGCCTTTTCAGGTACCCACTGTGAGCGAGGTAATGCTTATTCAGTGACTAGGCCTCTTTAAGGAGTGAGTCAAGGGATGGTCCCTTTAAAAAAAAAAACTGGGAGGGGAAGACCCTTGAGGTTGCTGGTCAAAAGAGAAACAGTATTTACTATTTATATTTTCACTCTGTGCTAGGAGGGCAGGGACCTATTGTTGTCCAATCTATGAGCTCCAGAGTGAATTGGGTTTAAGACTTGGTCCCCTGATAGACTCAGTTTTGCTGAGTAGGTGATTCTTGGTTGTAATTCTAGCTCCTTTGCACTCTAGAGTATCATATTCCAAGCCCTCTGATCCTTTAATGTAGAAGCTGCTAAATCTTGTATTATCTTGATTATGGATGCATGATATTTGATTTGGTTTTTTTTCTGGCTGCTTGCTATATTTTCTCCTTGATCTGAGAGCTCTGGAATTGGGCTATAATATTCCTGGGAGTTTTCATTTTGTAATCTCTTTCAGGAGGTGATCAGTAGATTCTTTCAATTTCTATTTTACCCTCTGGTTCTAGAAGACCTGAGAAATCTTCCTTGATAATTTCTTAGAAAACGATATCTCAGTTCTTTTTATGATTATGACTTTCGGGTAGTCCAATGATTCTTAAATTATCTTGATCTATTTTCTAGGTCAGTTGTTTTTCTAATGAAATATTTCACATTTTCTTCTGTTTTTTTTTTTTTTTTTACCATTCTCTTGATTGTTCCTTGATGTCTTGTAAAAGTCTTTAGCTTTTACTTGTCCAATTCTAATTTTTAAGGAATTATTTTCTTCAATGACCTTTTCTACCTTCTTTTCCATTTAGCCAATTCTACTTTTTAAGGAGTTCTTTTCTTCAGTGAATTATTGTACATCTTTTATCATTTGACCAATTCTGCTTTTTAGAGTTCTCTTCAGTGGATTTTTGTGCCTCCTTTACCATTTGGCCTATTCTGTTTTTTAAGACGTTATTTTCTTCAATATTTTTGTGCCTCCTTTGCAAACTATTGACTATTTTTTCATGATTTTCTTGCATCACTCTCATTTCTTTTCCCCATTTTCCCTCTACCTGTCTTATTTGATTTTTGAGTTCTTCCAGAAATTTGTTTTTGGGACTGAAACTAATTCACATTTTCCTTTGAGGCTTTGGATATAGCAATTTTGACTTTGTTGTTTTCTTCTGAGTTTGTGTTTTGATCCTCCCCTGTTGAACTTCCTACGAGCATATTCTTTTTTAATTATTTTTTCACTTGACTTTTAACTTTATGTTAAAGTTGGGCTCTGCTCCTAGAACTGTTCCAAGCTTCAGGTGTTTGTGCAGCCATTTTTGGAGCTATTTCTGGGGGTCTCTAAGGTTTCAGTTCTTCCAAGGAGTTATGATCTAAGCAGAGGTGTGTTTACTACTCTCCTGGCCTGTGCTCTGGTCTGTGAGCAAGCACAAACACTCTTTTCTGTCCTGAATTGTGACCAGGGTCCCTGCTCCCTTGCAGCCACTAGCTCTGGTATGCTAGTACCCCTCTTTACCCTGGGATTGTGACCCAGGCCAGTGACCTGGATCAATATATATGCAATGCAACCGAGTCCTGCCCCTAGTACCAGCAAAGGAACCCCTATTATCTTCTTCTGACCATTTGTCTGACACCACCCCCCCTTACTTTCTGTGAACTGAGAGTTCTGGAAGCTGCTCTTGTTGATTCAGTTGTCCCCAAGGTCTGCTGGCTTCCAGGGCATTGCTAGCATTGTCGGTACTGGACTGTGCTCAACGCCTACCCTGGCGTACTCTCACCCTGGTGCAGTAAACCTTTTCTACTGACCTTCTAAGTTATCTTAGTCTGGAAAATTGTTTCACCCCATCATTTTGTGGATTCTGTCGCTCCAGAATTAATTTTGATGTTTTATTTTAAAGTTGTTTGGAGAGCAATTCGGGAGGGCTTGGGTGAGTTCCTGCCTTTTCTCTGCCATCTTGGCTCTGCGCCCCCTCCCCTGCCCCCATCCTTTTAATTTCATCTTATCAGATTCTGCCCAGTTTTCTTGCCTATTAAGATTTATTTGGTTCCTGACTCTATCTCATGTGCTAATTACATCTCACAGCTTTGTGTCATCTTTGAATTTGATAAGAATATTATTGCTTAAGAAAAAAAAAGCAGGCTGAAGCACAGATTCCCTGGGGGTACTTAAGGTTTATTCTTTGAATTCAACTATTCTTCTAATCCATGCATCTGTTTTCAACATGAGAGTTCTTACTGAGCACTTTACTAAAATCTAGGTAAACTAAATCTACAGCATTCCCCCTGATTGGTCAGTTTAGTGACTGGGGGGAAGAAGGTTAGTATGATGTTACCTTTTCTTGTTGGAACCATGTTGGATTTTGATCACTTCCATTTCCATGTTCACTTAACCATCTCTTGGAAACATTCTAGAGGCTTCCCAGGAATCAAAATCAATCTCACTGCTGTGCAATTTGCAGATTCCATGACTTTGGTATGACATTTATGCTTTTCCGATTCTATAGGACAGAATCACAGAGTTTTTAGAGTTGTAGGGTCTGGGATCTTTACAGGTTGAATCATTAGGCTAAATCTAGTAAGATGAAATTTAACCAATATCAGTTTATTATATTCAATATAAGAAATGGAAAGCCTTTCTCTCCTTCCCCCCAAGCCATATCACAAATACAAAATAGGAGAGGTAGAGTTAGAAAGCAGTTGGACTGAACAGGATTTGGAAGTATTTAATATATGGCAAATTCAATATGATGAGTCAACAGTGTGCTATGCCTGCCAAAAAAAAAAAAAAGAAATATGAGCAGGTTGCATTAAAAAGAGCTTCTTCCAAGAAGAAGGAGGTGACTACTCTGCCTTTACAGACTATATCTGGAGTATTGTGTTCAGTTCTGTGTGCCAGCACTGAAGAAAGATTTCTACAAATTGGAGAGTAGCCAAAATTGAGCAAATAGTCCATTTGACAAGCCCTAAACTCATGCCATAGAAGCAATTGGAAATGTTGCGCTTGGCATCATCTATATAGGGATATATGAGCTCAGAGAGGAGAAAGGGGCACAGGACAATGCTCATTAAAGAGGCAGGAGATGGATTATTCAGCAAAGATGATTGATGGAAAATCAGGACACAGCAATGGCTTGGAAGCCCAGGTAGAAGAATCCAAGACAAGAGGGCAAAGGGCGGTCAAAATCAAAAGCCACAGGATTCTCTGGAGTTTTTGACTCTTCAGATGATTACCACATCTCTCCCTAGTCTTGATTCCTCTTTCAAGTTCTAGACCTACAAGACATCTCTACTTGAATGTCTTAATAAGAAATTCAAATTAAGCATGTCCAAAATGGAATTTACCTTTCTTCTCAAAATCAAGGAATATAAGAATTGAGAAATAGTCGTTGGATTTCGTGTTTATGATTTTTGGTACCCATGGAAAGAGCAGTTTTAAGGGAATGGTAGAATAAGAGGTAATTAACAAGATAGTAGTGAGGACTTAGAAGCACAAGCAGAGATCACTCTCGTCATTTGGCAGACAGGACATTATAAAAGGGGCAGCAGCTTGAAGTGAAGGTTTTTTTTAGACTCATCTCATGTGATAGCACCTAGTAAGGCTCAATGAAATACACTGAATTACTCAAACAAAACAAAGGCCATTTTGCTTACCAACACACTCCACCCCTTGTTCTAGGATACATAATTTAATCAGCCATGTATCCTAGAACATACATTGACCCATTATACATT
>CM053626.1:303918867-303981292 GCA_028646595.1 Phalanger gymnotis | reverse complement strand
CTCCTGGCTTCTGCCAGAATCTGGATTGCAATGTAGGTGATTCTCCACCTTTTTGCTCACCTCAAAGTTCTCTGCTGTGGCTGGGGAAGGCAGGGAAAAAGCACACTCAGCTTCTTGCTGCAAAGTTTCCATCTTGCCCCAGGGCTGGACTCCAAGCTCTTGGGTTCCAACTCCAGCTGGCCTCACCTGGCTTCTTCTGGAATGTAAGCGATTCTCCACCACTTCAATCCTCTCTCCCAAGTCAGCTCCAAGGCAGCTCAGGGCTTTCAGCTTTCCAAAGTTCCCATGCAGGCAGTCTCCTGCTCTGTCTGGATCAATATTTCGGTGGCCGCTGTCTGCTTCTTTCTCCTCACCAGCCCCTCCTGCCAAATCTGTAGGAAGGCCATTCTCCAAGTCTCCAAGGCATTCTCCACTCCTGTTTCAAAACTCCATATACAATATAATCTCAACACATTCACCCTTTCAGCTCAGTCCTCCGGGGCCAGGTTTATCAGCTTAAGCCCTGGGAAGAAAGGATTATTTCCTGCTCTGGCCCCTGGGAAACCACGCCCAGCACTTCCACCCCCCTATTTTCCTTCGGGTCTTCCTTGTTCCTGAGGCTCCACAGAACCATAGCCACCCCAAGTACAAAGAGTAGTCCAAAAACAGGGAAACATTCAACCAACCCAGTACCCCAAAACGCCATGCTTTCCTGTTAAAGGCAGATCCTGCCAACTACGCCATTTGTTTCCACAATCTGGCTAGCAGCTTCTGTGGGGCTGTAAGATCCACCCACAGCCAGCACCCAGAAAGCTGCCAGCACACTGCGAAAACACAGGTTCTTTTGATCTGCTTAACTAAGGAAAGCAGGGGGAAGCAATCAGGATGATGAAGGGAAGGCAAGTTAGGGAAGGGCAGGGAAGGATGATGGTCATCTCTATTTTAAGGACTATCACACCGAAGAGTGGTTAGATTTGTTCTGTTTAGCCCCAGAAGGTAGAATCAAGGAGCTGTGTGTGAAAGTCGCAAAGAAGCAAATTTAGGCTTGTATATATAAGGGAAAACTTTCTACCAATTCAGCTGTCCTAAAGCAGAATGGTCTGCCTTGGGAGGCAGGGGGTTACCCCTTATTGGAAGCATTCGACCAAAGGCTGAATGGCCACTTGGGTGTATTGTAAGGGGAATTCTTTGGTCCATGAATTGGACCAAATAGCTACTGATGTCTCTTCCAGTTGTATAATGATGTGGTCATCTGGTCCACGCTATTATTTTGGGTTATCAATAGTGGCATTTACATGGTATTTGAAGGTTTGCAAAGCACTTTACACTATGTTACCTCATTTGATCCCTCCAACAGCCTTCAGAGGAAGCTACCCCATCTTATGAAGGAGGAAACTGAAGCTGAGAGAGTTAAAGTGACTTCCCTAGACTCCCATAGCCCAGAGATGTGTCCGAGGTAGAATTCAAATTCACATCTTCCTGACTCCAAGTCTAGTCCACACCCAAGTGCTTCTCACTCCACAGTTTTACAGATGAAGAGAGACCAAGAAAGGGAAGGTGATTTACCCAAGGTCACCCAGCTAGTTAGCGGCCAAGGTGGGATTCGGACCCAAATCGACTCTCAGGTCCAGAGTTCTTTCTATTATTCCGCATTGCTTCTAAGTCACATAAGTTAAATAATCAAGATGTATAGTGATGGGTCTAACATTTTGATGGCATTGATCAATGTGTGTGTGTGTCTTTGTGTCTGTGTGCACACATAGATGATCGATGTCAGGTATGTGGGGACGAGGGGCAGTCTGGACCTGTGATTTCATCTCTGCAGGTAGGCAGAAGCCACTAGGTGGTGCGGTGGATTGAATGCTAGGCCTGGAGTCAGAAGCATATATATATATACATATACATATATACATATATATGTGTATATATGTATATATATGCATATACATATATGTATATTTCCTCACATATATAGTTTTCTTAACTATAAAATGGGGACTAATAATAGCGCTTATTTCCCCGGGTTATTGTGACAAGTAAATGAAGTAATATTTGAAAAGCTTTGCATGGTGCTTAGCACATAGTAGGTGCTTAATGAACACCTGTTTCCTTCTTTCATTGCTTCCTGCAGAGAATTCTCAGTGTGGTGGGCTCCCTCTACCAATTTAGATTGGCAGCTAATCTGCAATTTAGAGTCTTAGAAAGCTGTCTGGGGATAATATGGCTCTTCCATAATTCACATTCCAATGATATTACAAAAAATGGCTTTCTACTTGTGAGCACTGAGCTTGATGTATTTCCATCTCTGTATTTTACAGATGCCCAGAATGGTGAAGATGTCTCACCCAAAGTCACGAAACTAATTCATGGCAGAGTGAGATCTGGAATCCAGATCCTTGCTTTAAAAAAAAATTGTTATAACTATGTTTTGTCTTATCTAAATTTCCCCCATATTCCTCTGTCTTCCCAGAGAACCATCCCATATAACAAAGAATGTTATTTAAAGAAAAAAAAAGATGGGGAAAAAAGAATTTAAAAAAACGATTAATATATTGAAAATATCAGAAAATGTATGGAGCATCCCATACTCCAGGACCTCCCAGCTCTGCACAGGGGCAGGGGAGGTGTGTCTCATAACTCTTCAAGCCTTTGCTTTTGACGCTGTCTGTGCTGTTGGCAGCACCATTCAAACAGGCTTGTTGCCCTTTGGCCAGACTTGGTGGTCACAATTAAAACTTGTTTCTAATGATTAAAATAGCCAATCTGTTCACTGTGCCCGATGAGACTTAGTTTAGTCCTTTCCCCAGATTTTCTTAAGTCATGTCTCATTTTCAGCCTGCTAAGGTAACAATGAGTTAAAAGCCAGAAGCCAGTCTCTTGCCCTTCCATCAAACTAATTACTTCTTCAACCGGATTCCTCTTGACAGTAAACCTTTGTGTTCTCCTTGGCCAGCACTCTTTGCCCAGTCTTCTCGGGTTTCTGAGCTCATCTTGTATCACAGGTGCAAGATTTACTTTAATTATCCCAACCAACAGCTGAGGGGGGCCAGTCTACTACCCATATGGTCCTAATCCAGCAAAGAGGCTGCTATATCCTGTGCCAATATCCCAAATTGTCAGTGGCCCTGGCTTTTCCTGCTGCTGGAGTTTTAATTTCATCTGCTAATTGTGGGACCATTGAAATGCTGTACCTAAGACTCCTCAGCCCCTGCAGACAGCCAGATGGACAGATGGTCAGATGGACACACACACACACATCCTTCCCTCTCTTGTCAGTACACAGCTCTGCTCTGCGTTGCTGGTCTCCGGACATTTAAAACCTGCAGGAACCAACCTGCCATGTTAGACATTGTCATCCTTATTACTACAGGCCTATTGGCAATCAATCCTCTGGCCCCAAGCACTTTGAGTTGATGTTTTAGGGTCTTCAATTTTTCTGGGGGGTTGGGGATGGATCTCCAGTTGTGGCATTAACTTTCCCTTCAGAGCCTTCTCTCAGTCTTTCCCATTTTATTCTGTTACATTGGAAATAAGACCTGAAATTTATGTAACACTTTAAAGTTTGCAAACTATCTCAGGTACCTTCTCATTGGAGCATCTTGTGTTGTCCTACAGGTATTATTCCCATCATCCCCATTTTATAGATGTGGAAACTGACCCGTAAGAAAAGGAACAGGACACCAAGTCCTACATGGTACACATACACTGTGCCACCAAGAAAACTGGACTTGGAGTCGGCAGATGGCAGGTCCAAATCCCAGCCCCAACACTGAACTAGCTGAATGACCTTAGGCAGTGCGCTTCAGTGGTCACATCCTTAATGTCCTTCTTTGAACGAGTCCTGCCTACTCCCCTCAGTTGTTTTGAAGTGTCATGGATTAATTAATGATCAAAAGACCATTGGGTTCCTAACTCCTATATCTAATGCTTGTGTAATTGGACCTCTTTGACCCTCAGCTTCCTCCTCTATAAAATGGAGATAATCACACCTTCTCAACCTGTCCAGTAGGGCAGTTGTGAGGATCAAGCACTATACTTTGTGTAAATTACTTCGTAAATTGTAAAATCTTAAACAAATGGCAGGAAGCATTGTCAGAGAACCAAGGTTTTTGGCGACACCAGGCTGGGCAGTAAGAATGGCTTAGCACTTTAAAGTTGACAAAGCCTTTTATAGACACTATCTGACCTGATACAACAACCCCGTGAAACAGTGTAGACGTTATTTCTCAAGGGGACAAAACTGAGGCTGAGAGACATTAATCGACTTAACTCAAAGTGACAGAGCTAATAAGCGTCAGAGCTGAGATGGAAACCCAAGTATCTTGACTCCTCAAACCTGTGTTCCATTATCCTAGATGGCTTCTCATCATAGACCTGATTGGAATCATTTTCATGCGTTCTCCTTCAGTGGTCAGTGGTGTGGTGACCCAGGATTGGAGATGAGCAGGGTACCCACATTGGACAGAGAGCTGGAGAGGACCACGGTCACCATCTACTCCAACCTGAGCACAAAAGGAATCCCCATCATAACATAACCGGTGAGGGCTTCTCCTCTGTCTGCTCAAAGACCAGCCGCGGGGGAAGGCATCATCTCTCTGGCTTGCCCGTTCCACTCTTGGTCAGCTCTCATCAGCTGGAAGGTTGTCCAGACATCAAGCCCAAATTTGCCTTATGGCCCTTGCTCCCCTTTCTGCCTTCGATAGCTGAATGAAATAATTCTAATCCTTCAGATACTGAAGTGTGGCTATCATGTCCTCCTTGAATCTGCTCTTCTCCAGGCTCAGTTCCTTCTCAATTAACATAGGTCCTTCACCATCCTGACTGCCGTCCTTTGGACACTCCCAATGACCAGTATCCTTCTTAAAACTATGACGCTTAGAACCAAACTTAGTTCTCTAGATGTTTTTGACAGGGGCAAAATATATCTGTTATCTCTGAATGAACTACAAGGTCACATTTACTTCTGGGGAGCTGTGGCATTATACTGGCCACATGTTAAACTTGCAGTCCACCAAAACCTCCAGATCTTTTTCTAGAACAACTGCTGCTCTATCATGTACACAATGAGGTTATTTGGCAGCTAGATGGCGCCATAGTGCACAGAGCACTGGGCCTAGAGTCAGGAAGACTCATCTTCCTGAGTTCAAATCTGGCCTCAGACATTTCCTAGCTGTGTGACCCTGGGCAAGTCACTTCATCCAGTTTGCCTCAGTTTCCTCATCTGTAAAATGACCTGGAGAAGAAAATGGCAATCCACTCCAGTATTTTTGCCAAGAAAACCCCAAAAGGGGTCATGAAGCGTCAGACACGACTGAAAACGATCGAATAAACCAAGTTCAAGAAGACATTAAATTTATTCCTGATGAACTGAATCTTGTTAGATTTGGTTCAGTGATGTACTCTATCAAAGTCCTTTATGGGAAGGAAGAAGGGAAAGAAATAAGCATATATTAAGCACCTACTATGTGCCAGGCACTGTGCTGAATGCTTTCTAAGTATCTCATTTGATCCTCACAACTACCCTGTGAGGTAAGTGCATTTTACAGTTGAGGCAACTCAGGCAGAAGAGGTTAAGTGACTTGCCCAGGGTCACACACCGCTAGTAAGTATCCGAGACTGTATTGAGGCTCATCTCCAGGCCTCCCACTCTGTCCACTGTGCCACCTTTTAGCTACCAAGGCCATTATCCAGTGAGTCAGCTACCCCTCACAGCATCAGGCCATCTGCAAATGTGATGAACATGTGAGCTATGCCTTTATCTAAGTTACTGATAACAGTGTTGAATTATCAAACACAAAATCCCTAGGATAGAGCTCTCCTACCAAGTTGACACTGAAGCATTAGCCATCTCTCTTTGAGTCCAGCCATCCAACCAGTTCTGAATCTGACTCGAATGCCATCTAATTCATATATGTCTTTCATTGTCTCCCCGAAGAGAGTATCAGATACTTTATCAAAAGCTTTGCTAAAAACCAAGGTAAAAGCCATCCACAGCATCCCTCTCTTTTATTACTTTAGAAATCCTATAAGAATCCTATAAAAATTTATAACATAAAATTTTAGCAATCCTATTTAAACAAAGGAGATGATATTAATAGGGCAGAATCTGTTGTTGCTGCAGCATTCTAGCTCTGTCATCATAGCTTCCATTTCTGCATCTTCACCATTATCTTTTTAAATAATCTTTTCCAGAAATATCATGTTTATTAGCCTCCAGCTTTCAGACTTTAATTGGTTTTCTTTTTTGAAAATTAAAACAGCGTTTTCCCTTCTCCAATCTTGAGGTACCTCTCCTATCTCCCATGATCTTCCTTTTAAAAATTTTTAAAGAAAAAAAAATTTAGCAGCAAAAATCTGCCTTCTATCTCTTCTATTTGCTTTCCCCTGCCCCAATTGAGAAAGAAAAATAAAACTCCTGTTACAAATACGGAGAGGCAAGCAAAAGAAACTTCCATTTTGGCCATGTCCACAAAAATGTTTTGTTCTGCATTCTGTGTCCTTCAACTCTCTGTCAGGAGCTGGGTAGCATATTTCATCATGTGTCTTCTGGAATAATGGCTGATCATTATGCCAATCAGAGTCCCTAATTCTTTAAAAATTGTTTGTTTTTACACTATTGTTATCATTGTATAAATTGTTCTCCTGGTTGTGTTCACTTCATTCTGCATCAATTCATAAAACTCTTCCCAAGTTTCTCTGAAGCCATACCCTTAATAATTTCTTACAGCGTAATTATATTCCACCACACTCACATACCATAATTTGTTTGGCTATTTCCCTATTGATGGAAACCCTCCAGTTGCCAATTTTTTTGCCACCACAAGAAAGATCTACTTTAAATATGCTTCTGCACATTTAGAGTTTGTTTCGCTTAGTATTAACCCCTTCCGTAATACACCCTTCCTCTTATTTTTCTTTCTCTCCTTTTCTTTCTCCTTCTCTATTTAGTGAAATGTACTGCTGTACCTAATTGTATGTTTTCTTCTTTCCTTTGACTAGTTTAGATAAGAGTGAGATTCCAGTGTCGCCCACTCCCCCATCCCTTCCTCCTCGTCTGTATGACTTCTGCTTGTGCACCCCACTTATGTGCTACGCACAGATACTGTAACTGTATTCTTGGTCTTGCCATCACCCACAAATTCTCCACTTGCATGTTCATGAACTCTGAAATTCCCTCATTGTTTAGTCGTTTTTCAATTGTATCCAACACTTTGGGACCCCTCGTGGCAAAGATACTTGAGCGATTTGCTTTCTCCTGATCATTTTACAGATGAGGAAACTGAGGCAAACACGGATTAAGTGACTTGCCCCGTGTCACATAACTAGAGGCCAGATTGGAAGATGAGTCTTCCTGACTCCAGGCTCGGCACACTATCCACTGGGCCACCTCGCTACCCATGAAATTCCCTTAGCTGATCATCTGTTATTCTCCCTTTGCCTTGCAACTTCAAACCCTGCTCCTCGTCCTTACCATGACTTTAATCCCTGGACCTAATTCTTTCTCAGGCCATCACCCCCACACTGGCTACGCTCTGATGCCTTCCCCATCTCGACCACTTAGTGAGCCAGTTCAACTCTACACTGCCCTCTTCTCTTGAATCTCATACCTCATATCCTATCATTGACCCTGCTCTTCTAAACCCCAGCCCTAGATTCTGTCCACCGTCTGAAACTACAGAAATTCATGAAACCGTGCTGATTGGACCTACTGCAGATTTAGCTTACATAACTTCAACTGGGCCTCGCTGATTCACCGTTCTACCCCACTCACTATGTACCATGCATTTCCAAACCTTTCCATTCCTCTTCAAGCTTCTCTTGGCTTCTCCCTTCCTCTAAGTTGAGAATCTTGCCTCTTCTTTCACTGAAAACAAATTAAGGCCATTTGCTGGAAGTTTCCTCTTCTTCCCTCCTCCTTAACCCATCACCCAAATGCCTTCTGTCACTGACCCCGTTTACCCTCGTCTCACATAAAAGGGGGCCCCTCTCCTTGCCAAGGTAACTCCCTGTACATGCATAGGTAATCCCATTCTATCCCATCTTGGTCAGATTGCCCCTCTAGCGCCCCATTTTCTCGACAGTCTTCAATCTCTTCCTGTCTACTGGCTGCTTCCTACTACCTGCAAACATGCCCATGCCTCCCCGTTCTCAACAACCCCACTTCAGCCATCTGTGCCCCACATCGCTCCTTCTCTCCTCTTTAACACCTGGAGAAGGCCATCTACAATTGGTGCCTCCATTTCCTTTCTTCTCACTCTCAAGAATTCTTAACTCTGGCTTCCGATCTCATCATTCCTTTAAAACTGCCCTCTCCACAGTTACCGACAACCTCCTAATTGCCAAATCCAGCAGCCTTTTCTGTCTTCATCCTTCTTGACCTCTCTGCATCCTCTGACACTGTCAGTCACCCTCTTCACCTTGACATTCTCTTCTCTCGAGGTTTTCAGGACACAACTCTCTCCTGGTTCTCCTCCTACCTCTCTGACTGGCCTTTTCACAGTCTCTTTTGCTTTGTCCATGTCGCACCTGCTAACTGTGGATGTCCCCCGAAGTCCTGTCATGGGCCCTCTCCTCCCTCCAGTCTATTTTATTTGGGGTTGGCATGATTCAGTTACTGTCTCTTATGTGGCTGATTCTTATATCCAGCCCTAATCTCTCTGCTGATCTGACCTCTGATTGCCTATTGGACATTTGGAACTAGATATTCCACATATATCTTAATCTCAACATGGCCACAATGTAAGATCTTTCCTCCTAAGACCTCCAACCTTCTAAACTTCCCCATTACCAGCCACAGACTGGGAGCCTCGATGTCGCCCTGAACCCCCCTCTCTTTCAATCCTCATATCCAATTGTTGCCAAGGCCTGTCCATTTTACCTTGCTAACATCTCTTGTATGTGCCTGCTTCTCCCCTCTGCCCTGGTTCGCATCCTCATCGCCTTATATCCAGACTACTGAAGTAGCCTGCTGGCGGGCCGTCTGGTTGCATCTCTCCTCACTCCAGCCCATTTTCCACTTAGCCGCCAAGCTGATCTTCCTGAAGGACAAATCACCCCTCTATTCAATAAACCTCAATGGTTCCTTATGACCTCCAGGATCAAATGCACAAACCCTGTGAATCCTTGAACTTTTATTAATTTAGGAAAAGACGGAGGCCCTCTTCTGGACTCCTCTCCTATCAATCCATCCTCTTCCTCCTTGGCTTCAATTCCAGAAGACAGGGCAGCATTTCCTGCCCAGGCTAAGAAACATTTCCTTGACATTTTCGTTCTCTGTCCCATGCCTTCCCATTTTCTCCAGCTCTATAGATGGTGTAATGGATACAGCACAGAGCCTGGAACCAGGAGGATCTGAATTCAAATCCAGCCTCAGATACTTCCTAGTTATGACACCCTGGGCAAATCACTTAACCTCTGTTTGCCTCAGTTTCTTCACCTGCAAAAAGGGGATAAAAATAGCACCTGCTTCCCAGGATTGTTGGGAAGATCGAATGAGATCCCTGTAAAGTGCTTAGCACAGTGCCTGGCACACAGTAAGCACTCTATAAACGTTGGCCATTATTATGACCTTCCATGGTGTTGTGAGAAATTAAATGAGATATTTTTAAAGTTCTTAGCCTAGTCCTGGGCATATAGTAGGTGCTTTGAAATATTTCTTTTTCCTCCCCCTCTCTAAGAATTTATTTACTTGATGGCCACGTTTGACCTCCCACCTTCAGCCTGTCTCTTTCTGTTGAGCCCTTCCTCACTGTTTATGAACACATCCAGTCCTCCTAATCCAAGAGAAGCTTCCCTTGATCCTGCCGTTCCCTACAACTCCAGATTCCTAGGCCTTTTCTCTCTTTCACTGCTAGACATCTATGACATACTCTAGCTCGGTGGTGTCCAACTCAAGTAGAAATGGATCCCTACGGGCCAAATGTTGACTCTGAAAATTACAAATGAACAAGCTGTATTGCATTTTTATTTCGTTAAACATTTCCCAATTACACCTTTTCCTTTGCTTACCATTCAGACTCCTCTCCTCTAGCTCATCGTGTTTACTTCCCACTGCCTCCCTTTAACCACTTGCAATTCAGTTTCTGACCCCACTACTCTACAGCTGCAGTGCTTTCTCCAAGGTCTCTTGGCACATAGTAGGTGCTTACTAAATGCTGATCGGTTGACTGTCAATAGCTACTTGTCAAATCCAGTGGCATTTCCCCCATTTTCATCATCAGTGACTGCTCTGTAGCACTTGACAGTGTTGACCATGGTCTCCTCCATCATCTGTCCTCTCTTGGCTTTAATGACTGCTCTCACTTGATTTTCTCACCTGGCTGATTGCTCTTGGGCTCCTTCATTGGTTTATTTTCTCGTCCCCAACCTCTAAGTCTGGGCACCCACTTGTCAGTCAATCAGCAAGTATTTATTAAGCAATTACTATGTGCCAGCTATCATGCTAACTAAGCACTGGGAAAATAAAGAGCCAGAACAATGCCTGCTCTCAATGTTAAGCATATATGACTTGCAAGAGAGGGGCAGCTGTGGCAGTGACTAGATAAAGTTGGCCTTAAAATCAAGAAGAAACACAAACAATCATAAACTTCATCCTGGAGGCAATGGGGAGGTACACGGTCAGAGCCAGGCTGCAGGAAGACCACTTTTGACAGTTGCATGGATGGTCTGGAGACATTACAGGCTTGAGACTGGGAGGCTAACCAACAACTATTTTAACAGTTCAGGTGTGAGGTGATGAGGGCCTGCACCATGGTGATGGCAGTGTCAGAGAGAAGGGATAGGAGAGGTGTTATAAGTTTATAATTGACAGAACTTGACAGTAGATTGAACTTGGCCCTGGTAGAGTGAGGAGTTGGGGATATCTAGGTTGGGAGGCTGTGTGATTAAGAAGTTGGTATTTTCTACAGTAATAGAAAAATTAGAAAAAAAAGGAAAGGTATGCTAGTAGGCCCAAGTGGTTAAGGAGAAGCAGTGAGGAAGTGAACACAATGAGCTAGAACAGACGGGTCCAACTGGCAAGCCAAGGACAAAATGTTTAACAACACTGGGAAATGTGCAACAACACAAAAAACCCAACCAACCAACAACCAATAAATATGTGTGTGTGTGTGTGTGTGTGTGTGTGTGTGTGTGTGTGTTCCCACTATAGGAAAAAATCAGTTCAGTTTTAGACAGAATGAATTTAAGATATTTATACGTCATTCAGTTTGAGATATTCAATAGGAAGCTGGAGAAGTGAGAATGAGGTTGGATAAATACGTCTCAGAATCACGTGCATAGTTGACCCCTGGTGTAGAGGGAGGAGGGCATAGGTCAGAGCCTTGGGGGACACCCAGAGTTAGTGGGCATGACCTGAAGATCCAAAAAAGGAGACTGAGAAGGTGCCATCATACATGTAGGAGAACCAGGAAAGAGCAAGCAGTACTGCAAAAACATAGGAGTACAGAGAGCTCTAGAAGGATGAAGATGAAGAAAAGGCCATTGGATTTCGTTATTAAGAGACCACTGGTAATTCTAGAAAAATTTCAGTGGAATCATGAGGTTGGAAGCCAGACTGCAGTAAGTTAAGAGACAGGGCAGGAAATGGAGGCACCAATTGTAGATGGCCTTCTCAAGGAGTTTGGCCACAAAAGGGAGGATATAGGTTGAAAACTAACAGGATGAGTGGCTGAGTGGGAGGTTTTTTGAGAATAGGAGAGAAATGGGTATAGTTTGTAAATAGAGAAATAGCTAGTAGAGAGACAGAAGTGACACAGGAAGACAGAGGGAGCAACTTGGTGGAGAAGATGGGATGGAAAGGGATCACTTGAATATGGAGAGGGGTTTGCCTTGGCAAGAAGAGCCATCTCTTCATGTGAAATGAGTGGTGGATATAGTGAGGAAAAAGGATTTGAATGGTTTAAGATAACGGGAGAAGAGAGAGCTCTTGGTGAATGGCTTCCAATTTTTCATAGGCAACTTTCTTCACCATGACCCCTACCCAACGGTCCAAATTCCCCCCTCTCTCCATCCCACCCGGATGATTCTCTACGTGGAAAACCAGAGTTACTTGTGTCCTCGTTAAAAATCACGTTTTCCTTAGAGTATGGTCAACTACAGTTTATGTAAAATTGTATTACAAAATAATTTTTAAAATTACCTAATTAGGAGCCAATCCACTGGAATGTCACAGTCCTTGAGTTATCAAAAGGATTTATGCTGTTGATGTTACCTTATTTTTCTTTCAGCAAGGCTAGCTACTGAGGGAAGGGAAAGAAACTTATTCAGTAATAAGGAACAGTCTTCCTCACTTGTCAGGAAAGGTCTTTATGCAGCCACAGCAAAATCTGACGAACTGGGAGACTTGTAGAAAATTTTCTGGCACTATTTCTCAATATCGCTTGAGAGGAAACAGTGAAAATATAAATCACTCTTAAAAAGTAGCTTCCAATTACTACCAGAGATTACCAGATGATGAAACCTTCTCTAAGGCCAATAAAGCCAAGAGTCATTTTTGCTTTTGCTACTGAAAGAGTCTGGAATTCTTCGTGCAGCTAAGTTAGAGCAAGTCAGACAGTTGAGAGCTAGTTCAAACTTTCATGAGAAATCTTTTGATTATTTTAACTGTCAAATCACTCTGTGCTCTATTGTTCTAAGTAGGCAATTTTCCCCATTAGCAGAAAGCTATAAATGTGTACCACTCTTTGAAGTTTGGATGTTATTTTAAATCTGAGAGGATTAATGCTAAAGTCAACAAATCTCTCACATTTCTGAATAAGGTAAGAATTTATTTGTGGCTGAGAATCCATCCATGTGTCAAGGACCCATAGTTTCATAGCTGGCACAGAAGACAGCATCTAGTCCAATACCTTAATTTTACAGACCAGGAGATCTCAATCAAGATCCTGTACCTTAAGGGCACTCCTGAATCGTAGTCCCATAGGTTATATATTTTACTGCAAAACTGCATTTATAGCAAATGGCCTCAAACAGAGAGTTGGCAGGTAGGAAGGAGGTGACCATATATAGTGCGGGTAATTAAAAATAATCCAAAAATCTCGTTTCAGTCAACACGTATCTGTTCTTTACCATAAAACTTTGTCTGGTGTCCTAATCACCTTCGGTGGAAATGTTAGTAGAATGATTAAAGTACCATCAGCAAATTGGAGAGGCAAGGGGCCTGAAAAGTCCTTAAACTGGACAATCAATTACAAAATTATCATGAGTTGGTTGTTTCAAATTTAGTACCATACAGAAACCTTAAATCAACTTTATAAATAATCACTATGGCTCTGAAGCAAGCACTATGATGCAGACAGCTAGGTGGCGCTATAGTGCAGAGAGCACAGACCTCGAGTCAGGAAGACTTGAATTCAAACCCAGCCCTGGACTCTTACTATGTAAGCGACCATGAACAGTCACTTGTTAACTTCAATTTCCCCATCTGCAAATAACAGCACTTACCTCCCAGAGTTGTGAGGCTAAAATGAGATACCTGTGAAGTGCTTTGCACACCCTGAAGTGCTATATAAATGCCAGCAATTTACATCTTCACTTGGTTGAAAGTAGCTTGAGGAGAGAAGCAAAACAATCTGCCCCAAAAAGAGCACATGTGTAATGGGGGTGGGGAAGGCGAGGTGTTTTTAATAAGCCAGATGCCACCAGTTCCTCTTCATTAATACAGCATCCATGTGGCCTGCAAGCCTAGAGAACAGAAACACCACCCTGGCATCTTCTGTCCCGACTTCTTTATTCTTTGCATTTATCAGAACTTGTTTGCCATAGAGACCCGGCTGTGTATTCTGACCGCCAGGTGTCTAATGCCTTAGGATTGTATCACCTGGTTTTATGGTCAACTGATTTTCTTTGGGAAGATCCAAGATTTTTCCATTACTAGACTCCATTTTAACTGATTTTGGCCTCTTCAACATGAGTTTCACTTTTGTCTTAAAAAAGGCTCTATCAGCAGTAGATTCAGGCAGGGGTCTCATGGTGTTCCAGGGACTAGCTTTGGAACCACGGTAAACTGGTAATATTTCATCCCTGAGTACTAACCATGAACATGGACATACAAAAATTTGGTTTACATTTTTTGGAGATGATTATGGAAGCCTCAAGGAACCTTTCATACTCACCTGCCTATTCACTGAGACTAAAATTTAGTTCTTATAATGAAGCACTATGACCTCCAAAGGAAAGAATCATGTAAAAACTGTGCCTACATTATGAACCATGATACTGTTTTGTCTCCCATTTGTGACAGGTTAACTGATTTATCCTCGGGGTGACATCAGCTTTAATGTGGTGGTGTTACTTCTTACTGTCCAATACTGGGAGTGGTCTGCATCACATAAGCTGCTCCTCCTGCCCCCTCCCCTCCCTTGTGACCAAGGGTGTGCATTTGCAATATGGCTGGACAGGGCTGGGGGTTGTAGTTCATCCATAGCCTTGAGACATCAAGTGGTCCCAAAATAAACTATACCTGCAACATGGCCTCAGTGTCATGTTCTAAGCCACAGGAAATCTTTAAAAGAAAATCATACTTAAAACCAAAATTACAAAGTACAATCTATTTAAACTTTAATTTGTGCATTTGTGATAATTAATGACTGCAAAACACTCAAGTTTTTTTTTTTAGAATGACATTGTTAAAAGGCACGTCTCATTTTAATGAATGCATAGTGTACCATTCTAAAATATCCTAATTTCCTTACAAAGTGCTCTGAGCAGCCACTTACAGATACAGTATAGCAAAATATATTTACAATCTAGAGTTTAAAATTTTAAATCTGACTAAAAATAAACTTTAAAAAACTACAGAGAAAATTAGTGCTTTCTTCAGCTTAATTGTGTGAACATACCCTGCCCTCTAATTTTTTTTTAGTGATTTACTTCAATTAAAAAAAAGATTTCTGTACAATGTGTAGTTACAAAAGGCTACTTCAGTGTTTAATGCTAAAAGCCTTTTCAGACATGGCTCTCTGGGTGTATCTGAGAACCAGAAAGGGTAAGCAGACTGTACCTCAAAAGTATTTCACGTCTTATACTATAGAACAGTTTCAATGAAACCCAGAGCCCTGCACTAAGCTCCTCCTCTGTCCCCTGCCAATGAGGGTAACTGGCATCATAAGATAACTTCAGAAAGTGTGTTTCTCTCTCTAGTGAGAAAGCATTTGGAATTCTGAGGAATAAACTCAATATACCCTTGTTGGCCCTCCTCTTTGTATGGTATCATGAGCTTATAATTATCATTTGGTTAGTGTCAAAGGGCATGAATGGAAATGTCAGTGATCTTGGGTTACACTGTTCTGAAGAGGAGGAATCACAAGTGACAGCGGAGAGCTGTAAGGTCCTTCAAACACTCATAGATATCTTTAGCTTAGGCCTTTGTAACTCTGTGCTTTCATTTTTCCCTATAGGATTTAAACATGAATTCTCTTTCAGAGGGGAGCTTGCTTATTGCAATTACATGATTAATTCAGTCTAGATTAGCCAACAGCTTGCTATTGGTGAGGTATGATGATCCTACGTGGCTGAGCCAGGATCACAAGATATCTATATGTATATATAGATAGATTTATAGTCTGTATCCTAATTGAGGGAAAACATATCAAGGGTCACAGACAAGGAAAAAGGCTCTAGGCAAATAGAAACTTAAGTTGGCAAAGTGACTTTCTTATAGCAACATTAAGATAACCCAAAACAGGCCCTCTCATCTCAAGTGTTACAAAAATATTTGGTCAAATTACTCTTTGAGACTTTTGAGGTACAGTTTTTTAGTGTTATAATAGGTTTATAAAATATACATACACTGTTTTATCAAAAATATTTATACATTCTGTTACAACATATTGCTTTTTACCCTCAGTAACTGCCAATATAAAATCTGGATTCAGCGGCCTAAGATGTATACAAATGTACTTCACGTAAATGCTGGAGTCGGAGGCGTCTGCGTGGCCACTGTGCCAAAGTAACAAAGTGGTACAATTAAATAAGCCTAGGATATTGAATAGATTACAACTTGCACATATACATGTTCATAGCATGTATAGATTGACAATCCCCATGGTGTAAAAGTGATACGTTTACCTTAATACAGCAGAAACGAGAGAACTAGGATGCTAAATCAAGGGTGGGTCATTTTTAAAAAGGTCATCTGTTCATTGATTTTGGAAAGTCATGACTGAAAATCCATGAGCATCTAGGCTTTGGGAATGCATACAGTAAATACAGTATCTCAATTCTGACTGACCAAAAGCACTCCTTTCTTTACTTTCTTAATAAATGCTGATGTTCTGTTTGTTTCAGCAATGCTTAACAAACAAAAAATTGTTTGGCAAGTAGCTTGGAGAACTTGTCCATATTATTATGGAAGCACTTACGTGGTTGGTAAAGATAAGGCATTAAAAACATTTTCTCCTAATAAATATAGAAAATTTACAAAAGAAGGCATCAATTCATTCCGTTATTTTCAAACTCAACACCAAAATGTGCACAAGCTGCAAGCGACACTTCTGGATAATCTTACAGTAATTCCTTAAAAAATAACAGCATTTGCCTTATTCAGATAGAATCTTGTTAAGGTTGAAGATCAACAGCATCCCCAGCTTTTATTCTTAAACACAGTGGAATGAAGTAAGCTGGTTATCCTTCCTAGATCCCAAGCTGGTCTTCTTTCCACTTAAGGCAAGCATATGACAAAGGTATCCACTGTAGAAGAGGAAGGAAAAAAAGACAACATTGATCCAAGTGTGTCCACCTGTGAAGGATGTTTATATGGCCTGTATTCAGCTTAAACCTCATAAAACTGTTTCCAGTGCACAGATTAAAAATGGAAATACATGGCAAGAGGCCACTCTTCAAGAAAAGATATCAGACTAGTACTTTTAAAACAAATCTTCATGTGATTTCAAAAAATCAGAAGCTACTGGTGGCACAGAGAGCAAGTGGAGGATTGCTATTCGGCTAAAGAGGTCTGTCTTCTCCAGAGTCATTCTGCTAGTTTCACAGTGTCTTGGAACTTAACACCAATCAGCAATGTAGTCAAAATCTCGAAACATTTCTTGCTCCTCTTCTGAAAGTATCCTTGGTTCCCGAGGTGGGGTCAGAATAGGTGCTTCTGAGGTAAATTCATCATCAAAGTTACTCACATCCTCTCGTCCTCTGATGGTAGGAACAAATGGTGGCTTTACTTTCTTGGCCAGCAAAGCACTCCAATCAATTAGCTGTTACACAGAACAAAGAACAACAGACACCCTAAGTTTCCTACTGTGATTTGCTAAATGGGATTAACAGCCCCCTTAATTTGCTACTTACTCGGAAAAATGGGTGTTTTTTTACATCCTCTGCATCTTTCTCACCAGCTCCCAGGCGCCGTTCTGGATTTCTTCTCAGTAGCTAACAGGACAAATGCAAAGTTGTCAAATTAAAACTAGCTACCTTTAATGATAAAATTCCCAGAGATTGTCTTTAGCTTCCCTTCCTTCTAAAAAGGACTCATTCTTTACTGAATAACCTTTCTTCAGACAATGCTAAATTCTAGCCACATATAGGGCCATACATATTAAGTATGTGTGTGGGTAATATGGAAAGGGTACCATCAGATAATTCTTCTGTCACAGATGTAGAAGTATCTTGATAGCATTATCACCCTCTATTAAGTCAGATATGCATAAAAATATTTTCACTTGATTCATTTTAGTAAGAATGCTATTTCATATCTGGTAAGGTACATTTGTGACTACTTGAACTAGTGAACACTCTGTGGGTTAAGACTAGACGGCTGTCAAGGTCCCTTCCAACTCTCAAATTCTGTGATTTAGAGCAAGTTGCTCAGTTTAATCTGGACAAAATTCCCAGTCTGGTAACTTTTTATCCAGTGTTGGAGTTCTGCTAATCCCAAGAATTGGTGGAAGTATACACAGAATATGCTTATGCTAAATTTGGTCTGGTATTAATTATTTGTAATGAAGTATGTATGTGTATGGGGGTAAGGATAGCATAAATAAATTAAATGTTGCAATAGTTTTCTTAAAAACAAATAAATTTTAAGAGACTTATTGAATATTGTTTGGCTCTTACCCTTCTCATTATGGAAATGGCTTCTGTAGACAAGAATCGTGGATACCTTACTTCATCATTTACAATACTGTCGAAAACCTCTTCTTCATCATCACCAGGAAAGGGAGACTAGGAAAAAAAATAACTTTTTGTAAGTTAAAATGACTTCAAAGACTACAAGTTCTGCCATTACCCAGAGCTCAGCTTCCCTGTGCAGAGGGGCACAACCAGGAGGTAAGAAAAAAGGCAATGACAAAGAGCCACTAATGTTTTCACATTCAAAGGCAATTTAATCTTATTTTATACACAATTCTAATAAGCTTGGTTTTCTTGTTTCTAAATTTAGGCAGATTCAAGACAGCAAATTAGAGGGAAGCAGCTCTATTTACCTGACAAGTTATAGATGATGGGCAAAACTATGAAAAGCAGGCTTGAAAACATAAGTCATAGTCATTGCTCGGAATTTATTAGGGAGAGGCACAAGAGCAGATATTCACAACTTCAGAAAGGTTAGCTGTGTTCAGTATATTCGAGACTGCATGGAGACAGGCACAATGGTGTGGTGGGCAGTGAAACAGTCTTGGAATCAGGTACATCTGGGTTTGAGTTCTGCCTCTGACATTTATTAGTCATTGGGTTTAATTTTTCAATGCCCTCAGGAAACTCTTTAAGACTCTAAGTTGGAAGAACAGATGGTGATGAAATGATAGGTTTTAAGAAATGAAGGGGAAAGAAGGTAAGGAGATGAATAGAATTTTAGAAAAGTCAGATATGGCAGACCCCTGGAGAAAAATGAATGGGTATAGAAAGGAATATACCTTTTTCTTGGTGGCACATGGCACCTACACAAAAACTGACCATGGGCATAAAAACCTCACAATCCAGTGCAGAAAGGCAGCAATATTAAATGCAGCCTTTTCAGATCACAATGCAATAAAAATTACATACAACAAAGGGCCACGGGAAGATACTAAAAATTAATTGGAAACTAAATAATCTAATCCTAAAGAATGAGTGGGTCAAACAACAAATCATAGAAACAATAACTTCAGGAGAATGACAACAATAAACAACATACCAAAACTTATAGGATGCAGTGAAAGTGGTACTTAGGGGAAGTTTTATATCTTTAAATGCTTACATGAATAAAATAGGGAAAGAAGAGATCAATGAATTGGGCATGTAACTGAAAAAGCTAGAAAAAGAACAAATTAAAAATGCCCAATTAAATCCCAAATTGGAAATTTTAAAAACCAAAAGATTAATAAAATTGAAATTTAGAAAACTATTGAACTAATAAATAAAACTAAGAGCTAGTTTTATGAAAAAAAAACCCAATAAAACAGATAAACCTTTGGTTAATTTAATTTAAAAAAAACAAACAAACAAAACACCAAACCAGCATCAAAAATGAAAAGGGTGAATTTGCTACCAATGAAAAGGAAATCAAAACAATAATTAGGAGCTATTTTGCCCAACTGTATGCCAATATATAAGACAATCTTAGTGAAATGGATGAATATTTACAAAAATATAAACTGTGCCCAGATTAATGGAAGAGGAATAAAATACTTAAATAACCCCATTTCAGAAAAAGAAGTTGAACAAGCCATCAATGAACTCCCTAAGCAAAAATCTCCAGGGCCAGATGGATTTACAAATGAATCCTATCAAACATTTAAAGAACAATTAATTCCTATACTATATAAACTATGTGGGAAAATAGGCAAAGGAGTCCTACCAATATGGTGCTGATACGTAAACCAGGAAGAACCAAAACAGAGAGAGAAAATTATAGATCAATGTCCCTAATGAATATAGATGTAAAAATTTTAAATAAAATATTAGCAAAGAGATTATAGCAACTTGTCATGAGGATAATAACTATGATCAGGTAGGATTTATATTAGCAATGCAAGGCTGGTTCAATATTAGGAAAACTATTAGCATAACTGACCATATCAACAACAAAACTAACAGAAATCACACGATTACCTCAATATATGCAGAAAAAGCATTTGACATTTTGATTTCCTATTAAAAACACTAGAGAGCATAGGAATAAATGGAGGCTTCCTTAAAATGATAAGTAGCATTTATTTAAAACCATAAGCAAGCATTATATGCAATGGGCACAAGCTAGAAGCATTTCTAATAAGATTGGGGAGGGGGGTGTGAGAAACAAGGATGTCCATTATCACCACCATTATTCAATACTGTACTAGAAATGTTAGCTTTAACAATAAGAGAAGAAAAAGAAATTGAATTAGAATAGGCAAATAAGAAACTAAGTTATCACTCTTTGCAGATGTTATGATGGTATACTTAGAGAATCAAGTAAAAAATTACTTGAAATAATAAACAAATTTAGCAAAGTTGCAGGATATAAATAAACCAACATAAATCCTCAGCATTCCTAACAAAGTCCAAGAGCAAGTGATAGAAAGAGAAATTCCATTTAAAGTTACTGTAGACATTATAAAATATTTAGGAGTCTACCTGGCAAAACAAACCCAGGAGCTATACGAATACAATTACAAAACACTTTTCATACAAATAAAGTCAGATTTAAATAACTCAAAAAATATCAGCGGCTCATGGGTAGGCTGAACTAATATAATAAAAATGATAATTCTACCTAAATTAATTTACTTATTCAGTGTCATACCAATCAAACTATCAAAAATTATTTTACAGAGCTAGAAAAAACAATAACAAAATTCATCTGGAAGAACACAAGGTCCAGAATATCATGGGAATTAATAAAAGACATTCAAGGGAAAGTGGCATAGCTATACCAGATATTAAATTATATTATAAAGCAGCAATCATCAAAACTACTTGGTGCTGGCTAAGAAATAGTGGTGGATCAGTGGAATAGGTTAGGTATGCAAGACACAATAGTCAACAACTATAGTAATCTACTATTTAAAAATTCAAAGACTCCAGCTTCTGGGATAAGAACTCACTATTTAACAAAAACTGCTGAAAAAACTGGAAAACAGCATGGCAGAAACAAGCCACAGACCAACATCTTATACTCTGCACCAAGATAAATTCAATATGAGTACATGATTTAGATATAAAAACTGATATTACAAGCAAACTAAGAGAGCAAGGAATAGTTTACTTGTCAGATCTATGGAGAAGAGAACAATTTATGACCAAACAAGAGACAGAGAACATTATAAAATCAAAATAGATATTTTGATTACATTAAACTGAAAAGTTTTTGCACAAAGCCAATGCAAACAACATTAGAAGAGAAGCAGAAAACTGAGAAACAATTTTTACAGCCAATATCTCCAATGAAGGCCTCATGTCTAATATATATAGAGAACTGAGTCAAATTTATAAGAATACAAGTTATTCCCCAATTGATAAATGGTCAAAGGATATGAACAGGCAGTATACGGAGGAAGAAAATAAAGCTATCTACAGTCATATGAAAAAAATGCTACAAATAACTACTAATTAGAGAAATGCATATCAAAACAACTCTGAGGTACCACATCACACCTATCAGATTAGCTAATATCACAAAACAAGAAAATTATAAATGCTGGGGAAGACGTGGGAAAACTGGAATGCTAATGCATTGTTGGTGGAGTTGTGAACTGATCCAACCATTCTAGAGCGCAATATGGAACTGTGCCCAAAGGGCTATGAAACTGTGTATACCCTTTGACCCAGCAATACCACTTCTAGGTCTGTATCTCAAAGAGATCATAAAAATGGGAAAAGGACCCATATACATAAAAGTATTTATAGCAGCTCTTTTTGTGGTGGCCAAGAATTGGAAATTGAGGAGATGTCCATCAGTTGGGGAATGGCTGAACAAGTTGTGGTATATGAATGTAATGGAATACTATTGTGCTATAAGAAATGATGAGCAGGAGGACTTCAGAAAAACATGGAAAAACTTATATGAACTGATGCTGAGTGAAATGAGAATCAGGAGAACACTGTACACAGTAACAGCCACAATACGTGATGACTGACTTTGACAGACTTAGCTCTTCTCAGCAATGCAAGGATCTAAGACAACTCTAAAAGACTCACAATGGAAGATGCCATCCACATCCAGAGAAAGACTTTGGAGTCTGAATGCAGATGGAAACAGATTATTTGCTCTCTTTTTCTTTTCTTGTTTTGTTTTTTCTCTCACATGGTTCTTCCTATTAGTTCTAATTCTTCTTTAGATCATGACTGATGTGAAAATGTTTAATATGAATGTATAAGTAGAGCCTATATCAGATTGCATGACATCTTTGGGAGGGGGAGAAAATTTAAACTCAAAATTTTATGGAAGTGAATGCTGAAAACAAAAAATAAATAAACAGTAAAAAAAATTAATTAAAAAAATAAGCTAAAAAAAAAGAAATGAGGAGGACAGTTTCAGGGAAACCTAAGAACACATATCCTTTGACTTCAGAATAAGAACTTACACAATGACAGCAATATTGCAAAAACAAACACTCTAATCAGTGCAACGGGATTCCAGGACCCATGATAAAAAAATCTTACCCTCCTGGTCATGATTAAGAAGTGATAAACTCAGAATGCAGAGTGAAACACACACACACACACACACACACACACACACACACACACACACACACTTTTTTCTTTTTCATTCTCAATGGGGGTAATGAGAGGTGGGTGGAAAAAAGGTAGATTTTTATTGATTAAAATAAAAATTTATTTTAAAAATTCATGTATCTCATCATTAAAAAAAGCAACCTAGAAAATGTAAAAAACTAATGAGCCACATATCTACTTTTTTTTAAATTTCTATACAATCTTTAGAATAATCTACAAATACATCCAGGACATCTCTCATAAAGACTTAAGAACAGCAGCTTTTACAAACCATGTTTTAAAGTAGATTCTATCTGCACAGTTACAAAACTGACTGAAAAGTATAAGAAAATATAATAACTTACTATACTTACGGCATGATATTAAAAGAAATCCTTGCAGTTAGGAGAGTAAAATACTTTCATAAAGG
Source organism: Phalanger gymnotis (assembly GCA_028646595.1). Taxonomy (NCBI): domain Eukaryota; kingdom Metazoa; phylum Chordata; class Mammalia; order Diprotodontia; family Phalangeridae; genus Phalanger; species Phalanger gymnotis. The sequence goes on along the minus strand of CM053626.1, from coordinate 303,958,263 downwards.
CTGGATTTGGACTCAGGTCTTCTTGACTCTAGGCCTTCCAGAAAGTCACACAACCATATCAACTGGGCTCAATGCAAAATTCTTTTATTCAATTTTACTGAGCCTTCACTGCTGCACTGTGATCCTTTATTCTTCCCTGATCAATTTTCTATTACATCCTCAGCAGAAGCTATTCCAAACTCTGACCTTTCTTTTAGCAGAGGATTATGTATCCTCCACAAAGCTGCCAAAATGATTTTCCTAAAAGGCAGTTGTGACCATGTGACCCCTACTCAAACTTCAATGGTTCCTATTTAACCCAGGATCAAATCCAAAGTCATTAAACATTTGACATTAAAGCCTGCCCCTAGTCCTCAGATTCTGTTTTAATACTTTCCCCAAGCCTGGAACCCTCTTCCTTCTCCTCTCCTTCTCTCTGGTTCCTTGGCTTCCTTCAACGTTCAGCTCAAATCCCACCCTCTGCAGGGGCTCCTTCCAGGTTCTCTTGCTGCTCCTCAGATGATGGCACCCATTTACTCTACACAGCTTCCATCCAGTTACTTACATATCTCCCAACATGTGAGCTTTTTGAGAGCAGGGACCATTTCTTTCCTTTCTTACGGTCCTCACTGCTTAATTGCCTGGTTAAATGAATACTTAACAAATGCTTCTTGACTCTTTAATTCAGAAAATAGAGGCCTTGAATTGCAACTTCCCTCCTCCTTTCCTACTCCACACATCAGAATCCTTCTTCATTCTCTATTCTCTCCTGTTTTTGTTCCTGCTTTAATGAAAAGACCTTATCCTTTCTAAGGTAATCTTTCCAAGGACACCCTTTTTAAAAAATTTTAATTTTATTTTCGGTTCCAAATTCTCTCCTTCCCACCTATGGAAGCTAGGTGGCAAGTGGACAAAATGCTAGGCCTGGAGTGAGGATGACTTAAGTTCAAACCTGGCCTTAGACATTTACTAGTTGTGTGACCTTGGGCAAATCACTCATCCTCTGTTTGCCTCAGCTCAACTGTAAAATGGGGATAACATTAGCACCAACCTTCCAAGGATGTTGTGAAGATCAAATAAGACAATATTTATAAAGTGCTTGGCACATAGAAGGCACTTATTAAGTCTTATTAAACAAGCGTGTTACAAATATGTAGTCAAGTAAAGCAAAGTTCCCTCATTAGCCACGTCCAAAAAAAAAAAAAAAGCTTCAATCTATACTGAGTCCATTAGCTCTCTATCTGGAGGTGGACAGCATGCTCATTATGAGTTCTCTCGAACTGTTGGTTCGTGTTGATCAGAGTTCCTAAGACTTTCAAAGTTTTTATCTTTATAGTTATATTTACTTTACAGTTATTAAATTATATAAATTATTATTAAACTGTTCTCCCGGGGCTGCTCATTTCAATTTGCATTAATTGATACAAGTCTTCCTAGGTTTTTCTAAAGCTACTCACTTTATCATTTCTTTTTAAAATTTTTTTCTTTTCTTATTTTTTCATCATTTCTTATAAAACAATACATATAGCTGTTCAGCCACTCCCCAACTGATGGGTATCCTCTCAGTTTCCAATTCTTTGCCACTAAGAAAAGAACTCTATAAATAATTTCGTATGTATGAGTCCTTTTCCTATTCCTTTAGTCTCTTTGGGGGTACAGACTTAGCAGTATCACTGTGTCACACACAGCATAGTTTGAAAGCTTTTGGAGTACAGTTCTAAGACACTCTACCAAGAGTGCACTAAAAGCCCTGTTTTCTCACAACCCCTCTAGCATTTGTTATCTTCCCTTTTTGTCAATACTGCCAATCTGATGGGTGTGGGGTAGTACCTCAGAGTTGTTTTAATTTGCATTTCTCTAATCATGAGGATTTAGAACATTTCTTTCTTATGGCTGCTGACAGCTTGGATTTCTTCCTCTAAAAACTGTCTATTTATATCCTCTGACCAATGAGGGGATGGGTCTTATTCTTAAAAATCTGAATCAGTTCCCTACATATGAACGCTTTATCAAAGAAACTTGCTGCAACAATTTTTCCTTTATTTTCTACTTCTAACTTCAGCTGCACTGGTTTTGTCTCTACCAATTTTCTACAAATCTTATGTAATCAAAATTGTCCATTTTACCTCCTGTGAACCGTTCAATCTTGTTTGGTCATGAGCTCATTCCCCAACCACAGACCCAGCAGGCATTTTCTTCCTGCTCCTCTAATTCACTTGTGCTCTCACCTTTTATACCTAAATCACATATCCATATGGAGCTTGTCTTTGTATATGGCGTGAGGTGTGTTGGTCTACAGCTCCTTTCTGCCATATTGCTTTTCAGTTCTCACAACAATTTTTACTGAATGGCAAGTTCTTGCCTTAGTGGTTGCAGTCTTTGGGTCTTTCAAACACTAGGCTACTGTGCTCACTTGCTTCTGTATATGGTATACCTTCTCTGTTCTACTGATCGGCCTCTCTACTTCTTACACAGTTTTCAAACAGTTTTAATAACTTTGGTTCAGCCAGGCTTCCTTCCCTTCCACTTTCCCCTCCCATTAATTTCCTTGACATTCTTAACCTTCTGTCCCTCTTCCAAGTATACTCTTGCTCCCATGCCCTCCTGTCTTCCATGGGAGCTTGCCCTTCCCCCAATATGATCACTCATTTTTTTCTCCTATGTTCCATCTCTTCTCCTTCTCCTTCCCTGACCTGCCTATAAAGTTTGCTTATTTGTAAAATGAAGGAATTGGAATACTTCTTGCTCTTCATTGCCACTTTCAGGCTTTCTATCTATATCTAATTACTCAGTAATCTCTCTTCCTTTGAGGTTCACTTTATCCAAAATTCTTCACATGTTCCAGATTCTGGTGACTGTTATCTATAAAACCAACAGGACAGTACTCCTGCCTTTTCTTCTGGTAATATTTTATTCACTCCCCCCAAATACATGCAAACATTTGAAACATTTTTTTAAAGTTCTGACTTCCAAATTCTATCCCTCTCTCCTTTCTCTCCTCCCTCCCTGAGATGGTAAGCAATGTGATATAGGTTATACATGTGCAATCATGAAAAATATGGTTCCTTATTACTCATTTTGTGGAAGAAAACTTGAACTAAAAAAAAAAAACCTTAAAAAAAGTGAAAAAAAATTGTATGCTTCGGGCTATACTCAGACACTATCTATTCCTATTTTTTCAATGAACTTCATTTCTTGTCTCATACCCTCCCTTGCTACTCCCAACTCCTGACCTCTATATTATGTTCCTTCAAACACCTTCATGTCCCAATTTTTCAATCTATTCAACTACCATGACCTCTTCCATGCCATTTCAGGGATAGTCAGGGGGATGGTAACACCAATGATCTTGTCACCACCCACAAGTGCTCGACTTTCATGAAATTTCTTTATACAATATACAATTATGATTCTCTACTGTTCTATACCTTAATCCTTCCCTAAAACTAGCCTCTCAAATCTCTTGCTTTTTTGTCCTATCACTGGTCATGCTTTGTCACCCCATACTCTCATCAACCATGTTTTCTGCTTCAAATCATATGCTGCTCAACGGAGACACAAGAAATCATGTGACTGTGCTGACTGGGCCCATTATACATTCATGTTATCTAACCTCAAGTGGGTCCTCAATGCAACAAGGCAAGCTTTTCACCTCTTCCCTAATTGTTTACCCCTCTCACCATAACATCTATTTCCAACTGTCTCTTCTCTTCTCAAGCCTCCACAGCAATCTCCCACCCTTCTCTCAGCTGAAGACCTTGACGTCGACTAGAAAAATCATTTGCTATGGGCTTCCTCTTCCCTCCTCCTCCCTAGCAACTCCTCTTTTCCTATCTTAACTCCAGTTTCTGGGGAAAAGATGGGCTTTCTGCTACATGTACCCTTTATTCCATCCTTTCTGCCTTCTCCAGCAGACACACTGTCCCCAATATCATCTAGCCTCTCTAATCTTCAGCCTCTCCTTATCTACTAGTTCTTTCTTTGTTCCCTATAAACATACCTGCCTCTCCTCTATCCTTAAAAGTTCATTAGCTCTTAGGATTCTCATCGTCCCTTTCTTACTCGAGCTCTGATGCTGTCTATACTCAGTCTCCATTTGCTCTCATCCAAACCCTCTCCTGGCAGTATCCCAATCTCACTCAACAGAAACTGTTCTTTCCAGAGTTAAACAACAATTCCAACTGTCCAAACTAATGGTCTCTCCTCAATCGGAATCTTTCTTGACTTTACTTAGTACAGTGCCTAGAATACAGTATCAGTTTAATATGTACTTGTGGATTGCCTGGACAACATGACCTTTTGAGGTCCCTTTCCAAAAGCTTTAGGCCTATGCTAGCTCTTCCTGGATCCTAACAAAATCTCACTTGCCCTTGCCATTAGGCCAAGTTACTAATTCTTGCCTTCTTTTGCTGCCCAAAGGTTTCCTTACTTCCTATTCCCTTCTCAATTCCTTTAAATCTGGCTTCTGGCCCTACCCTTTGAATGAAATTTCTCTCTCCAGGGTAATCAACAATCTCAGCAGCTGAACCCAATGGCCTTTTGTGAGGCCTCATTTTACTTGGTTTTTGCCAGTTACCGCCACTGCTGATTACTCATTCTTCTTGCAAGATTTCCTCTCTTGGCTACCATGACATTGCACTCTTCTGTCTCACTCTCTTTATTGGCTCATCCTTTTTCTGCCTACAAAAGGGAGTCTGTCTTAGTGAGCTCATTAGCTCTTCCGGGTTCAATCTGCATCCCTATGCACATCACTCCCAAACCTCTCTCTCTAGGATTCCAGTCCTCTATCTGTTGGCATGACATGAACGTCACACAGGCAGCTCACAAACTCTACATGTTTAAAACATGACAAATTTTTTTCCAAAGTCCCTCAAGTGAAGGGAGAACCAGGTACAGGATCACTCCTCCACCTCTGGTTGATGGTACCAGCCAGCATTCTTCTAGTCACTCAAGGTTTCAACCTTGGAATCACCACAGGACACATCCCTCTCCCTTAACCCTTGCAGCTAATCAGTTGCCAAGGTGTGCTCAACATCCAGGACGGCTTTTGCACTCTTTCCTTTCCTTTAAGTTAAGGCCTTTATTACTTCTTGTCTCGATTAGCTCAGTCCCCCACCCCCCTGAATCCACCTTATATTCAAATTCCAAGGGGATACTGCTAAAATACAGTTCTGACCATGTCACCCACTCCCGGGGACCCTTCAGGATGAAACACAATTCTCAGCCTGGCAAATTTAAAGCTTTCTACGTCTGGGTCCCATTCATTTTTCCATCACTATTTCTCATTACTTCCCTTTGCATACTTTCCATTCTATTTGAACTGGCCTACCACTCTAGCTATTCTCCATAGAGGACACCCTCCCCCTCCCCCCATGCCTCTGTACAAGGCACACTGCCTTTTCAAGTCTCAAATGCACTCACTTTTCAATTCCTCCCCTTACAAGCCCCTAGCTCCTTTCCAAGCAAATCCTACAAAGGAAGTACCACATTTTACAAAAGCCCTTCTCTTACTCCTTCCTGCCCCTCTTCCCTGCAGTGATTAGCAGTCTTTCCCTTTTAGAATTATCTTCTATATAATTTGTCTTGTATTTACTTTTGAAAGTAATTGTAGTGTATTTACTTATGAAAAATGTATCTCCTCAGTAGAATGCAGTAAGTTTAGATTTTTTTGACCTTGTACATAGTAGAAATAAATATTTACTTAATTTAAGTAAGCCCTGGAACTAGAATAGAGCTTCCTAAATGAGATATGTAATCACTAAAGAATTCTATGCTGACAATTCTCCAATCTCACATCTCCAACTGCTTTTCAGATACTAGACTGGATGTCCAGTAGACATCCCTTTAAAATCTTCCTCTACCCCTAATATTCTCTATTATTGTAGTTCACCATCCTCCCAGTCCCTCAGGCCGGCAAGCTCGGAGTCCTCCCCAGCTCCTCACTATCTCTCACCCCCAGGTCCACGCTGTTGCCAAAGCCTGTCAGTTTCAACTCTGCGACATCTCTCAAATATACCTCTTTCTCTTCTCTGACACTGCCACCCACCTGGTGCAGGTGCAGGCCCTCATCACTCATGTCTGAATTACTGCAATAGCCTGCTAATGGGTGTGACTCTCTCCAGTTTCTTCCCACTCCATCTCACCCTCCATTTGGCCACTAAAGTGATTTTACCAAAAACAAAGGTCTGACCGTGGTCACCCCGCGCCACCCCCCACCCAATAAACTTCACTAGGTGTCCAGGATCATATGGTCTGTTTGGAATTCAAAGCCCTTTATCACCTGGCCTCCTCCTGTCTAGTCTTATATCTTACTCCCGAGGCGTCCTCTTCAATACAGTGACACTGGCTTCCTGGATGTTCCTTGAACAAGATCCTCCATCTCTTGCCTCTGGGCATTTTCTCTGACTGTCCCCTAGGCCTAGAATGTTCTCCCTCCTCTGTTCCTACTACTGCCCTATTGCCTTTCCTGGCTTCCTATAAATCCTACCTTTAATCCTATCTTCTATAGCTAGCCTTTTCCAATCCCCTCAATTCCAGTGCCTTCTTCTCTCTGTCAATTATTTCCTATCTATCCAGCATATAGCTTATGTATATATATTTGTTGTCTCTTCCATTAGGTTATGAGTTCCTTAAGGGCAGTGCCTGTCTTGCCTTTTTTTTTAGCACAGTGCCTGCCACAAAGCAGACACTTAATAAATGCTTATTGACTGACTAATCACACTTAATACTAAGTGAATGAAGAATGACTCTTGTCTGGACTATGATAAGCAGTAGGCTGCACAGTCACAGAGCTGGTCTATTTGTACATGAGAATGGACAAATGAATCAAACATGGAATTGATCAGGATGGAAGTGGGGTGGACTGCATTTGAGAAACGGAGCAGTTTTTTTTTTAAATTACTCCAACCCCCACTGACAGGAACTAAAGAACCGTTACAGAAAAAAACCTAGCCAACTTTAAAATAAAATGTATGACACAACAGGGTATCGGGATTCTACGATTTGACATATTTAGGATATCTCGCACTTAGAAATAGCCAGAGTTTCTAGGTGTACATTTGTTTTCTCCAGAAATTTTACTTGAAATTCTAAGAAGCGTAATCTATAAAAGACAGAAAATAATTACTTTGTGAGTTTTTTGTCTTAAAGTTGACTTTCTGATTTGGAGGACAGCTAGTGTTAATTTTTGATGAGGGCTTTTCCATTGGTTCTGCTGCTATACCCCACCGGACTGGCTTGTTTCCTTCTCGGCGTCCTATATGCAAAGACCACAGCAGGCAGCAAAAACACCACACGCAGTTGTAGGGAGCTATGAAGAGGTACGGCAGCAAAGTTCTCCTTTTTTCCTAAAGTACCTAAGCTTTTCGGTTAGACTCTCCTTTTCTACCCAGGACACGTTACCAACCACTGCTTACCTCTCCAACCAGCATTTCATATATAAGCACACCAAGCCCCCACCAGTCCACGGCTCTTGTGTAAGATGTTTCAGTCAAGACTTCTGGAGCTAGAAATTCTGGAGTGCCACAAAATGTGCTCGTTCTGTCTCCAAAGCCCATTCCTGAAAAACAGGAAAACCAAATTATTCTTTAGGTACCTCATCTGTTCTTTTACTCCCTCTAGAGCTAACATCTTCCTAAATAAAAATACATGGGGAAATGCAAAATTCACACAGCGCTTTGGCCCTTCTCCCAGAACACCCCTGGCCTCAGCATTGTCTGATGAGTAGTAAAAGTGCACAGAGTAGTAATTTAGCTAAATATATAACAGCCAACTCAATCCAAAATCAAATAAATAAACAGAACAAATTCAATCCAAAAGAAATTTAGTTGTCAAAATTATTTTCTAGTTTCAGTATTCTTTTATACTAACTTCATAATAGACTACTACTTTTTCTTCCTTCTTCTAGGGAAGACAATATAGTGTATAATGTGACTAAAAAAGTAGATGGAAAAAATTCCAAAGAAGTTAGTAAGAATAAAAATCCAAAATCAAGATAGTGAGTTTTTAGATAAGGAAGTGTTGACTAAGGTTATAAGAATGAATCTGTCATGCAATACAAGAATATCATTTAGTCTAATTCATTTTCAATGTGCCTATTCCTATAATTTACACATGTAATCATCAAATATATGTTGTACAAGTTGGTGATATTAAGTGAACAAGCATTTATTACAGAATGGATATTTCTAAAAGGCTGAAAACCTTTCATATTATTAGTTTTAAAAAACAAATGAAACTTCATGAATACCTTAGTTAAATAGGGCATAGGGGAATATTTACATTTTACAAATAAACTCTCCATAAACATTTTGATGCCTCAAGTAACCCGCCAAAAATCAGGAAGTCATTTAACAGAATGGGAAAAAAAAATAGGTCTCTTGCTTCTTATTCTGATGTCCTGTTCACTACTACAACAAATTTATACATATTACTTTCAAGGCATAATAAAGCATTCTTTTGGCTTGACTATTTTTATCAACAATAAAATCTATGCCTACATTTATATATATATGTATATATTTTTTTTTTTGCAGGGGAAAGAGGGTAGAGAGAACATGAACCTGTAATTTCATCAGAATAATGTGGTCTCAGTGAGGAAATACCCTCTATCAGTGCAGATGAGCACCTGACTCAGCTTCTAATTCTTAGAAAGTCTAGTAGGGGACTTGCTGAGGGTCCCTCATCTATGGGACAGTGTTTATCAGAGGAAGGTCATGAACCACTGGCTCTGAGTCTGTTACCCAACAGTGAACTTTTCTTTAATATGTTGTCCATGTATATTGTGTCAGAGCACAGTTATCGTAGGTCATTCATCCAAAGGAAGCTGAAAAACAGCTCACTGAACGTGGAAGTATTTTAAATCTTATTTGCTGTGTCCCTGGTTAAGGCAGCAGGCAAGAAAACATATTCAACGTGTCCATACCCAGTAGGCATTATTTCCATTAATTATATTCAAACTGTATCTCTGACCCCAATTGTATTAAATTAAAAAAGCTCACCCTTGATATTTTCCTTTGCAATGAGTAGAAGGGGCCAGTAGGTGATGACTACTTTGACCACTGAGATGCTATCTGCAAAATGCTTTGCAACCCTTAAAGTATAATATAAGTGCTGGCTCTCACCATTAAAAAAAACAAAACAAAAACAAAACATTAAGAGGTAGAGGGGCACAGGAGAATCCAGAAGATCTGGATTCCAGGCCTGCCTCTGAAACATCCTGGCTGTGAGACCCTGGGCAAGTAACTTGGACCTCTCAGGACCTCAAGCAGCTCTCTAGGGGTGTAAGTTGCCAAGAAGTTACTGACCTTCACTTGTAGAGGGACCTCCCTTATACTTATATACACCAGTGAAATCCTGCATCTAGCTCAAGGAAATTCAAAAATCAAAGTAAGAAACAAAAGAAAAAAACCAGTCTTCAGTGCTAGCCAGCCCCTGGCTACACTGCAAAAGAGGAAGAACGACTGCATTTATAAACAAATAGCCCTGGGACAGTCTATCAATATTAACTTAAGCCTGAGCACTTTATCTAAATAGGAGCTCTCTGGCAAGATGATCAATGAACTGACATATTATTGGAACAATTAAATCAAATCAAGAGGTATCTTCTTGCAACAACAACAAAAACCAGAACAAAAAAGAATGTGAAGCAAAAAGGAGTGTGTTTACAATTAAGAGGCAATCAAAGAGTAGGCAAAACTGTTTTCCTCAAACAGCCAAATGCAAGAAGAGATGCCACTGTACAGATTTTTTGATCATTATCTCTTGCAGTGTTAATAAGCAATAAGATCATCATCAAGAGAACTGTAGCTTACATTCCAGCATCTGTTGGAGAAGATAAAAAGGTAGAAAAATTTTACATGAAGAATTTGACAAGCTCTTTCAAAAAAGTCTATAATTTTGACGTTCGGCACCTTAACTATGAAGGTGGACATGGGGGAAGATGGTGACAAGTATCTTTTGTGGCTCAGGTTTGAGAAATTGAGGAAGTTAAAGGACCATAGATTGCTTATAAATCTCAGACCTGTTCTGCAATTTATAATCCTACAGAGTTGCTTGGGGCACCGAAAGGCTAGTTAACTTGTCCCAACCTTACATAGGTAAAAGAGAGTCAATTAGTGCTGTATATGACAAGCACTGATCAGAGCAAAAAATTAAATTCATAATATATCAACAGAAACAAAGAAATTGGTTACTGATGTCGCTGAATTCGGCTCTGTGCATTTGGATCATTAATTAGAGGAAAGAGAAAAATCAGTATCAGTTTAGAAGGTGAATGATGAGAAGACATTAAACAAATGCAACAGCTTCAACTTGACCTATAAAATGAGCCCCTAACGTAAAAAAGTAAGACAGCACCCATAAAATAACTTAGCTAGCAAACAGCGTGATGCAGCAAAAGAGAACTGGATTCAACTTCAGAAGAACTAGGGGTGAATCCCATCTCCATCACTTTCTGTCTGTGTGGCCTTGGGCAATACACCTCGCTTGTCTGGCCTCAGTTTCTTCATCTGTAAAATGAAGAGCTGAGGCTTGATGGCCTCAGTGGTATCTTCTAGCTCTAAATCGATGAGCCTGGAATTCTTTGCCAATCAGAGGAACACGGCAGAAAAAGGCAGTAACAACAGCTCAGAAGACAAACTCACGTGAAAACATTACAAAAGAGGACAGTGGAAGCTTTGGAGATTCAAGCGAGCATCACCAAATCAAACTGGCAGGTTCTGTCAGTGTCCTTAAGAAGGACCTCTTTTCAGTATCTCACTGACCGACTGTCAGATTCTATCTGAGCAAGGCAGGATGAGCAGCCCAGACTGCCCTCAAAGTGAGGAGAACGACACTGGGCAGTGACACAACCCTGACAGGATTCAAAGCTCACATTACATGCTGTCTCAGGGCAACGAAGAATTCAAAAGGATACAAAAGGCCGCAGGCCATGTTACTATTGGGAAAAAAAAGGCAGATGAAAAACTTTCACTACTTACCATTCTACAGAAAGATACTTTCTCACCTTTAGAGGAATAATTTAAACATCAGTGCTATCACTAGTGAAAATAAGAAATGGAAATAGCATGACTGTCATAAATGATTCCCTACTAGCAGGCCACATCTTTATAGTCTCGGCTGACTGAAAGGTACAAAGAATTTAAGATCCCATTTTTTTTTCTAACTATAAAAAATAGCATCTACTGCAAGAATAAAGCCAAATCTTAAGGTTTTTGTTTTTTTAAAACAAGACATCATTCATGTTGATGTTAAGATCACACAAGCGCCTTAATAAATGCAAGTTAACAGATATATCTGTTCATCAATAGGAACATATTAATAACTGATTACTGACATCAAACAAGGCAAGTTATTTGCCACCATGATGGAGAGCAGAAAGGTCCAAATGGACAAGAGATTATTACCTAATGCTGGTGAGATTGCTCCAATGCTTCTGTTTGAGGCTGATACTGAGCTGACTGTATCAAGATCCAAAATATTAAGAGGGCCACATTCAAGAGACTACTTTAATAATCCACATAGGGAAAACCAAATGGATGAAAAATACCTATTGTACAGGCTATTATGTATAGCTGAAAGACCATTCTCCTGAGCAAATATATTAATACATATATCTGGGACAGACCCTTCTGGTGACTAATGAGCAGTGCCCAGAATTGAAGAGGAGGAAATAAATGGCTGGATAACATCTGAAACAAGTGCACAGGAGCAAACAGCTAACAATTATATAGAGACCTTTAAAATTTACAAAGTATTTTATACATATTATTTCCTTTGATGCTAGGTTCTGTAAAGTGAACTTTCACCTTGCATTTAGGATTGATTCTTGCACCTAGAACCAGGCCTCTAGGCACTACTTCCTGGCCATCTCCACAACATTCCTCCATCCCTAAATGTCTACTTTTCAACTCCTGTTTATGTAAGTTTTCCTCAATAAGAAGTTTCTTGAGGGCAGAGACTGTTATGTTTGCTTGTATTTGTATCCTCAGTGCTTACTGCCAGTGCCTAGCACACAGGAAGCATTTAATAAACAATTTATCTAGGTATCTATCAATCTCCTAGTTTTAACAACCTTAGGCTATTTCCTAGCACAAAGGCCCATTTTTCCTCCCACAGAAATGATTTCCTGACAATGTCATATGTTTGTGAATTTAGGAATATTCAACCATGGAAGAATCAAACTTTGTGTAAAGCAAAGTACCATGGAGAGATGAATAATGGGGACAAATAGGCTATGATGTGTTTCCAAAGATGACCCAAGTAGTTCATAAGTTAGGGAAAACACTGAGGAAATGGACAATAGGAAAAGGAGGTAGCCTAGTCATGTGGTGAGAACAAGAAAGAGCAGATAAACAGCTACAGTTTTCATTTGTATCCATAAAATGTAAAAGGACTTAAAGGAAGGATTCTAGTATGTTAAGTAGACACTGGAGAAAATCTGTAGAAAACACAAAGATCATACAGAAGGAATGAGAAAGCACGAAGAGATTGCAAATTACACTAATGGAAGCAGTACCCTCATTGATAAGATCAGAGATTCACTGAATTAGTGGATTAAGAAGAAACTGATTTTTATGTATCTCAAAGTAAGGTACTGAGCCTTCATAATTCTTTTTGTACAATGCTTAATAGGACCAGAATCAATTAGAAGCTTATTGGTGCTTTCCCATAAAGACAAATATCATATGAAGAGAATGCTCATCTCCCATGATGATATCCAGGAAATTCAGGCATTCGATCATGTTAACATGAGACATTAAGGAGTCATCGCGGAGCTGAAGGATACTGAAGTGGGAGTAAGAAGCCTGTATTCCAGATACGGCTGTGGTCTCTATGACCCTGAGCAAAAGTCATGCAGCCTCTTTCCAAATCTTCCAGTATTCAAATGTGGAGTGATGGATCTGATTATCCTTTCATCTCTGAACTTTTGTGAAATTCATAATAATATGATAATTAAAATGTATGGACAACCCAGAGGATTTTTAATAGAGAAAAAAAAGTAAGCACTTGAAATGTACCTTCTCTTCCACAAGCAACATTGGTAACTACCAAAACACAAAGGAACAACGAGGCTTTGAAAAATAACTTCAATAAAAGTAAATTACCTTCTTTGCAAAGACCAAAATCAGCAATTTTCACAAAGCCCTCTGTATCTAGCAACAAGTTATCTAACTTCAAATCTCTATGCAGGGAAAAAAAGAAATGGAAAAGAAATTAAAATTAATGTAATGAAATGAATATATAATCTGGTTTAAAAATAAATTCCTTCAGTAATAAATGGCCAAATATCCCCTTTACCAAGTATAGGTTTTCCAAGTTGTGATTTAGGACTTAAATCCTCTACTGAAGATTTTGGTTTTTTTTCATCTCCTTTTGGCAATACTTACTGCTTTGCTTACAGATATGAGAAATGAGAATTCAGTTTTTCCTGTTATGGTAGGAAAAAAAGAGCATACTCAAAGAAGGAGTGTTTTATCACTTAAGAAAACATAGTTAAAAGAAGGAACCCTCAATGCCATAAAACCTCATCAAATTCTACCTTCGTTTATTTAGAATTTTTGACTTCAATTTGAGCAAAGTTTAACTTTGCATTATGCAGGAAGGATTTGCCAAGTTAATAAGTACTCTAAGGCATAGAGAGCATCTTTAACCTACTTGAGAGAATATATGTTTTACCATGGTATTACCAGTCATTTTATTGATGCCAGTCATTCATGAATTGACTCTTATCTATGTCCAGATTCTCTACTTAAGAACACTTCCTTGGCACTTAGTTTGAATTATGGATTTATCTGAAAGTACCAAGGTTTTTTTTTTTTGAAGGGGGGAAGAAAGGGCAATTGGGGTTAAGTGACTTGCCCAAGGTCACACAGCTAGTGTGTCAAGTGTCTGAGGCAGGATTTGAACTCAGGTGCTCCTGACTCCAAGGCCAGTGCTCTACTCACTGCGCCACCTAGCTGCCCCAAGTACTGAGATTTTTAATGTATATAAGCTACTCCACAAATTTTACTGGTCTTTCTCTACCTTGGTCTAGGCAAATTTACTTTTAATACCTTATTTGAAAGGGAAAATTCAAACACAATCTACATTTCTGACAGTCTGGGTTGAACTATCCTGAGCTCTTTTAATTAGCGAGAAAGAAAAAGATCAGGCCCCAAAAATGTTATTTCGAAGGAAAACTTGCCATTCTAATTTAGAAGTGCTCTATTAGCTACTTGTAAGGGCCAACATACACATTAAAAAAAAAAAATCACATACTAAATAACATAAAAATATGAAAAATCTAACTAGCTTTAGTTTCTTGTTCAAACCCATTATGAGAACATAACATTTACTTACCTATAAACAATTTTGTGCTCATGTAAATATTGCAGTCCAAGAACTACACATGCAGCATAAAATCTGTTTAAATTAAAGCAAAACAAATTTAATACATTTCATTGTTTTTTGGTTTTAATTTATAACATTCTGCTTTGAAGACACTAAATCTTTTAGCTTTCAGTCAAGAGCAGACAAGTGGTAGATAGACTGGAGAATTTTCAAAATGTATTTATATATACTTTATATTCAGACTAGATTTTATATAGCTACTTGGCAAAGCTTTAAATGAACTGGCAGAAGATTAAGAAAATAAAAGAAACTCCCGAAGACAGATGAAATTGTAGGGTTTGAAGGTGTTTTAACTTGCCATCATCTCTTTGTTAACTTAACATTCTGAGGGTTTAAAAAGACTTTTCCTAATACGATTTTTAAAATCTCTTGACATTTCTCCCCAGCTCTATGTAACCCAATTACCTTTAATTCAATGACTAAATATTAAGTGTCTTTGTGCAAAGCACTCTGCTAGAAAGTGCAAAATGCAAAACAAGATATAGCCCTCATGGGGTTTACAGTGTAGTTATCAGGATCCTACATAAGGAGAGCCAGGGGGTACCGAGCATAGAGTGGTGGGCCTGGAGTCAGAAAGACCTGAATTCAAATCTAGCCTCAGATATTCAGTCAGAGGTGTGACCCTGGGCAAGTCACTGAACTGTTTGCCTCCTTGTCTGTAAAGTGAGCTGGAGAAGGAAATGGCAAACCACCCTGGTATCTTCGTCAGGGAAATCCCCAACGTGGTCATGAAGAGTCAGATATGACTGAAAAATGGCTGAACAACATCAGGGTCAAGGACCTCCCGGTATGGAAATAAAAACCTTTCTATAACTTATTTATAGAGCTGTTTGAGGCAGAGAGAAGCTACCTGACTTGCTCATAGTACTAGACCTGGATTCAGGTAGTCCTGAGTTCAAATCTGCTCTCAGACACTTACTAGCTGTGTGACCCTGGGCAAGTCACTTGACCTTTATTCCTCCTCTACAACCTCCCAGAGTTGTTGTGAGGATCAAAGGAAATAACATTTGTGAATCACTTTGCAAACCTTCAAGCATTATAGAATTACTGTGTCAGAAGTGGGATCTGAACCATTTCCCTCTGATTTCCAAGGCTACTACTCTATAAAGCATAACATGCAGCTTCAATAGTTTAGGTCTAATCATTTTAATACTTTATCATTTACTTATGTTTTTCTCAATTTCAGTTATAACACATCTGTCTTCCTAACAAGATTATTATATCCTTGGGGGTATAGAGCCTGCACTGTTTCTTTTCTACAGCCCACAGCACCTAGAGAAGTGCCAATAATATAGTAGAGACTTTGCTAAAGGACTGGTACCTTTAACCCACTCAGGAGGTAGCTTTCTCATTGCAATTAGCATTTCCACTGGAAAATAGGATTACATATGACCAATCATGGTAAAAATTTAGAGGAAGAAGTGACCTTTAATGGTGATGGAAGATGGGAGAAAAAACGAATGATCAGAAGTGGGTGGTGGACATCAAGCAAGTGATTTGTCCAAGGTCTCCAAGGATATCAGATCCAGAATTCAAACACAGATCTTATGCCTACAAACAAGCATGTTTTCCACTGGGCAGGTAGGAAATTAAACCCCATAAGGCTAATTTGTTTCAGCTACTTAAATTAATAAGCAAAGTTAGACAAAAATGTCATTTGTTATCTGGGGGTAATTACTATGAATAAGTGAATAAGGAGTACACGAACAGTAGGATATTAGCTTAAGTATAAAGAGAACATCTAGAGAGTTTTATTATTAACTATGTAGACCTAGACTTCAGGAAGAAAACATAGTTTAATGTTCATGTTTTCGAAGAAAAATACTTATAAAAAGCACAGAAAGTCTAAAAGCATACTTACACAGCTCTTGGTTCAGAAAATACATCAGTATGAATGTGCATCATTAGGTCCCCACCAGCAGCATACTCCATTACAAAGCAAACATGCTCTTTGGTTTGGAAACAAGCAAAAAGGTTCACCAAAAAGGGATGCCTTACACTATTCACAGTTTCAAAAATTCGTTTTTCACACATGAGGCTACAAAAGAGCATTGAAATGGCAATTCAGTCATCAGACATTTAAATTACAATTGATAAACAGCAGTCTGTCAGCAAACTAGCACTTACTATGTGTCTAAAACTATGCAAAGTGCTGGGGATACAATGAAAGGCAAAAAAAGTCCCTACCTCTCAGTCTGACAAGGCAGACATGCAAACAACTATGTAAAAAACAAGCTCTATGTAGGATAAAAGGATAGGTAGGGGCAAATTGTGAAGGGCTTTAAAGGCCAAATAGAAGTATTTGTAATTTACTCTAGAGAAATGAGAAGCCAGCAGAGATTTAGAATGGGGAGACAACTGATGTAGGGAAGTTATTACAATAATTTAGGTGATAAAAGCCAGAAAGAAGATCGTGTGAGCAGAAAGAAGGAATAAAACGACAGCAGATGTGGCAACTGACTGGATATGGGACGAGGAGAGGATACATCAAAGTTATGAACCTGGGAGATCAGAAAAGTGATGGAGCTTTTGACAGAAAAAGGGAAGTTGGGAAGACGAGTGGGTTTGACAACAACGATGCCAAGTTCTGTTTTAGACAAGTTGAGTTTGAGATGCCTTTGGAGTATTCAGTTTGAAATGTCCAACAGGCATCACTCAATGCTGATATGGACCTAAAGATCAGGGAAGAAACTGGGGTTGAATATACAGATATGAGTCAAATGCATAAAGATGACAATTAAATCCATGGGAAATATGAGGCTAAGTTGAGCTTGGCTGAATAATAGAACAATATGTAGTGAGGAGATGGCAGGGTATTGCAAAGGCTAAGAAAGGAGCCTTTAGATATGGCTGGTGGCAGTAGTAGGGAAGGAACCAGTAAGTATGGAGAGGCTAAATATTAGAGAGGGAAGGGATTATTGGGTGGGCAGTCTGCTGGGAAAAATGGTAAGAGGAGCTGATCTTGGTAAGGGCTACCTTGTTATCAGAAACTGGAGGAAAGGAGGTGAGAGTATGGGATAACATCAAGGGGTTTTGAGATGAGAAGGGGGAGGCTGAAGAAGGGCCAGACAAACCTGTGTTCCTAATCACACTTTTGTCTTAAGTCAAATATGCCACAGTGCAAGAAGTTGTTTCAGAGGAAGCATCCTGATGTGGGCTGGCAGCTGAAATGAAATATCTATACACATTACAAAAGGGAGGGTCTGGGATGCCAGTCATTTGGGAAATGGCTGAACAAGCTGTGGTATATAATTATAATGGAATACTACTGAGCTATAAGAAATGACAAGCAGGATGATTTTAGAAAAACTTGGAAAGACATTCATGAACAGACAGAGTGAAGCAACCAGAATCATGTCATGATCAAAAACGAGCACCTAGTACTCCTTAACATATATGGCAGAGATTCATAACCTGGGATACTGGCCAGATTTCAGGATGCTTGTTAATTTGGGATGGGAAAAAATTTTACTTTCACTAACCAGTGACTGAAATCTAGTACTTCCTACAATTAAGAATTCTGAAAGAAAACAGGTCCACGGGCTTTACCAGACTGTCACAGGGGTCCATGACACAGAAAAAGTTAAGAATCCCAGCTCTCCAGTGAATCCAATTCCTCTTTTCCATTCAAAATCAGTAAAAGAAATCTTCAATGGAGAATACACACCTGTGGTGTCCCAAAGGTCTTAATAGCACCCTGTATATCATTGCTATGGAGTTCATTTTTCAGGATTATTCAACAAAGTTCCTTCTACTGTTACATTTATCAAACCTCAAGATATTTAGCATTTACATGGGAGACAACTTGTTGTAGGATAGATTTTTTTGTGTCTTTCGTTAATTGTTTATTAGTGGCCTTGGTGGGGATTTAGTCATTTTTGGCAGCAACTTTCCCCATGGTAGCTAGGACATTGCCAAGTTCCTTATTCTCATTCTTGAACCAAAAAGTGAATTAAAAAAAAGTTAAATCCAAAGCCTCTTCATCCTTAGAGACCTTGAACAATTCCATGCCTTGCCTCTATCAGATATGTCTCTCATGAAATGGGTATATTTGGTCCACTGCCCACTACGATAGTGCCATGGCCTCATCACGTTTTCTTGGATGTGTTGTGACCCTTGTTGAGAACCACAGTCATAGAGTAGTAGAAAGGCTAATGGGTGGTGTTCTTCTAGCCCCAATGGCACCACAGTGGAAGGCAGAGGATAAGGTTCTAAGTCAAATGCTTTTGCTAATCATGCAATAATAAAGCCAGTGGAATCTTATATTCTTTTCACCTTTTGGTTGCTCATGTGACTGTAGTATAGCGGAAAGAATGTTCGATCTGGAGTCAGAAGGCCTGGATCAAGCCAGCAAACATTTAAAACAAATTCCTACTATGTGCTAGGCTTTATGCTAACCAGTGGAGATATAAAGAAAGCCAGAAGCCCAGTCCCTGCCTTCAGATAGGTCACAATTCAATGCGGAGACCATAGGTATATGCACAAATAAAATACATGCTGGATAAAGTGAAGACAGCCTTAGAGGATTCAAATTCTGCTGCTTCTCCTTGTGACGATGTGGGTTCAGGCAGGTCACGTCCCCTCTTTGGACCTTAGTGACCATATTTCTAAGTTGAGGGTTTGGATAAATGGCTTCTAAGCTTGCTTCCAGCGCTAAAAGTACAACCCTATCTGGTTTGTTATAGAAAATGTTTAATACATTCAAACATGTATTTTAGTGCCTATTATCTATAAGGCCCTGGTGCTGAAGACAGCAAGACAAAATGAAAAAAGTTCCTGCCCTGAAGAAGCCTATAATTTACTGGGGAAATAGGATATATACTCAGATAAGTAAATATAAAGAAGTCCTTTCAGTAGAGGGTATTATTAACTACTAGGGAGATCAGAAAAGGCATCTTGTAGGAAGAAGCACCTGAGCTGGACCTTAAAGGAATCTAGGAATTCTAAGAAGCAGAACTATAGTAGCCTCCTACAAGTGGGAATAGGAGCTACATGTCATAAAGTAAGAGAAAATAAGCCTAGAAAGATAAGTGCAGTCAGATTGTGGTGAGCTTTGAATTCTAGGCTAAGAAATTTATAACTTATGCTAGAGGTAATAATGAAACATTTAAAGTTTTTGAATAGAGAAGTGATATGGTCAGATCTATGACTTAAGGATATTAATTTGGCAACAGGTAGATGTACTGCAGAGGGGGACCAATAATGAGGTTATTATGATAATTCGGGTAAGAGGTTATAAGGGACTGAACAAGGGTAGTAGCTGTATGAGTATAATTATGAATTGGATATGAGATGTAGAAGTAGATTTGATGTGACTGGGCAACTGATTACATCTGAGAGGGCTGCTTGGGGGAGAGAAACATGAGATTATGAACTTGACAACTAGAAGGATGACAGCTTTTTATTCTTTTAACAGCATAAACAGTCAAGCAAAACGTGTGTATGTATACACATGTATCTGTGTGTATATGTATATACATATATGTGTGCATATTGTGCACATACACATGCATACACCCATATGTACCACTTTCTGCCCCCTGAGTGTATCATCTCTCTATCAGGAGGTGGACAGTATATTTCGTCATGAGTCCTCTGGAATCACGGTTGATTGTTACAATGATCTGAGTTCTTAGTCTTTACAATACTGTTGTTATTATACACACTGTTCTCTTGCGTCTGCTCACTTCACTCTGCATCAGTTCATAAAAATATTCCCAGGTTTCTCTGACATGTTTCTCTTTGCCTTCATTATTTCTTATAGCACTTTAGTATTTCCTAACATTCATAGGCCATAACCTATTCAGCCATTTCCCAACTGTGTAGGCATTTCCAGTTCCTTGCCCTCACAAAAAAAACTGCTATTATATCTATGGCTCCTATTCCTCCTTCTCTGAGGACGACGTTACTTTCCAAAGAAAAGTTTCTAAGAGGGATGGGTTTGGGATTAAGTACAATGAGTTCTGTTTGGGGCATGCTGACTTTGAGGTGCCCATGGAACATGCTATCCCCCCCAACAGGTGGTAATATAGGACTGGAGTTAAGAGGAGATATTAGGGCTGGAAATATGGATTTTTGAGTCATCTGCACAAAGATAACCGAACTCACGGGAACGGATCAGGCGACCGAGAAAAACTCAAGTAAACACTATTGGACTTGGAATCAGGTGAAGCCTTGGTTCAAATCTGACCACCTAACGTGACTAAAGTCATTTGGCTTTTCTAAACCTGTAAATTGGTATAATACTGTAAGTGCCTATCTAACAGGCTTGCTTTAAGGACCCATAGTACAAAAATATTCATAGCAGAATGAGGGTTTTTTTTGGTGGTGGCAAAGAATTGGAAACTGAAGGATACTCATCAATTGAGAAACAGCTGAACACGTTGTGGTATACAAATGTGGAAGAATACTAAAATGCTGTATAGTGGAGGTCAAGCAGGCTGCTATTAATGTCTTCTTATTCTCCTTTTCTTATAACAGTGTCCTTGATTTTTTCCATTCTTTTTATGTCTCCCTTTTTTGAGCTATTTTGGTAATTAATGCCCAAGAGAATGAAAAAACCAATGACCTCCTCTAGGAGTTTCTCCTATTAGAGTATGAGCTGGGACTGTCTTACATTCCTATTTATATTCCCAGAGCTTAGCACAGTGGTTTGCACAAAATAAGCCCTTAAGACTTCATTCATTCATTATTTCATTCATTCACTCACATCAACTCCAGCACGAATTTCCTCTGCGTCTACATCTAGCTATGTCTTAAGTGCCATTTCCATGACCTTATACAGGACATAAAATAATAAGACACTATAAGTATGAATGTGGTGGTCCTATTATCTATTTTATCTATAAATGTTCTTGATGACGATCAGAATGAGTCTCATTCCAATCCTGAGATTACAATGTTCGGTCTCTTTTGCTGTTCTTCACACAAATGTTCTGCATACAGACAGACCTGTGCTCTAAATTAGTGTTGCCTCCGGCTGCTGTTGGGTCTTCATTTGGCAAACAGGTGATGTTTTTGCTGGCTGAAGCAATTTCTGGGCGTTTTTGGCCTTTGTGGTGATTGTATTGGTGAGATATCTCTATGAAATAGTGATAGTGTCCTTACTTTTAATCACTTTTCAGTCAAGGCTAGTTTAAACAGGTTGTAGTAAACTGTTCTAACTGTAAGTTATATATTCTACTCTTTATCCTTTCTTCTAGTTCATTCTGACCTCTGCTCTACCTAGTTAGACTAAACATAATCCCACAGTTAGTGAGTTCCATATCACTAGCAGATGGGAAATGACTCCCAGAGAAATAATTTCCTGTCCGTTAAATGTCAGCTTCATTTTTTTTGTGCTGCTGTTCATAACCTGCCACATTCAGCATCTACTTCTTGAAGAGAATAATATGCTATATAGGTGTGAAGTATATGAGTAATACAGAAGTCTCTGCTTTTTAATTTTTTTAGCCTAAACTCTATTTTCTGCTGTTCTCCTTAGTGCTCAAGTCCGCATTTAAGCCACAGAGTATCCACACAGAAATACTGATTTGCTTTAGATAATCTGAGCAAATTCTTCATAGAATTCCTCTACGACTACTACTTCTGATTATAGATAAAAAACAAAGTATTAGGGCAGGGGCTGATTACTGGTTAGTGCTAGGAAGTGAAGAGAAATGGCTGAAATAAAGTTTGTATGCACTGATAATGTACCAGCCACAAATGGTGTTTTGTAAAGATCCTGATTTAGAAGGCCGGCCCTCAAAGGAGTGCCAATCCTGAGATTATAATAGAATTTTTGAAAGATACTACTTGGGGATACAACAGAATGAATACTGGATTCAAATTTGGCACCTAATATTTGACTACCTGTGTGACAGTGGAACCTTAAGACCTCTTTAGGCCTCCGTTTCCTCACCATAAAGGAAGCTGGACCAAACGACCTCTGAGTTGTTCTGGAGCTCTAAATAGATGATCCTGTGCTCTGAAAGAGTGATACTCTTTTCATAATGTTGCAGAAGACTTCTTAGTGATAACATACTTACACTTTTCTCAACTGAAAACGATTACTATCTGCTGCAGAGAATAGAAAGCTGAAGAAAGAGCACTAAACATCTGACTGGAACAAACACTGAGGAGGTTCATACTTAGTGTGCGTGTATACACAGATATGAAATCATAATTTATACAAGCTTGATTACCAGTAGTGTTAACAATTTCTTTCTAGAGTAAAAAAGTGATAAAATATGCAAGATATAAATACTGGAAACAAGAGGTTTATAGGATCCATTCTAAGTAAGAATCTAGAAATAAAGCACTATTTGATAATCTTATGCCTATTAACTTAATGTTGTGTTTAATATACAATTATGCCACAGACTTTTCTATGGATGGTAGTGCAGGCTATGTTTTTTTCTAGCAGTCAGGAAAGAACTGCTTTGATTTACCCACATTCATATTTGTGGTCACCAATATACACCTAAGATGGTTGGGGTTGGGAGGCAAAGCTACCTGAGATAGACCTAATGTAAAACTTTGTTTTAAGTAAAAAGAGATTATAAAATCAAGAAGCTTGAACTAAAAACTGAAACACAGTAATTTGTTGAATTTCAACAGAAACCCAAAGTTAATTTTTTTAACTACACAAAATTTTATTTTTACATAAAATACTTAAGTGGTGACATGTTACATGTAGAACTGAATCTAGACATTTTCTAATTCTATTAAACCAAAACAAAATCATTCAAAATATCCTCAGAATCTAATTTAACTGTGATACTTTATTTGACTCCCTGATCAAAATATGCCCTCTAGAATTCTATTTTATAACTATGTTCTCAATTGACAACCAGGATATAACACATCTGCTCTGATTAGAAAGCAGTGTATTTCCCTTAAAAGGAAAAAACAAAAACAAACAATGCTTTACACTGAAAAGGGTTTTGGTTAGATTTTTCAAAGCACTCTAGAACTTGAAACTGCAAATCACAATGTGGTAAGATGTAGGCCCATCATCCTTAATTTCACTCTAAAGTGTTTTGAATCTAAAGTATTTTGAATGAACTCATTTTGAAAAATTAACTGTAAAGATAAGTATTTATACAGGGACCTGGATCTCATGGCTAATAGGATTTTAAAAATTAAATATAATTATAACAATGTTTAAAAGTCTACCTGCTGTGGTAAAAGCAGCATGGCATTTTAAATGTTATATTAATACAGTTGTCATCTAGATTATATTAGACACCTGTTCAGTTTTAAATAGTGACAGTAAATGTAACTATTATGAACCATTGTCTAGACTCCATTTAATAGCTTCACACTGCAGATGAATTCCTACCCCTGACATATTACAATCTGTTTTTAATTATGAACACAAAATCTGAAAGCCAGTTTGTTTTTTAAAACTTTAGGCTTATGTGTGCATTCATTTTAAAATTTCAACAGATACCTAATGCTAGAAAATTATAAAGAAAATGTTAAAATAAGATTCATAGCTCCATCAAGATCAAAGGAAGTGAAAATAGCATTTAAATCTTATTAAAATGAAAGTGTTAGACTAAATGACCCTAAGGTTTCTTTCTAGCTCCAGATCTATGATCCTAAGGAGTTTTTACATGAATAGTGAAACATTTAGTCGAATCATTTTAAAAAATTTAGCAAATCTGGATCATGGGGAGATACAGGTCAAGCATTCTGAGGAAATGTGACTGACTTGGACAAGATGTTTTGTTCTAATGTAGATGAAGATTTCAAATAACGGCTAGATTCTATATTTAAGGGTCTCTATAATCACCTAAAAAGTGATTTTTCTGTTGTTTTTCACATGATTTAAAACAAAAAGCCAACTATTAACCAATGTTAGTGTAATTTTGTTCAAAGTTATAGCGGTATCTTTGCTGCTCAACAAAAGATCACTGGCTCCAGTGGCTCCCTAATATCTCCAGAATCCAACATGAGAAATCCTCTGGAATTTAAAGGAAGGTCTTTGCAACTTGGTTCTTTCCTACCATTCACTCTGTCTGTACTTTCCTCCCCTCCAGGCACTCTCCAAGTGATGTCAGCCTGCTTACTGCTCCTTATGCTCTAAGTCTGCCTTGGTTGTGGCTGCCCCCATGCTTCAAGTGTGCTCCCCCTCACCTCTGCCTCCTAGCTTCACCTAGATTCCGTGAATACTTAGCTCAAATCCCACCTTAGGCAGAAGGTAGGGACCTCTTGGTCGCACTGCTCCCCCTTTCTGAGATTACCTTCTATTTACAAATATGTACATATCTCCTATTAGAATGAACTTCTTAAAGGCATATAACCTGTTTTTTGTCTTTCTTTACATCCCTAGCAATTACCCAAGTGGCTAGCACTGAGAAAGTGCTTAAGAAATGCTTGGTGACTATTAACCTAGGAAGCTTTGGTACACAGACAGCAGTGAAGGAGAGGCTTTTATATACATTGATCCACACAGTTTTATTTTATAATTACTAATATTTTTCTAATCAGTAACTTTTAAACATTCAACAAAAAGCAGAGCAAGGTTAATCAACATGATTTGTCCCTAATTTTACACCAATTCTCAATATTCTGCTTTGGCTTGGGTGAGCCTTCCCCTCGAAGACCATGTTAATTGTCAATGACATTCTCACGTGGTTTCTCTTCTGCATCTTCCTTGTCTTTGGAGGTTGAGCTCAAATCACTTTCTTCACAAATTCTCCACTAAACCCTCCAAATCTTGAAGTAGTCTTATTCCAAATTCTCATTATATGTATTACTTACTTTGCTGCTACTGACTTACACTGAATGAACTAGTCTATATTGTATTTTGTTTTAATCTATGTAACTTCACTTATCTATGAATTTTTCCTGACCCCTGGCACTCTCCCTTACCCTACCCAAAAGCATTTCAAAGAGAGCTGCCAAAGCAGGTAGGCATCCTACAGAAGGAATCGAGAGCGTGTTTTCTCCTCTAGGAGTGACTTCTCCAAGTGTTTGAACAGACTCTGGCTCTTCTAGAAGAAAATAGACACTACAACTCAGTGGAGCTCTGAATTATCCAGGCATTTAAGTCCTGCTATGAAGTTGTGTTTACACGTACTACTAGGGTTGGAAAAGGCCCAGAAGAAAGATCGTTTTTTGGGATATAAAGTAAGGGGAGCCATTAGTTGGCACTTTACCCTAAGTGAGGCAGCCCTCATCATCTCTCGGGATGACAGAGGAAGTCTGGGTAAGCTGTGTCAGTAATAGAGGGTCCAATGACTAGCTGCGGGTTCCCCAGCTGGGAAACTCTTGCTTCCTGCCATTCCTTTGTTCCTGAGCTTGTTTCTTACTCCACCAAATGTCTATCCCATTTCCCTAGCCAGGAGGAGAGTGGCTGAGGGGACCAGGCTCCTTTTGGATCTTCCCTCAGGTGCTCAGCACAGCACTAGGTACTCATAAATATTCACTGAATACTGGTACCAGACAACTATAATTACAATAAGCTTTCCTTTCAAATACACCAAAACATTTGAATAATATACTCTGATATTTAATAAAAACTATTCATATTAGTGTTGTGTTTTGTGTCATTATTGTTGTTTACAGTCATGTCTGACTCTTCATGGCCTCGTTTGGGGTTTTCTTGGCAAAGATACTGGAGTGGTTTGCAATTTCCTTCTCCAGCTCATTTTATAGATGAGGAAACCTAAGTGACTTGCCCAGGATCACCCAGACATTCTTCCTGACTCCAGGCCTGGCACTCTATCTACCTCACCACTTAGCTGCCCATGTTACTAAGTGGTATAAGGAAACAGATAGCTGAAGATAGATGATTATCAACCATGTTTTCTGATTCTGATTTTATCTCCAGTAGGGGGAATAACAATCTAAGCCCTGTGTTGAAGTCCATCCTTATATTTTCCTTTTTATTGAATTATGAACAATATTTTGATTTTACTTAACTAAAAAGCATATCCTACCAAGAACTGGTTTGAGTATTGTACTGTGTAGCTGAAAGATATTTAAAAGGAAAAGGATTATTGCAGAGGCAAGCACTAGTTTTCCATAATACCATTTTATATAGATAGGTCTTCTACTTTCTTCCTCTTGAATAAAGTCAAATTTTTCCAGGAAAGAAAAAGATTTGCTTCTACTGTGCCAAATGATCAACATTCCAATTTCTTTTCTGGACTGGACTTACGATTTTCTTGGCTGTTAGTAACTCTAGATGAGAAAATGCCCTTTGCCATTGAGGATCTGTAACTAGAAAACTGCGGGGACAGTGCTTGGTGAGGTGACTTGCCCAGAGACACCGATGGGACAGGAACCCAGTCTGTCCTGCTTTGGAGGCTAATTCTATCCATTCTGCAAGCTTGATTCTCCACATTACAAATAAAGAGGCAAACAATGTGACGGGAAAATTTAACTGGATGACTTATCAAATGCTGCCAAGCAAGGAATGAAGTCTCCAGAGAATCCTGCAAACATGC
Source organism: Phalanger gymnotis (assembly GCA_028646595.1). Lineage (NCBI taxonomy): Eukaryota > Metazoa > Chordata > Mammalia > Diprotodontia > Phalangeridae > Phalanger > Phalanger gymnotis. The sequence goes on along the minus strand of CM053626.1, from coordinate 303,931,453 downwards.
ACAAAAACTTCTGTGTGATTTCAGGTAACAAGAAAAAGAAAAATGGAAGTGAACGAAGAAACTTTAAGTGGATGTATTCAACTTGGACCTTAGCATCGATAAAACAAATTCTTAAATATATTTTCTCTGATTATTTCCTAAGCATGGTAGAAATGTATTTTTTTTTACTAATGTTACTTATTATATGGTATTTTACAATTTAAAATGCTTTATTTTGTTTTAAAATGTACATTCTCTTAATTTAGCAGCCTTGTGAGGTAGGAGCTGGAAAGGTATCATTTCCTATTTTTAAGGTGCAGTGGATGGAGTGCCAGGCCTGGAGTCAGGAAGAATAATTGTGTGACCCTGGGCAAGTCAGTATCAGAAAAATGATTAATCCAAGGTCACATGTCTGTTCAACATAGACATGTTCTTCCCCATACTCTATCTAGACATATTTATCAAGACAGTACAGGGAAAAACAGAATTTGAGGCAAGAAGACTTCAGTTTCCACTGCATCACACAGCCTCCCATGAACAACAACAGATACTATACTAATGAGATACACATTCCTTCCAAATATTGAAAGGCGATCTCATGACTTCACATTTCTTACAGTAAATAGTACTGCTCCCTGTTACACAATGAAAGAATCAAGCCACTCTGCGCTGCTGCTTAACTCTTTTAGTATATTCTTTCCTTTTTTTGGTGAGGGGTGCGGGGTGCAGTGGTGGAAGTTGTTGGATCTATAATTTCATTGGCATTACAGCAGAGGGCAACACCACCCTCCCAGTCCCTCAGCCCTGCATCCTGGATTTCTCCCTCTCTTCTACCTTCCATATCCAAACTATCGCCAAGGTCTGCAAATTTCACCTTTGCAACATCTCTCAAATATGCCTCCCCACCTTCTCTCTGACTCTGCCTCCATCCTGATACAGACCCTCTTCACCTCACATCTTGACTGTTGCAATAGCTGCTGATGTGCCTGCCTCCCTACTCCAACCCATCCTCCTATTCAGCCACTGATTTTCCTAAAGGGTAAAATCACATCATCCCCACCTACTTATTCAATACACTCCTGTGGCTCCCCTATTGTCTCTGGAATCAAATACAAGATGCCCTCTCTGGTATCCAAAGCCCCATGATCTAGCCCCCTCCTACCTTTCCCCATATTCTTACACTTTATTCCCCACCACATACTCTTCAATCCAGTGACACTGGCCTCTGGGCTGTTCCATAAACAAGACACTTCATCTTTTGGCTTTGGGCCTTTCTCTGGCTGTCCCCCATGCCCTCCTCCACTCCAACTACTGACCTCTCTGGCTTCTTTCAAGTCTCAACTAACATTCCATCTTCTACAGGAAGCCTTTCCTAAACCCTCTTAATCCTAATGCTTTCCCTCTACTAATTACTTCTGGTCTATTCTATATATAGCTTGCTTTGTATGTACATATGTTTTTGCTTGTTGTCTCCCTTATCAGATTGTCGGCTTCTTGAAGGTAGAGACTGACTTTGATCTTGTATCCCTAGGCTTAGCACTGGTGCCTAGCACCTAGCAGGTGCTTAATAAATGTTTACTGACTGACTGACTTGGTGACAGATTGCATACGTGGAATGAATGTGCAAAAGACATCAAGGCAGTAGACCTGAGTGACAGGATGATGGTGGCCTCAAAAGTCAGAGATGTGGTGAGGCCGAGCCAAGATGAGTAGCAGGAAGTGATCTAGCCCAGCTCCTCCACAAAGATCCATAAAATAAACCAGATGAAGTCCTGATTGGGAAATCTAGGCAAAAATCACAGTAAGTCATTTTTCTAGTCCAAGTTGGCATAGGGAAACAGGCAGAAGAAAGCAGTCTGTGGACCCTGGGATCAGATCTGGCCAGAGGGGCACCATATGGCTCATGTCAGTGCACAGGAACTGAAAGCAGACTAAGGCTATGCCCCAGGGCAACGAGTGGTCCCAAAAAGAAGAGCATGTCCTTATCCAGGGTATGAGAATGGGTTTCTAAATATCAACACTGTCATTCCCTACCCAGTTCTGGGTGACAGATCCAAGATCTTACACTGGGGTGGTGGTCCAGGGTGAGGGGTGGCTGTGGTTGTAGGCCCAAGACTGTGAACTGAGCTAGGAACAAGTCCAGACACAAGCAGCTATGTGGCAGACCCCAGGAGCTGAGGGGGTTCTAGTTGGTCCCAGGCTCCTGCCCAGTTTGAATCCTACCACAGAACAGCCACAAGAATCCCAGACCAAAGGGAGCCAGCATTTCTATCCCTCTCCAGCACAGCTTCCTGACTGGTTCAAAGGGCATGAGTCCTGCAACAGTCTACTGGAACTTCTAACAGAAGGACTGTGTACACCTAAATCCAGATAAGGAACATGCAGAGCTTTTTGGGAGCACTGACTGGTGAGATTCTAGAATAATACAACACTCAGTACACCAAGAAAGCAGCAGACAGATCCAAGAGAACAAAATTCAACTTGGACATTCCCCAGTGAAGTGAGCAAAGGCTGGCCATGACATAAGCCCAAAGCCAGGAAGTGGGGTGGAAGAATGAACAAATGAAAAAAAAAAAGGATCCATCACAAATAGCTATTATGGTGACAGGAATGCTCAAGACACAAACCTAGGGGAAAAAAAAAAAGAACGCCTCAAAAACAGCTACAAGCAAAGTCTCAAAGAAAAACACAGCTTGGATACAAGTTCAACTAGAATTTCAGGAAGAGGTTTAACAAAAAAGAAAAAGAAAAAAAGTCAAAAATTATTTTAAAAATCCAAATGAAAACATAAGAGGAAAAAATGGTAAAAGAAATGGAGCTATAAGGAGGAATGATTTAGAAAGTCAACTAACAGCTTGGAATGAGAGGTACAAAACTATACCCAAGAAAAAAAAAGTTCTCTGAAATTTTGAATTGATCAAAAAGAAGCTAATGATTCCATGAGGAAAAAAAATAGAGATGTCTGGAAAATAAGACACTCTGGGGAAAAAGATGATGAGCTGTTTTGGACATGTTAATTTTGAGACATCTATGGGACATCAAGTTCAAGAGGCAGTTAATAATGTGAGACTAGAGCTCAAGAAACTAGGAATAGATATAGAGCTCTAGGGATCATTTGTACAGAAGTAAATGAACCCTGATGAAATTACTGAGCAAAGTACCATTTTTTGGGGGGGGGGGAGGGGAGGGGAAAAATGTTAGGACAGGTCCTTGGGAAAAATGTAGGATTTATGGGTCTAGCCTCAGTGAAGATTCAGCAAAGGAGAAGTAGATGCAGTAGATGGAAGAAGAGCCACCAGAGAGTAGTGTCATAGAAAATATTCTAAAGAAAAAGATAATGAACAGTATCAAAGGCCACAAAGAGGTCAAGAAGGATTAAGATTGAAGAAAGACCATTAGATTTGGCAATTAACACATCACTTTTATTCTGGAGAGAATAACTTCCGTTAAATGATGAGACTGGAAGTCAGATTATAGAAGGCTTATAAATGATGGAGAAAAAAAGAAACGCAGGCATTGAATTTGGATGGCTTTCTCAAGAATTTTGGCCTTGAAGAGGAGAAATAAAGGATGATTGGATGAAGTGAGTTTTTGTTTTTTTTTTCAATGATGCTGGCTCTTATCTGCCATATTAATGTATGACCATCAATTAAGTGACATTTAGGAAATGTAGTGAGAGGGCAAATTAGTTATGTCTTTTTTTTTTACAACAATTAGAGAATTATCCTACTCTTTATATTATCATTTTGAATGTCAAGAACAAAAATGTTGTAGCTATTATTAATTTCTGAATTCCATTATGTTGTATTTGAATTCATTAACGAGTTAAATTCTTCCAAAAAGAGAAAGAAATGCATAAAGAAAAGACTACACGAGGTAGGTAGAAAGATTTATCCTTCAGTACATAAAATAACTCACTCCTTAAAACATCTCCTAACCCAGAAAAAAATTAACATCAAATAATTTTAGTTTGCTTTCTTTAACTAACCTGTCTACTTCATCCCGAGCAACGATATCTCCTTTCTTTAAGGCTTTTATGGCAAACATCTCATTTGTATTTTTGTATTCTGCCAAAAGCACCTGTAATGATAAAGAAAAATTATTTTTTTTAGATAAATTATTTACTTAAGCTTTGTATTTCACCCTCTTTCAGAAAGGATGAGACTGCTTCTTCTAAGTTAAAACAGTATAATTTACTTTTAGAAATAGTCAAGGAAATTTTTTTTAAAAGCGTACCTTTCCAAAATGCCCTCTACCCAATACAGCACAACACCTAAAGTCTTGAAGACTGAACTGAAACCTCTGTGGAGATCTGAAAAAAAGAGTCATTATCAACAGAAATGTTAGAATAAATCACAAATTTAAAGTGGGAATCTAATCAGTAAGTTTCATGTTTATCATAAGTTTATATTACCTCCCATCCTCAGGTTCTTGAATCCCACCACACTCTAGCACTGACTGAGAGGGAGGAGGCTCATATTCAGCTTGTTTTTTTGAAGCAATACTATTTCTGTCATTTTCAAAATTAAAAACTGCTTCTGAATCCTATGAAATATTAAGAAAAAAAATCAATTAACCTTCAAAAAGTAAAAGAACACAATCATAGTTAGATAAGGGTGAAGTTAAATAATTTGAGAAGCAACGCAGTCTTCTAAACAAAATGTGAATATAGTCTAATGAGATTGAAATAACAACCAAGTATATATGATCTAATCAAGTTTAATACTTTGTTCTCATACAGGAATGGTCTTCTGGAAGCTAATGGAATATATTCAATTCCACCAACATTTATTAGGTACCAATCGTGTGCTGAATAATATACTATTCTCTGAGACAGACATTTTGTATAAGAGACAGTGTAAACGAACTCATGTGGTCTACAGTCTAATGGGGAGGGGTGTAAAACAGGACAGATAACTGTAATGTAGGCCACAATGAAAAACAATGCACAGTCAGATGGTAAAATGATTTGTGTGTTTCAGACAAGGTGACACATAACAGAAATTAATAACTTTCTGGCTCAGAGGAAATTTTCATCTGAAATTGGTCACTTAAACATCAAATTACTAATTTTAATAACTCTTAAAGATGTTGGCTCTTATTTACTATATCTAGTTTAGTTGGAATTTCATACATTTATACATAATCTGTTTGTAGACTGTTTTAAACAATACGATTTAAATCAGTTGAGAAATATATCACTAAATTTCTCTAAATGGTATGTGTTTTAAAAAAATGTCTTGCCTGTCCTGGTACATCCAAAACTCTTAATTCTGAAAGTTCATGTATTTCTCCAAAGGAAGATGCACGTGGTGGGGCTGGAGGTGCTTCTGGTTCAAGTTCAAAGTCCAATTTGGTTACTGTAGGATCACTTGTAGAAGAGAAAATCACGTATGAAAATTAGTAAACTGAAGGTACCTATTTTAAAATGTCTTTAGATTTTTCTTTTTTAAACGTCAGCTTGAGATTCTTTTAATGAATACAGAAATACTACCTTCACATTCCTACTTAAAGAATAAGACTTTTAACTAATTCACTGTGATCAACATATATAAAAATCCCTAATTACTGTATTATATAAACCCTGCTTAAAAATCTAAGACATATACCTTGCTGGTGGTGTTAGTTCCGGAATACGCACATCAACCACGGGCACTGTCGCAGGCCCAGGAGCCTGAGGGCTAAAGGTGCCAGAATGATTTACTGTAGGAATTGCTCTTCTCACCAGCCTTCCCCAAGTGGCAATATTAATATTCATCTGAGGAGCTCTGAGAAATGTTTTGCCTGTGGATATTGTGAATAAAAAGACAAGAGTGCAAGCAATTTCTTTATATACTACCAAAAGCCATAATTAAAAAAATCATATTCATGTGTTCATAATTTATGAAGAACAAACTGAATTTCCCAACTTTTTAGTAGTTCTAGACTACCCATTACTAGATGCAATTTCATCATATCAACTGCAGTTTCAAGATGAATACAGAAAGCCTTGATCTCACTTTTTTGGACCCCATTTAGATTTTATTATGAAGCACTTCAGTATCTCATCATATAGAAACATTTTTTTTGCTAAAATAATTACCTTGTTGTTTTGAAAAAATTTTCTTTTGTCTTTGAAGCTTTGGTCTTCTTTCAATAACTGGATTAAAAAAAGTAACCTGTAATAAAGGAAGTGTAGAAAATTTAGGAGTCCATATGGTTCCCATTCTATGAAATCAATTGGCATCCATTTTGAGGCCTGGACAGGGCCCTAGAAATTGCTTGGTTGAGTATGCTCATTTTAGAGACAAGGGGAGCACAGGAAGGTCAGGCCAAAGCCAGTGGGAGAGCCACGTGGGACCAGACCACAAGTCTTTTGACATCTCAGCCAGGTCCAGATTCCAAATTCTGTCTTCTATGCTACCGTATCTTCGTTCTTAAAAGTTTTACTTATGTGGTTTAAATCTATGGTTATGTTTTAAAAAGAAACAATCAAGTTTATTACCTCCGCAAATAAAGTACCCTGGGGTTCCAGATAGAGACACATGCCATGTCGCTGGTTGTCTAAAAAATCTTCTAACCTTAGAAATTTGACTGCACAGAGAGATCGCCAATCACGCCAATAAACTGAAATTTCCAGTTCACGTGACTAGGACAGCAAAAAAACAAAACAAAAAACAAAAAACAAAACATACATATATCATTGGTACACACTCGAATAAAACACCATAAAATTAAAATATTTCTATTCAAAAGGCCAAAGTTTACAACAAAAGAGCTTTTGAAAATATACAACTGAACAAAGTTATTTATATACCTCTTTAATTCTTAGCTCAAAAGGAGAATTTAGTTCATATTGGATCCAACAATAATATAAGGTACTATATTTACAAATCATTGGTAAGTATCAGGCTCTTCTAATTATTTTGCTTTACAGAATTTTGCAAAGTATCTATAAAAACACATAAATGTTTTTCCCTTGAGGCTCTGCAAGTAATAAATTACTCTATAGCAATTTTCAATTTATGAAGTTATATATCTTATATTAAGTCCATAATCCTCAATTTCTAATTTAGAAATCTATACCTTACTCTGCATAAAGTCTATTTTGACCAGAAAAAATAAGGGAAATGTTCAATATAACTGGATTAGACACACACACACACACACACACACACACACAAATATGCAAAGACCTCAAAAGAGAAAAAGAAATGAACACTTAGCTAAAACAGAAAAAGAAAAGAACACCTAATAATAACCAGCATTTAGATCATTCTTTAAGATTTTACAAAGCTCTTTGCATGTTATTTAATTTGGCATTCACGACCCTGTTAGGTAGGTATTTTTATATTACCATGTGTCAACAAGGGCTTGACGGTTATTCCATAGTGGAAATTGAGTTGAATAGACGGTAGTAGGTCCATGGTCACCAGCCTTCATTAATAAATATAACTAACTACTATTAAAAGCATGAAAAGCAGGGGATGAAGGTGTTCTCAAGGTCATGCTGAAGGGGGCAGATTTGGATACTTTAACAATAGTCACCTATGTACGGCAACAAGTTAATCGAATATCCTAGAAACAACAAGTTTTCAGAAATATATTATAAAAAAAATAGGTAATGTTAAAGAACAATTTAGACATAAGATGTACTAATCCTTTCAATTATTACTCAGCAGAACAGATGGAAAAACAATATTTCAACTATTCTATTCAGTTGTAAAAGCATTCTGAAAAGAAAAATCCAAACTGAAAATTAAGTATCTTTCCAATATTGATGGAAAATTGTAACTTCATCATGATAAAATGTATACTTATAAACTACAGTGATGGAATTATACCCCTTAGACCTAGAGAAAACCCTGAGTATCAAGGTGTTTGGCACTTTCTCTTTATGCACTCATGGAGATTAAAGAACTGACCTGAAGGCTTCATCAAGCCTTTTGATTTCTAGTTCAAAATTTTCACACTAAAACACAAACCCATCCCAACAACTCAACAGATCCAAAAAACAAACTCGTTTTTCTCCCTAAACTGACAATAACACATCTTCTAGTCAGCCAGGCTTGAAATCTCAGAAGTTATCTTGACCCTGCCCTTTCTGTGTCCCTTGCCCCACATAAACGCTGTCAAGCCATCAAACCCTTTCTGCTCAAGATGCTCCCCTCCACCCACAAGTTTTCCTACATATTTCCCTCTTGCACATTACTGCTGAACTTAACAGGTACCTAGCAGTATTAGTAGTGCCTTGGACTTGAAATAAATAAGAACTGAATTTAAATTTTCCCTAAGATAGTTATTAGGTGACCCTGGGGAAGTCACTTAACTTCTTCCTTAATTTTCTCATCTGTAAGATGGGGAGAATAATAGAACCTACCTCCCAGGGTTGTTGTGAAGATCAAATGGAGTAATGTTTGTATAGCACTCTGCAAATTTTGTAACACAATGTAAATACTAACTACTGTAATTATTTTTGTCTTCCTTATCAATGATCTTGGTCACTTCTCTGCTCAAAGTCATTCAATGTAACAAGTTAAGTTCAATACCTTAGCCCACCACCTCAAGGCCTTTCATAATCTAGCAGCTGTCTCTCTCCCATTTCTTCCTCTTACATACTCCGTATTTTAGCTGAAGTTACTACGTTACAATACCCTGCACTTTTGGGGGCTTCATCCTTTGCTTTTCTTGATTCCTGGAATTCTTTAGATCTTCTGAGGGTGTTATGATCCCTCACTTGGACCCCATATTAACCATCTATCTGTATCTCTTTTTTGTGCTATAGTTATTTGTGTCTGATCCCTCACTTGGACCCCACATTAACAATCTGTGTCTCTTTTTTGTACTATAGTTATTTGTGTCCCCCTGCTAGACTATAAGCTTCATGAAGGCAAGGATGGGACAACCAAAGGGTTTTGATCTGTCCTCTGCACCTAAAACTGTTTTGCACATAGAAGCCAATTAACAATGCTGAATTATGCCCTTTTCTTACAGTTCTATTTGCTTCTTCCACTGACAAATCATTTAGAAATATTCCTTTCTTTTTATTCCCTCTGCTAGGGAATAAAAGTCTAAGGCCTTTATCATATCACACAACTGTTACTTGCAAGAGTCTCCCAATTGGCTTCTCCCATTTCTAATCCATTCTCTACAACAAGAGTAGATCAGTATTCCTAAAGTGCTGCTATGTACAATCTCCCCCCACCCCCATTAAACCAACAATGTTTAGTGACTTCTCAAATGTCTATTCCTTCTTGTAACAAACACTTAACTATATACCACCATCTACACTGGAGATAAAGCACCGTGCTAGATGCTGGGATATGACTAGATAATTCCAAATCCCTTTGTTTAGCGTTCAAGGTCCTCTCTAGTGGAAGGGTTATGTACCACTTTTTCTAGGGCCTTCTAACTTAGCCAAATTGTTTTATCTCTTGTTCTCCCAAAATCCTCTGAGCATCCCTACTGGTACCTGTCCCAGTCTTCCATGACCACTACATTTGCATTTTTGTAGCATCTGATCTTTGCACAATGTTCAAGCACTGGGTCTGGAGTGAAGATTCTGCAGCTTACTAACTGCATGTCCTTGGGCAAAGTCACTTACCTACTGGCCCCCACTCCTCTAGTACAAAATGACGGGGGCTGGAGTAGGGGGCCTCTAAATCCCCCTTTATGGGAGGTTTTAGATACGATTGAATGACATGAGCTATTATTAATATTTACCCTTTTTTTGTAAATATCCTCATTATACAAAGTGTAAAAGCCTCTGGAAGGTAGAGATAATATCACCTACTTCTTTTCCATTTCCAATGGTTTTCATAGTACCCTATGCTTGGGAATTTAGTTTTGCTGCTGATAATATTCTTATTTCACAGAATAAAGGCTAAGCATTATCACAGAATAATTTTTAAAAAGTCATTTAGCTATTTATTCTTGTAGAGGGCCTAGGAGCCAATACCAGCCCCTAAAACCTTTTCGTCATTCCCAGGAATGCTCTTAGTCACAGCCAATACTTCACCTGTATAACTGCATGTTGTATACAGATATGTAACTGTAAACACACATAAAATGTACATATGTGCTGAAATGTATATTCACTTAAATATGTCAAGGAGCTATGATTTCACTGATATAGGTATTTCTCTGACTCAATCTCCTCTTCACAACTTGGCAGACAATCTTTGAGAGTTCCCTAGGTCAAAAAATTCATCAGTTTGATAGCAGAACTTTCCCCAAATTTAGCTAAGCTAGTCATCAGACACCAGACACATTTTGTCACCATGCCTGTACCTGAAACCTCTTCAGTGGTGACAGGACCTGTATGAGTTGGCACTTTAATTGCAACTGCCTTGTCAATCTAGAGCCACCTCCACACCACAATAAGGCACTGGAGAAAGACTTCGAGATCAAAAACAAACACAAAAACAAAACCAACCATATTATACGTAATGCATGTAGGTTGTTTCCTTCCAGCAACTACAATGGAAGTTTCTCACTGGGAGAGGACGATACCCTCTCTCTTTGCTTAACAACAGTACTGTACATTCACACAGTGCTCTACTTTTTCCAAAGCATTTAAATATCTCTTATCTCATATTATTTCCCACAGGACCTAGTCCGGTTGTGTTGTGTACAAAGGGTACTTAGTGAAAGCTGATTATCTATTGATAAGCAAGAGAATAATCACAGTATGGAATCCTAGTGCTCCGATTGTTCCAATCCTTCTATCTACTGAAACAATGAGGACTATTTCCCAGAGCGTAAAGACAGAAAGGTAGGGGGATGGTTCCCCTCGGTTGAGGTTGCTTCTTTAGGTTGAAGTATTATGAATACATTTTCTGCATGGATAGGGAACACAGGGTAAGAAGGTAGATTGTCACATGTCTGTTGTGCATGAACCACATACTACCAGTCAAATTCTACAGATTAGGAGCCTTAAAACACAGAACAAAGAAATTACAGTGGAAGATGAGAGAGCAAGTGAACAGAGCTTATATCTAAGGTAGTTTGAGAAGGAAATGGGAAACCTGTGTTCATGTTCATGAATTTTATTTTATCACTGATCTCTCACTACTTTTACCTACGTGAACATTCTATACTGAATTGGCCAGTGCAGTTCCTGAATACGTGCTATTTACCAATACTCTTTTTTTGGCAGTATGGCAGAGTGGTAAGAAATACAGATTGAAGTCAGGGAAATCATGAATTAGAATCTATCTTTGCTTACTTACTAGCGATGTGACAAGGGGCTAGTCTTTCTATGAGTCTCAAATTCCTCATTTGTTTAATGGGGACAGTAACACTTACAGTACCTACTTCACAGGGTGGTTGTGAAGCTCAGGTCAGATAATATATGAAAAAGGCTTTGTAAATCCAAAAATGTTAAATAAATGTTAGCTCTGATTATTAGTGAATGACCCCTGTTAAACTGGAGACTGATCTTACTAATCATTTCAACCTCCTCCCAATCTTTTAATTCCTTCCCATCTACTTGCTGCTTCAGCATTTTCTGCAAATATGCCCAGGCTTCCTCTATCCTAAAAAAAGTAAACAAACAAAAAGGACCTCTTAACACTACCACACACTCAAGAAATTGTCTGATAACTCTCCTCTCTTTTATAGTCAAATTCCTAGAAATTATTGCTTCCACTTCCCTCTCAGCTCTTTGCATTCTAATTTCCTACCTCATCCTTCTACTGAAACTGCTCTCTTCAAAGTAACCAATGATCTCTAAACGTTCAATCAAATGGCCTTTATTCACTACTCACCCTTCTTGATTTCTCTGTAGCATTTCAAACTGTTGGCTACCTTTTCCTCCTGGATACTTTCCCCTCTCTGGGTTTTTGACATTCTCTTCTCTCAGTCTTACCACTTCTCAAGTCTCCTTAGTTGGACTGTCCTCCATGTCACACTTCTCAACTTGAGTACTCTAAGGCCCTCTCCTGGCTCCTTTCCTCTTCTGTTTTGACTCATGAGTTCAATGATCATTTCTGTGTTGATGATTCCCCCAAATCTGTAAATCTAACTCCAGATTCTCTCCCTATTGAACATCCTGAACCTGATATTCCAAAAGCATCTCAAATTCAACATGTCTAGAGCAGAATACATTATTTTCCATCCCATCTCTCCCGAGCTTCCTTGCTTCTGTCAAGAGCACAAGCATTCTTCCAGTTAACTCAGGTGTGCAACCTTGGTTTCACCCTCAACTCTCCATTCCAATCCGTTACCAAATCTTGTTGATTCTTCCTCTAAAACATTTTTCACATTCACCTTTTCCTACTTTTCTTCATTCACAAATCCACCACTCTCATCCCAGCTGAGGCCCTCACTGCCTTGTCCGAATTGCTGGAGTAGCCCCAATTAATTTCTTCCCTGACCCTCAGCGTTTAAGGCGACCACTCAGAGAACTCATCTGATCATTTCCCACATGGCTGCTTTCCTGGCCTTCAACATCTCCAGAAACTCACAATTCTGCAATATGAAATCAACTCTGAAAACGCAACATCTCCTGATCATTTCCCACCCTTGGCTGAAGACTTCATCACGGCCCCTGTAACTTTCTCCTCCCCCTGCTGTCTCCCCCCCCCCCCCCATTAGATTTTGAGCTCCAGGAAGGCAGAGACTGTCT
>CM053626.1:303901763-303918367 GCA_028646595.1 Phalanger gymnotis | reverse complement strand
GGAAATGGGGAGAAAATCTGTAATTCAAACGCATGTGAAAATCAATGCTGAAAACTAAACATATTAAAAATAAATTAAAATAAAAAAAGAGCTCCTATATACCAAAGTATTTATAACAGCACTTTTTGTGTTAACAAAGACTTGTCCATCAACTGAATGTAAATGAAAACAATACCAAAACAATTAACACTGGATACTATGAATTTAGAATGAATAAGCTTGGCATCAAAGAAAGGATATCAGAAAACACCTCCCATGAATCATTTCAGGGATGGGGAACCATGGGTATGGAACTTCATATAATATCATACTTTAAAAATAATTTGGCATTGTGGAACTTTTCCCCTCTTTTATTCTTTATTATAAGAGAGGTCCAGTGGAAAATGTAGATTACATTTTTAGAAGGATATTAATAATAATTAATTTTAAAAATTGATCTAAAGGTTATAGGAGAAAAAAACTTTTCTTAATTTCAGAGCACTTTGGCTTATGTTAGTATATATGTTTGCATTTGACTTTTAAATTTGTGGTCCCTCCTGATCATGGAAAAGAAAAAATGCAGTAGATTTTATATAAGTTAAGAACAGGAGAAGTAAGTAGTAACTTTATCTTTGGGTTTTTGAGAAGGAGATATGTCGTATTGAAAACAAGGCACTTGGGATTGGGTTCATAACTCCTTATTAGCTGTGTAACTGTCAACAAGTAACTCAGCTCATCTGAATTTAAAGTTCCTCATTAAAGTTCATAAGAAAAATTAAATAATACTTGTACTTCCTGTGTCACATGATTGTTATGAATGAAGTAGTTTGTAAAACTTGGTATTGTAGAGGTGTTACTGTGTTATGTACTATGTACTATACTATGTTACTAGTTATTATGGGCTTTTTAAAAATGAGTCACTTAGTTCTCCTTAAATTTTCCTCATTATTCACTTTCAATAAAGTAGAAATTTTTCCCCCCACAATTTTGTTATTTTTCAAACTAGATTTGTAGTGTTGTACAATTAAGATTCTCATTATTTCATTTTTAACTGTCTGTTTTTGCTACTGCCATTTGAATTTATTTAGAAGAATTAAATTTCTTTTTGCCCCCCCCTTTTTTTTTTTTTTTGTTGTTGTATTCTCAGTGCTTCACATAGTGCCTGGCTTATAGTAAATGCTTATTGATGATGGTGATGCTCATTCGTTGGCTTACATTTTGAAACTCTTTTTCAATAGGATCGAAAACTCCTTGCCACAGCTCAACAGCTGCTTCAGGACAGCAAGACAAAGATAGAAGTCATAAGGATGCAGATTCTTCAGGCAGTCCAGACCAATGAACTGGCCTTTGATAATGGTGATGGAATAGAAATGAACTATTAATCTTACTTATGTGAAAACCTTAGCTAGGGATATGCCAATATGGACATGGGGTGATTTTTTTTTTAATTTAAGTGCTATTTGGCTTTTTTAAACTTTTCATTTAAAATTGATTTGGAAATTATGTGTTTATAATGCGTATGTTTCATTTTTCCAAAGTAAAGACTTATCAAAGTCTGATAGTGAATCATTGTTTCCTACTTTTCTTGCCAGAGGAAATTTTTCAGCTAAGTTGTAAAAGCATAGGTAGAAACTATTGTGATTTAGGAATGTTGCACAGCATATGGTCATACTGTAGGCTTATCCTTAGTTCTAAAAATTTTTCAGACTTATAGTTTAAATTAAATGTACAGTTCAGCTCAAATATAAAGACCTAAATTTCACCTTAGTATCTATTAAGTATAACTATTTCTTATCACTTAAATAACTACCTTCTGACTTAATCTCATCAGAATTCATTTGCTTTTTAAAGTTCTTCTAAGCTGTCTTAGATAATCCATGGTTCTATTAAGTTTACTTAATTTTTTTTTTTCCTAGCAAAACCTGTGATAAGTCCTCTTGAACTTCGGATGGAAGAATTACGGCATCACTTTAGGATAGAGTTTGCAGTAGCAGAAGGTGCAAAGAATGTGATGAAATTACTTGGTTCGGGAAAAGTAACAGACAGAAAAGCACTTTCAGAAGTAATTTTACAAATTAAATATTTTAGCTTAATATAGTAACTTAAAGAATGTCATTAAAATGAAAGCATCCTCTTTTTTTCTGTTCAAGGCCCAAGCGAGATTTAACGAATCCAGTCAAAAGTTGGATCTTTTAAAGTATTCATTAGAACAAAGATTGAATGAACTTCCAAAGAATCATCCCAAAAGCAGTATTATTATTGAGGAGCTATCTCTTGTTGCATCACCAACACTAAGTCCACGGCAGAGTGTAATATCTACACAAAACCAATATAGTACACTATCCAAACCAGCAGCGCTAACAGGTATGTGGCGGGTTAGCCATGCTTTGAGTAGGTTGTGTTTTTTTTTTAAATCCATTTTCATACTATTTTAGTAATTGATATGTATTTATTTAGATTACTGAAATTTTCTATGACAAGCCATTTTCAAATATGCCAATTAAGAGTCTTGGAAGTAACTATTGCTCCTGTCTTCATCTGAAAATGATACAGCAGAACTAGAAGTTGTTTTTTAGGAATGATTACTTACTAGAGTACTTATTTAAAATATTATTCAGGTTATTAAAGTTCCCAAAGTAAGCTATAGAAGTCCATACTATGCTGTTGCTGCCAGGATTATTTGAGCTGCCATTGTTCCATTTTGTCATATGCCAGGTTTTCTGATTAAAAACTTGAAGAACCCAACATCCTGGTTTTTAGCTGCCTCTAATCAGAGTAAGGGCATCTAGGTTGACGCAGTGGATGACCTGAGTTCAAATCTGACCTCAGATACTCACTATGCGACTCTGGGCAGGTCACTTCATTCTGTTTGCCTCAATTTCCTCTTCTGTCAAATGAGCTGGAGAAGGAAATGGCAAACCACTCCAGTACCTTTGCTAAGAAATCCCCAAATGGGGTCACAGAGAGTCAGACATGACTGAAAAATGACTGAAATCAGAGTAAATGTTGGGAAGCAGATTTTACTGTACCAAGAAATGAAACTTTATTCTGTCTCAGGAAAACATCTTGTTTTTCTCATGTGCCGTGTTTTGGATCCCCATCTGTCTCTTTCCCCATTCTGGAAAGCCTTCTATCAAATTTTATGCCTATCGCAAATTTACTAAAGGAGGATGGGTTGTGCATAAGTGAGTAGAACACTAGATTTGGTGGACCTGAGCTCTGTCCTGGCTCTGCCTTTTGCTGTTTGTGTGACCTTGGACAAATCATTTAACTTTGGACTTCACTTTACTTCTCCCTAAATACAGTGAGTTGTAGTTGTATTGTTTGCAAATGTTATAATTATAACTTCACTTATGCAATTAAAATGTTGAGAAAATCAGGACCAAGGAGAGGTCCTGGACTGTTCTTGAGAGGCTGATTTTTGGGATGATTGGTCTTAGTTTTTCAACCAGATATGAATCACTCTGACTGCTTTCACCTTTCATGTTGTCTTCCCATCTTACCCATGAGAATAGTTTGAAAGATTTTGATACCTATCATCTTGAAACCCAGGTATAGTATGTCTGTGACATACTTTTCTTGATTAAGCTTAGATTACTTCTTCCTTTTCTAAATGCTCACAAAACCCATCCCTTTATTATATTCTAGAGTTTTGTCTGGATTAAAGTCAGGCTCACTGATTTTTGACTTAAAAGGACTTCCCTCTTCATTTGTGAATTATACTATTTGCCCATCTTTACTCCTTAGGTCCATCTAATATCCATGTTTCTTCATAGTTACTGACAGTGGTTTTGTAATCATTCACATATTATGTAGGCTAACATAGAATTTTCTGGGCCTCGCATCTTGAAGTTATTGAGGGTAACAAGATATGTTCTTGCCATTACCTAACTTACCCTTTTTTCAGCTCCCTATTAGCCATGTTTGTTCTTCCCAGTCCAGTAATTGTACCCCTTAATAGATAAAGCCAAAGCAAAAATAAGAGTTTGGCAGTTGAGCCATCTCATAATTTTATCCTCTTGTCCACCCTGAACCATTGACTTTAATCTCTTTTAAATCTTCCTTTACAGTATAACTATAAAATTCACTTACTGTCTTTAGTATTTATTTCCAATCTCAATTTTCTCTGAACTTTAGTGCTCCCTGACACTTTTCTTATATAACCACAGTACTCTTATCATTCGTTTTCAACTATCTGCTCTTCATCTATCTCCAGTACATGTCTTTTGTTGTTATTGGTTTTTCTCTCATTTATTTTATTTTTAAAATTACTTGTTTTCCATCACTAAAAATCCATGCTTTCTTTCCCTCCAACCCTCCCCACTTCACCTTCATTTGAGAAGAAAAAACAAAGTCCTTGTTACAGACATGGGTGGTCAAAACAAATCTCCCCATTGGCTCCATACAAAAACAAATACAGTGGATAGCAGGTCTCATCATTGATCTTCTGGAATCATGGTTGGTCACTGCATTGATCAGAGTTCTAAAGTCCTTCAAAATAGTTTCTCTTTACAGTATTATTATTGTTGTTGTTGTATAAATTGTTCTCTTGCTTCTCCTTATTTCACTCTGCGTCAGTTCAAGTATTTCCAGATTTCTCTGACACTATCTCCTTCATCATTAATTACAGCATGATAGTATTCCATTATATTCATAGGCATGATTTATTCAGTCATTATACATGTTCAGGTTCCAGTTCTTTACCACCACAATAAAAAGCTGCTAAAATTATTTTTGCTTTTGTGGGTCCTCTTCTTCTACTAAATTTGGGGGCATGGTTTCAAACTGCTTTCCATAATAGTTGAACCGGTTCACAGCTCCATCAACAGTGTATTGATGTACCTGTTTTCCCTAGGCCCTCCAGCATTCATTTTCCTTTTTCTTTTTCAAGCTTTGCCATTCCAATGGTCTTGAGATCGTCATTAGAGTTGTTTTAATTTAAATTACTTTCATTACCAGTGATTTAGAGGATCTTTCCATATGACTACTGATAATTGGGTTTCTTAGGAGAACTATCTCTTTGCGGCCTTTGACCTTTTATCAGTTGGAGGATGGTTCTTACTCTTATCAATTTGAATCAGCTCCCTATGTATCTTAGAAATGAGACCTTAAGCTAGGTGGTGCAGTAAATAGAGTACCGACCCTAGAGTCAGGAGAACCTGAGTTTAAATCCAGCCTCAGACAGTTGACACACTTACTGGGCAAGTCACTTAAGCCCAATTGCCCTGCCTTCCCCCCTCCAGAAAAAAAAAATGAAACCTTAATCAGAGAGACTCGCTGCAAAGATTTTTCCCCCCCTTTAGGGGTTTTTTGTGCAGGCAAAATTGTTTTACCTCCTGTGTTCTTCACTGCATCTGGTGTAGTCACGAACTCTTTCCCTTTCCATAGATCTCACAGGCAATTTCTTCCTTGCTCCTTTAATTTATGATGTTACCATTAATGTTCAGTCTCGTACTCATTTGGAATGTATCTTAGTAGGTGGTATGAAGGTACGTGTCTTTTAAGTTTTAGTTGGTCAGTGAGTCTTTTTAGGGACCCACATCAGTATCTTTATTGTTTTGCCCCTTTTCTTCCATGTCTTATTTTTGGTTTCTATCTTCAGGATATTATTCTCAAGAGCGTCCACCTTCTGTAACATATTAGGCCACACCATCCTGCCAATCTTTTCTCAGGAGTCTTTGAAGTACTTATAGCACATCAGTGTGTGTCCAGCTTTCTACCTAATTCAGTCTTTAGCTATATGAGATATATATATAGAATCTAGAATAATGTGTTCTTTCTCTATTGAACCATTCCTTCACCACCATTCGTCTATCCTTTGTTCTTTTGAAGTGTGCATAATCTGTTCCTTATTATTATTTCTATTATCTACCAATCCCCATCTCATTCTCTTTACTTTTTCAGTGACTTTAGTACCTAGTTCATGGTCTTCCTCTCTGCTTCATACCTTCCTCTTGTTCTTGGATGTTCCTATATTCATTTCACAATATATATGACTACATAGTTCTTCAACCTCTTCCAGCCCTTAGATGCTTTCTTCTCCACCAAACTTCAGTCATATATTGGCATGCTTAGGCCTCACTGCCTCTTAAATTTACGTTATCTCTAAAATAGTGAAACTTGACATTCTATAATCTAGTCTATTTCTTTTCTTCTCTTTTGTATTAGACTTAACTTTTTTCTTCTCATTGGGACCTTCCATCCTTGATCTGTTCCTTTCATTCCACTCTATACTGCCTTTACTTTTTCATACCTAGTTTGGACCCAGTGGTTTGATGCTTTAATACTTCCTTCATTAGCTATGCCACCAGGAATCCTTTGTTTCCCTTTACTTCCTGTCTTTTTCATCCTGGACATCTTAATTCCTGCATAACTCTTAATATTTAGTTCATTCCTGCTCCAAGACTACTGATTATTGGTAGAGAAAAGTCATAAACACTAAATTTATTTCTTTCTTTAAAATTGATGTTAAGAGGTGACTAGACCCTCATTGCTACTCAGTAATCCTACCCTGATGGATTCCTGATTTTCCACAGTGACTATTACAAGCTTTTTTTTTTACCTCTCATCACCAACTATACCCCACACTTATAGCAGATGACCTAGCTGTCTAGTGGTCTCTGGACATTTAAGTCATACAAAGAGAATTCCCTTAACTGCTCTTGTTCATTCCTCATAACTTAGCAGCAGCATTGCCCTTTCCCCCTTCCTTCACTCTGGTCTCAAAAAAATTAGTAATTCTTCTCTTTATATTATCACTTCTATTTTCTCCCACCTCCAGGACCTTCGTTGCATAGTTAGTTCTTCTTTCCTACATTTTTAATCTCACTCCACTGGCTCCTTCCTAGTCCAAAAAACTAGATAGACCATCAAACTACCAGCCTGTCCCTCTTCTCTACTATTAAATTTGAAAAGTTGCATTACTTTGAACCACTTTTTTCAGTAGCCTCTTTCTCTCTCTTCTCATCCCGTTGTAATCCATCTTCTTGTAGTATTCTAGTGAAATTGCCTCTCTGGGAGCTTTTTTTTTTAAACTTTTTTTTTGGAGGGGGGAGGGCAGGGCAATTGGGTTTAAGTGACTTGCCCCAAGGTCACACAGCTAGTGTGTCAAGCGTCTGCCGTCAGATTTGAACTCAAGTCCTCCTGACTCCAGGGTCAGTGCTCTATTCACTGCGCCACCTAGCTACCCCACTGGGAGCTTATTTGTAACCTTAATCATCAGATTAGTCTTTTCCCTCAATTCCTCTTTGATTTCCCTGAAGTTTTTATATTATTGACCATCTTTTACTGATTATCTCTCTTCTCTTACCTTAATACCATAATCTCCCAGTTCTCTTACTTCTCTAACCTAACCATTCTTTGTCTGCTTTCTCATCCTCCTCTAAACTTCTTTTTGTGATTCTTTCCCAGAGCCTGCCCTTATGTTTCTTTTCTTCACCTGCCTTCTTCATCTGTAATCCTGTCCACTCCTGTGCACATCACCCCTGCATAGTTGTTGCTCAGATCTCTGTTTCCAGTCTTGGCCTCTCTTCTGAGCTTCAGACTTATGTCTCCAACTGCCTATTGGACATCACCTAAATGTTTCACTGTCACTTCAAACTCAACATGTTTGAAACCAAGTTCATTATTTTCCATCGTAAACTTACTTGTTCCTCCTCCTGACTTCATTATTGATGTCTGTGACACCCCCATTCACCTGATCTCCTGTGTTCATATAGGGTCTTTTTCTTATCCCTTATCCTTCACAGGTCTTGCGGATTCTGTCTCTACAACATCTTTCATATCATTACCTCATCTCTATTTACATTGCTACTACTCTGGTCTGGGTCCCCATTGCCTAACTGGATTGTTACAGCAGCTTCCACCTCTGTGTACGCTCCCTCTCTCTTTCAGTCTGTCCTTCATAATGCTGTCAGATGAATTTTTCTGCCATAGGCCTATTCATGTCACTCTTTTGATAAAGCATATTCATTGGTTCTCTATAGCTTCTGATGTGAAGTTCAGGCTTTTTTTACTAGACATTGAAAGCCCTCTACATATGATATGACCCCACTCATCTAACTTTATTACCTTCCACATACTTTGTATTCGGTGCTAAGTGGACATTATGTATTGGCCTCTGACACTGCCCTGCCTTTGTTTGAACTCTTCCTTGCCCATTATCAGCTGTTAAATGCCTGCCTATTTCAAATGTTGTTCTTCCAAATTACCTTTCCTGATTTTCCCTCCCTTCCTCTAAATCAATAAATCTTCCTTAATTAGACCTGACAACTTTTTGCGTAAGACTCTCCAATGATTATAATATAGTAGTGTTTTAGTTATCTTTGTATCTTATCCCCCTTATCTAGACCATTGTTTCCTGGAATTCAGTAGCTAACTGTCTTGGCCAAATTTTTTGTCTTTTCTGGTGCTTAATGAAATATTCTACACACAGAAAATGCTTAATAATTGTATTTGTAAGGGATATAGTCCCACAATACTCAAACTATACTTTAAATACTGTTAAGTTTAATAAATATTTTGAGGCACTCCTATACATAATGCACTATTATATACTAAAGATACAAAAATAAAGCGAGACACAGATCCTCCCGTCAGAGAGCTTATAATCTTAACAGGGGAGGGGGATAAGACATGTAACATTAATGAATAAAGACAGAATGTGATCCATGTAAGAAGGAGCTTCAACTATGAGAAATTTGCAGAGATAGCTTTCTTACAGTGTTGAAAGTAGAGAAGGTGGCGATAGCTGTGGGACATGAGCAAAGGCTTCATGTGCTTCACCAGACACTGACAAAGCGGAGCTCCTCTACTATGTGGTGACCAGATGGGGAGGCATCTTGGAACCGTGATTGTGGGGAATAGTTGAATGAACTGTGGTATTTGGCCTAGAAGAGGGTAGATGCAGGGAGAGGAAGGGGAGCGAGAGGAGAGCAGTCAGTGTTGTGGAATAACTCAGACTCACTTTGTGTGGCTGCAGAAACTAGATCTCGGATGCTCTTGAAAAGCGGGCACTTGGTTCTGCTGCTAGTCATTTGACTTTGGGCAAGTCCCATTCTCTGGCCCTCACTTTGCTCTCTTGTAAAACAGTGGTGTCAGGATAAAGCTCACACTCCATCTGGCCCTGAGATTCTTTGAATCTGTTCTAAAAAGTAAGTTTTGTCTCTCTCTGAAGGGGAGGGAATAAGCGTTTATGTAAGGTTTACTGTGTACCAGGCTCAGTGCTGAGTGGCGCCCCCCCCTCCCATTTTTTTTTAAACAAATATTAACTCATCTGATCCTCACAACAACCCTGGAAGGTAGGTGCTATTATATCCATTTTAGAGTTGAGGAAACTGAGACAAACACAGTAAATGACTTGCCTAGGGTGACACAGCTAGGTGTCGGAGGGTAGATTTGAATTCAGGACTTCTCACTCCAGGAGTAGTACCCTTTCCATTGCAACACCAGCTGCCTGCCCCTAGAAAAGAATTTATTATTCATGAATAGAATGGGCTCTTGTGATGTATTCATTGTTACAAAGTTTTTCTTTTTATGTCAGTCTGAATTCTGCCTCCCTATGACTTCCACCCTCTAGTAAAAACTTCCATGCATTAGTATCTTCACATTTTCAAACAGAGACTAAGTAATTACCTTGCAAGATATTTTAGGAGGATAGAAATGGTAGGAGGGTAGAGTATGGGATGGAAAATTGGACTGTGTGACCTTCCAACTCTATACTTTTTCAAAAAATATTAAGTGCTTGTTCTATATACAGCCCTATTCACTGTGGTTCATCCTTCTCCCTCACTTCCCACATCCACTTAGTTTCTAGGTCTTGTCAGTGCTATCTCTCTACTTTACATGTGTCAGTATATCTTGTTTGAACACTTACTTCCATCCTAGTCTAGACTCCTATTACCGATCACCTAGACTGTTATTATAGCCTCTTGATATTCTCTCTTCTTTTCCAGTGCATCTTTTCTATCACTTCTGTAATAGTGCTTTAACATTTGCAGAGTACTTTTATAAATATTAACTCATGTTATCCGCACACTAATCCTTGGAGGTAGGTATTATTATCCCCATTTGACAGATAAGGAAACTGAGATAAATAGAAGTCATGTGACTTAACCATTTGAATTTTAATCCAACCATTGAAGATGGATTTGAATTCAGATCTTCCTGACTCCAGGTCTGGCATTCTATCCACTGTGCCACCTCCCTTTGATAAAATTTGAGGCCGAAGAGAACAAAAATCATGTCTTGCATAAACTTCATATTGCCTGTAAGGTCCTAGCACATGCTGTGCATTCTGTAGACATAAATGTATGAATACATTAAGTGTGTGTATATTCCTTCATAAACATGTGAATGGTTAATGTGAAAGCAAGAAACAGTCTCTGCCCTCAAGGAGCTTATAGTGCAGTAGGACAAGACATACATATAAACAAGTGTAAAAAAAAAATTTGAATGTGGTAATTATGTAAGAGTCATCTAACAGAAAGGAATGAGAAATTCAAGAGGGATCATTTTTCTCTGAGGGTATCAAGAATGGCATTATGGAGGAAGTGGCTCATGAATTGAGTCTGCAGACAGGGAAAAAGCTTTGGCTCTCAAATTAGTCCAGTCCCTCCTGGTTACTTCCTCTGTGACCTTGGGTAAGTCTGTTGACTCCCTTCGCCTATTTATTCATCTGTAAAATAAGGGATTGGGGCAAGAAGGCTTCTGAGGCCCTTCCAGCTCTGGATCCATGATCTTGTGAGTCCATTCCAGGGATGGAAGTAGGAAAAGACAGAACAGAGTCTACAAATAGCTGCTCTGTCAGTTTGATTGGGAAGCAGCTTGCATGGAGAAGCGAGTGTTGTGAAGAGACCCAGGGAAGGATGGGGAGACTGACGTGCAAGGAGGCTACAGTCATTCTGTTTGGCTGTACAAAGCCAAACCAGGCAGATTTGGGCTTGTTCAAAATAGAAACTGCCCACAATTAAGAGCTGTCAGAGCAGGTGAATATGTCTCCAGTGGGTGACCCTTGTTGTTGGACCATACAACAAGCAGTCTGCTTAGAACCTGAAAATGTTGTTATTCAACCATACCGAGATATTAAAAAAAAAAAAAAGATGTAATACCCACCAGACCCAATAAAGGATAAATAGCACAAGTGTTTCCTCATACTAGTAGTTTTTCTCGCTGCTGCTTATGAATGCTAACTTTTATTCTTAAGGTTTCATTTTTTAAAAAAATATTATAGGTTGTGACCATTAGATATACAGTAGGGATACTCTTCCATTGGAATACTCAACTTCATAAAAGGAGTTTCAGAAGCTCTGGAATGTTTAATGAAGACCTTAAAGCCCCCGAAATTGTTTTTCTAAATAAAAGCAGGTGTTGAACATTATCATGTTCTGATACATCGAAATTACTAAAATATTTAATAAGCTACCAGACTTGAAGTAGTTACCAGATGTTTTTTGTTTCCCTAGGATGACTTCTGCATAATCAACTGAGCGTTTACAGTGGAAATGATTTGAGTTTGCCAGTCTCAGCTCTCCTCCCCAAAAAACATACACAAGATGTTCAGTTTCTTTTAAATTAAACCACTTTTATATTTTCAGTAACAATGCATCAGAATTTTGCCTAGGACTTGTCATTTCCTTATGATCCTTTTCCTGTACAGTAAAGTGAGAGGACTGGACTGAATGCCTTCTAAAGTCCCTTACAGCTCTAAGTCTAGGATCCCTCAACCAAAATGAAGCATGAAGTTTAAGCAATTCTGTGGGTAATTAGGCTCTCATAAACCACTCTTTGCATTTCCTAGATAACTCCATGAAACATACTTCCCCAAATCTTCCACCACCCTACAAATCCAGCTCTCTGTCCATTGTACCACCTAGCTGTCTCCATCGTCTCTACGGCTCATTATTTCCAGATCTGTATCTAGCCTTTGTCTGTCTCCTAAATTCTAGACCCTATCATCAGCTGCCTATTAAACATTCAGTAGTTGTTCCACAAGTGCCTCAGACCCACACATCTAAAACTCATCTTTTGCCCCATTGCTCTTCTCAGTTGCCTTATCTCTCTCAAGGAGAGATCTCTCTCCTTTCAGTCAGGTGGTTTGCAACCTCTGATCTCATCAGTAGACAAATGTTGTAGATTCTCTCTCCACAGCATCTCTCAGATATATTTCCTTCTCTCTGGCATATAGCCACACTCTTTGTTTAGGCCTTGTCACTTCTTGTCTAGGTTACTGTAATAACCTCCTAGTTGGTCTCCTGGCCTCAGGTATCTTCCACACAAATGCCCAAATGATTGGCCACGTTACTCTCCTGCTCAGTAAACCCTGGTGACTTCGCCTTAGTTCTAAGATCAAGTAGGAACTCTTCTGTTTGCCATTTGAAGCCTTTAGCAAATTAGGCCCAGCCTATTTCTCCCCTCATCTTCTGCATTCCACCTCTCTGTATGTTTTTCAGGCTTTCCTCACACAGTCTCCCATCTCCATTCCTTCTCACAGGCTGACCCTCATGCGTGGAATGATGCACTTCTTCCTCATTTCTGCTTCTTAGAATCCTTAGTTTCTACATTAGGCCCTTCAGCATTTCCCCTCAACTCATGGTACCTTCCTAAAAATACTGCTTTGTATTTATGTTGTCTGTACTGTGTGACCTCTCCTCAAGTAATGTAAGCTTTTTGAGAGAAGAGAGTTGTTCATTTTTGGTCTTTCTGTCCCTAGTGCCTGGCACCAAGTAAACTCTTAATAAATGCCTTTGATAGATTTGTAATGAGCTATTCAGGCAATGCTGGCGTATGTCTCTTGATGTTTCTCATTTTAAATCAGTTTACTCCAAAGTATTAAATACCTTCTGTGTCCAAATTTCTCTTCTGTGTCCTGTGAATACAAAGATAAAGTCCCTGTCCTGTAGGAGCTTACAGGCTAATAGGGAAACAAATTCACACTAAGTACAAGTAAACTATCCCAACAAAACAGTAGAAGAACATCTGAAAGATAGAGAAGATGAGAAGGTACTTCCTTCATGGAGGTAGTAGTGAAGGTGAATATTTTAAAAAGGCAAAGTTTTTAACAGGGAGTCTAGTCTGTTTTGGGGAAAACAATATGAGATATAGGGAAAAGCAGAATAAAATATGTGAAGGGAGGGCCTAGAGTAAGGTGGGAAATATAAATTTAAGACAGTAGAGGAGCTTTGAATGCCAGAATAAAGTTTAAAAGTTTATTCAGCATGACATAAAGAACTACCAAAAAGTTTTAAGTGTAGGAATGACATGTAATTGCAAGATTACACAGACACTGATGTGGAGAGTGCTGAGAATAAAGACAGAGGGCCTAGTTAAGAGGTTATTACAGTAGTCTAGGCCAAGAGATAAAAGACTTAAATAAGATAGTGACAAAGTAAGTTACAGACTTGAGATACCACAGCAGAGAATTAATGCATCTCAGCAGCTGATTGAATAGGAGCGAGAAAGAAAGTCGAGCTAAGAGCAGAGTTTTAGGTTTCAAGGCTTACTGATTAGGAGTTTTGGTGATGACAATAGAAACAAAGTTAGCAAGAGGAAAAGGTTTTGGGGGGAAAGATAATTTGTGCATAGTAGGAGTTTAATAGAAGATAGCTTATTTGAATGGTTGGCACTGAGGCGTGGTGGGATATCTAGGTAAAGACATAAATCCCATACCGCTGCTTCTTTCGTTTCATTGAATTTTCAGTAGCCTCCACTTTAATAAGTTACTATTAGGAAGGAAGGATGAAAATTGATTCATAGGACTCGTTTTAAATGCTCATTTTTTTATTATAACTTTTTTTTTGACATTTCCTTTGCAGATTGAGATTCTTCTAACATATACGTTCATGTTAACAGGTACTTTGGAAGTTCGGCTCATGGGCTGCCAAGATATACTAGAGAATGTCCCTGGACGGTCAAAAGCAACATCAGTTACACTACCTGGATGGAGTCCAAGTGAAACAAGATCATCCTTCATGAGCAGAACAAGCAAAAGTAAAAGTGGGAGTAGTCGAAACCTGCTAAAAACAGATGACTTGTCCAGTTCAGTAACTGATTTTCTTAATTTCCTAAAAGATAAAAAGGCATGAACAGGGGGCTTAACTGAGGCAATAGAAAGAAGTGGGCAGATTCAAAGGCTCTGCAGGAAAAAAAATTTAAAGTATTAAAAAAAATAACTTGTATGCTGATTACAAAAAAAGAATTAACCCTATTAAAACCTGCCGGTTCAGAACCTGGCAGGTCTCACGTTAATTTCCTGCTCTGTTACCCTCCTACTAATATCAGAAGAAGAATGAAACGTAACAGAGTTTAGAATTTCCTGGTCTGAGCAGTTGGCAGAAATGACTGCTGCATGGGAAGGTGGAAAGAGCAGGGAGGAAGGAATTGGTGAAGTTTTCTTGATTTCTCAAAGTCCAAAACAGCACAATTCAACACAAATTTTAATTTTAAAAAATGACTTTATGTGTGTAACATGTTCTAGTAAAACTTTCTTCAAAACTACTTCAGAGGCAAGAACCAAAAAGTATGGTATGCTCATAAGACAATGTGTTCAGCACCTTTTCCTGACTCTTCCTGGTGTACTCTAAGCATCATGATCCTAAATAGGCTTATTCAGTCACTTGGGGTTAAACATTCTCCTTGTCTCTTCATGTCTACTCAACCATCATCTTTTAGTAAGCTTGTATAGGACTTCCATGAATTACTCTGTTTTAAGGAAGTGCTGGAGGGAGAGAGAGAGAGAGAGTGTCAATGACAGTGAGATTTGATTTATAGTAAGCCAGTTTCCCTTGAAAAATGGAATGTGTGACAGGAATGTTGTCAAGATGGTTATTGTAGTCTTACAGTTATTGAACTCAAAATATAAAACTACTCTCAGTTAAATGTTTAGTAGATGGAGGACATTTAAAGGCAATTATTAAATTTCACTTTCGTTAGGGAAACAATAGGAAGTAGGTAGCCATTGGAATAAGGAATAAGATGGCAAAGTCAAAGTAATGAGACTGAGGAGAGCATAAGTAGAAAAACATCAGATGTTTTAAAGTGAAGAAAGCTGGAATATGAGAGACAAAAAGTTTCCCAGCATAATATTCTCAGAACTTGGACTGAGGCTTTGGCAATGGGGATTCAGTAGAAGGAGCAGATTCAATTGATATTTTCAGTGGAAAAAGACATGAAAGGGAAGGAATTAAATAACTAAATCAAAAGTTTTAGTTTTTCTCTTGGGAAATATATAATTAAGTATGTCTTTAGAGCTGGGATTATTAACTTTTTTTGTGTGTCAAGGATGCCTTTGGCAGTCTGGTAAAAACCTATGGATCCCTTCTCAGAATGATATTTTAAAAGTCATAGGACTACGAAGGAAATCAATTATATTGAAATGCAGTTTTCAGTTTTTTTAAAAACAAATTCACAGACCTTAGTTTAGAAAGAACACTTGCTTTAATGCTTCAAACTTTGTGCCCGGTTGAATTTGTATAGTCATATAAGCTACTGTGAATTTATATGAATGTGACTCTTAAATAGTTTCCTGTAACCTATAAGCTGTTGTTAATTTAGAATTGAAAGATAGGAGCACTCATGAGGTCCTTCTACAGAATATTATCAGAGCCTGATGAGCAGCAAGGGATGCTACTAAATTATCCCTTTCACTATGTTGGAAAAATAGGCAAGGACAAGTGCCATGAGCTACTAAAGGCAGTGCAAGAGGCATAAGATGGGCCAAAGAAACTCTTTAAGGACATTTTAAAACACAACTTTTAACCATTTGGACTTAAGAGAAACGAAAGATTTCCCATCACAGTCAAGAGCATTTAGTGGAGAGGTATTTGTGGTAAAGTTTCTTGAGTTTTGGGGTGAGGGGAGTCTTTAGACAGATTCTCTTTTGGCAGGTGTGACAGTTTCTCACACTAAGAGCTGCAGGTATAAACCAAAAGTGAATTTTACATGTACGTTTTAAGAAAAAGCCCACTCCACAAATCATTTTATGTTACATGAAAACATGTGTGGTTAGTGGATACAAAGGACAAATTTACACTCTTGTGTCTCAGTGCACTCTCCACTACTTTTCCTGAAGTGAAATATCTCTTTCTTCAGTGATACCTCTCCCTTTACCACTTTCTCTTTCTTTTAGCTGATGTTCATATAATGTTTCCATGCTAGGAAGACACTTTATGTTCTTATTCATTCCTCATAGCAGCCCCATGAGGCAGGTGCAAGATTAGCCGCATTCTACAGGTGAGGAAATTGACTCAAAGAGGTTATGTAACTTACCTAGTGTCACAGCTAGTGAATGTCGGAGGGAAGGTTCAAATCCAGGTTTCTCCCAAATAAAATGTAAGCTCCTTGAGATCAGGAACCATTTTTTGTTTGTTTCTAGGACATAGCATAATAACTGACTGCATATTGAATTTGTCTCTGTGTCTACAACTTTTCCTGCATTTTCTTGTTTTCTAATTGTTGTCATTCACCAACATTTGTACCCCTGCCATCTTTTCTCTGTATATATGTATATTTTTTGGTCAGTCTCAGCCACTCCTAAGGCTCCAATCAATAAGTAAGTTTATTCACTCTGTCTCTAGCACCAATTTCTCTGCTGAGCTCTAGGACCCATTTTCCAATTCTTTTTTTTTTTT